>CM060327.1:60810223-60833343 GCA_030674155.1 Stramonita haemastoma | reverse complement strand
AAAAAGAGAGGAGAGAAAAAAAAATGATGAAAAAATGAAAGAAAAAAAAAAAGAGAAAGAGGAAAAAAACAATCCTTTCTTGAAAAATGTTGTATTGAAAGCAATGTATAACATGCGTATTTTGTGCCTACCTACCACCCAGGTGCCTGGGAAATAGCATCATTGAGTATGTTTACAGATGTGGAATATTGTGTTAATTGTAATGATGTTTTGTTTTGTTTTTAATTTGGAAATGCTGTGGGATATTGTATTTCTGTGTTAATGGTTATCATTGTTATTATTGGCATAATTTTCAGCTCTAAGATATTGTAGAATACTGTGTCATCATGTAGACACTTAGTGAATGGGCGGGTTTTGTTGTTGTATTATTTAAGCAAGTTTTTGCGGGGTATTCATCTTGCTAATGGTTTAACTATGTGGAAAGATTTTACAAGTCTTTAATCAAGTTTTGTTGTTTTTTTTTATATATAAGTACACAGTTTTGTTGTTTCTTGTTGTTTTTTAAAGGTACTGGTATTAAAATTAATTGTTTAGGGGGGGGGGGGGGGGTTGTGGTGTGTTTGTTGTTGCTGTTTTGGTTTGTTGTGTTTTGTTTGTTGTTTGTTTTTTTTGGGGGTGGTGGTGGTAAGGGGGGGGGGGGGGGGGCAAAGAGGGAAGATGAAAATGTACCAACTACATCAAGAAAAAGTTGGCTTTTTTGTGTTTTTGTTCATGACAGTAGACTGTCTGGCATTAATGATGATCAATGTTATGAAGAATAATGATGGTATTAAAACTTCTGCTTATTAGTTGTAGTAGTAGTAGTAGTTAATTTACCTAGCAGTAAAGTTAATAATGATAAGTATTGTAATCATTATCATTATCGTTAATATGGTTGTTAGAGTGCTTTGCTGTATTATCACACCTCATACTATAGATTTCTCTTTTTGAAAATAAGGTTCCTATCAGTCCCAAGGGAGAGCATCATCACCACAGTACAGTGCCACTATTTTTCCCTGAATGTGCATTGTTTGCCCTTGATAGTGTGTCTTCCAACGTTCAGTCATGCAGGAAACATTCAATACACATTGACTACTTATTCAACACATTTTTTAAACTGTAAATTTTTTTTTTTTTTTGTTGAGATCAGATTTTCAGTTTTTCCTGTCATCAACCACATTGTGATAGAATCACATATGTAGCCTCGGGAGTACTGAATAGGGAATCATTGTTTTTCTATCGCTATTGTAATGGACATAACTGATTGAGCATGCATTATTCTCTTCTCTCTCTCTCTCTCTCTCTCTCTCTCTCTCTCTCTCTCTCTTCTCTCTCTCTCTCTCTCTCTCTCTCTCTCTCTCTCTCTCTCTCTGTTGTTTGTCGTTTCTTTCCTTGCTTCTTTCGTCCCTTCATCTTTGCAATCCACTGGGAGTCATCTGTTGGTCTGCTTGTCCGGGGTTGACTGTCTATGCTTGGTCCTTTCTGTGACGTTTCTTTGGCATGTTGGTCTGTCATATGGTTGTTGAGCCTGGCAGTTTTGTGTGGCTGGGTCTGTTTTTGTCGTTGCAATGTTCTTTTTTCCAGGTGATTATGTACTTGGCAGTAAGGCATCTCTTTTCTTTTTGGCATCTTCTTTGCTTCTGGGCTGAATGTCTGTTGTTGTGTAAACATTCTCTCAAAAAAATGTAAACCTTGTTGAGGAAAAACACCATCATGTGCATTTCTTGATGCAGCGTGAAATTATCAAACAGAAGGAAGATAATTTATGGAATTTATATAATGCTGAATCTTGTTTTACCAAACAAATCAAAGCTTTTGCATTCAAATCAGTCATGTGCATGCAACTGTTCCACAAATTGAACATTAAACAAAATAAACGCACACACACACACACAACACACACACACACACACACACACAGAGCAAGGTGACAGAGATGGAGGAGACTAATTGAAAGTAGGAACAGATGTGAGGTGTTATGATGGAAGAAGATCCTAGGTAGGAAAAAAGTGTGTCTTTAGGTTGGATTTGAACGTGTCAAATAAATAATAAACAAAAAGGAAAAAAAAAAACACAGCATCCATTCTTGATAAGTAGAGGTATTAAAAACAAAGCAAAAACACAAAGAGAAAAATCCTGTGCCTGCTATCTGCAATAGGGATATTGAAAAAAAAAAAAAGAAAGGAACAAATTCATAGTATTCGTCTCTTGATGTAGTAGGGGTATTAAAAACAAAAATAAAAAGAGAAAAATCCAGTGTGTGCTTTCCATAATAGGGGTATTAAAAACAAAACAAACAAAAAAAAGCAGTTCATAGTGTCCACTTCTTGATGCAATGGGGGGTATTAAAGTCTAAACAAAAAGCAAGGAAATGAACAAGAACAAAACCCATGCTGCCCTCTTGTTGTTGTTGTTGTTGTTACAATTGAAGCATTAGAAGAAAGAGAAATATCCATAGCACCAGTTTTTTGTTGCAAAGGGATATTTAAAACAAAAATAAGATGAAGAAAACAAAATGAGAAAAATCTTTACTGCTAATTTCTTGGTGCAATAGGGCTATAAAGAAAAGTAGAGAAAAAAATCGAAGAGTGACTACTTCTCTGCACAGTAGGGGTGCTGTGTGTGTGTGTGTGTGTGTGTGTGTGTGTGTGTGTGTGTGTGTGTGTGTGTGTGTGTTTTACGATTTAACAGCCTATTGACGAAGTACTTAGAACTGGGGGGGGGGGGGGAGGAGCATGGGAGGGGGGGAGCTTTGGGGGGGGGGGGGGAGCTTAGCTTTAAGTATGGTGCTGAACAATAAGGGAACAAATCAGGAACACGTTTATCAAAGATCTACAACCGGTCAATAATAAGTAGGAAAAAAAAACTTTCTTAATTAATAACAATAGGAACTACAAGATGAAGATTTTCTTTTTTACTTTGAATACGTTTACACATGATGATGTAGATCATGTGCGCAAAGTTTTGGGGGGGGGGGGGGGGGGGCAATTGGAGAGGTACCAAAACAAAGTCTAAAAAATTGCCTTTTAAACTAAATAATGAGTCACAGGAAGATACCGACTGGCCTGTGTAGCAGACATTGAGAAATTTTGCAAAGAAGTTTAATCATTATTTAGGATGTGTTTGTGTGTTTGAGTGGGAAGGGGGGGGGGGATGTGAGCTTGTGTGTGGTGTGGGGGGGGGGAATATGTGTGTGTGCATGTGTCTCTTTGTGTGTCCCTGAGAACACCACCAGAAGAATAATTGTCCCAAGGAGAATCTCCAGCAATGTCAACATCACTGATATCAGTGGTCTGGGAGGGCTGCAGGAGATCATAGAACTCAGCAAGACAGAGAGAGATGGCGAACCCTGGTGGCATTGTGTGGATCTCCTACTGACGACAGAGGCAATGGAGACAGCTGAACTGAACAACTGATTAATATTGGAAAATATGAAATGAAATCACACTTAAAAAGTGAACACTTATTTGGCCCAGTGTTTTACATGGCAGTGAAGGGTGGACTTCTAAAGCTGCAGATGAAAACAGAACCCAAAGTGCAGAGATGTGGTTCTACAGAAGACCTCTAAGGATAAGCTGGACTGAAAGACAAACAAATCACTTCAATGCGAATGGACTTAAATTGAAGAACAACAAACACACTCGATTTTAGGAAGAACTGAAAAAAAAAACCTGAACTTTTAGGCTTGGCTAAGTAAAGGAACAGCCTTGGGTGGAACGACCTACTAAGAGGGCAGAGGACACTGGGGAGTGGAGGAAGCTGGTTTCAGAATCTTCAGTGGTGCCCCCACGGTCCACAGGACTACGGACAGGTGAAGGTGAAGTAAAGGAAAAGGACATATTTTGGACATGCCACGAGACATCAGAGCTGCCAGGTATTGAAGACTTCACCATGGCCCGGGGCAAGATGGAGGGCAGGAGACAACAACGATGACTGCCCACTTCTTCTGTATGGAGAGAACACAGTCAAGTGGACAGAGTTGCTGAAAGATGAATCTACTACAGGATGGGACAGTTGATGGGGCATAAATTAGTAGCTACTGATGTTGGTGAATAGAATGGTTTTGCCGACAGGTGAGATGTTTAGCAGTATACAGAGTGTAGGAGAGAAGGGTAAGTGGTGTGATTATAAACTGATTATATTTGTGTTAAGATTATATTTTAACATGAAACGTGTGCTCTTGTTTCAGATATGGCGGTGACCAGATGCAGACGACATGGATTAAGGCATCACAAGAACACTTTTTTTCGGGGGGGGGGGGGGGGAGCTGGGGGTCTTTTTTTTTTTTTATTATGTCGTTTCCTCTGTGACTGTCCCAGGCCAGAACTTGCATTGTGAACAGACAGACTTCCCCAGATGCATTCTTTGCCATTTACAGCAGCCCTCTGTTCTTTTGTTCTTTTTTTTTTTTTATACATTTTACACCTCTCTAGGTCACGGCAGATTTCTCTGTGTGAAATTAAGGCTGTTTTCCCCGGGGAGAGCACATTGCCACAGGAGGATCGCCACCCTTTTTTTTTTTTTTCTTTTCCTGTCTGCAGCTGTGTTTGTTTCCCTATCTGAGTGGCTTTTTCCTACAGAATTTTGCCAGGGGAAACACTTTTGTTGGCGTGGGTTCTTTTACATGTCCTAAATAATTTTGTTAACACACAGAACCTCGGTTTATTGTCTCATCTGAAAGACTAGCACCCAGACCTCATTCATGGTCCGATGGATGGAAAAGTTTTGGGCCCAAACAGGGTTCAGACCACTGCACACTTCCAACCCGGCTTTTCACTTTCTAGGCAGGCGTGTTACCTTTAGACCACTGATCCCTGTTGTGGTCTGTCTGTTGTCCACTTTAGGGCTGTTGATAGTGACCTGTGGCCAGTGAATTGGTAGACAAGGCTTTTATTATGTTGATAGTAATCATAATAGTAGTGTATGGAAATTATATAGTGCTAAATCTTGTAAACAACAAATCAAAGCTCTTACATTCAAATTATTTACATGCATGCAGTCATCCATGAATAAATAAATATCAATATCACACACATGCGCACGCTCGCACACATGGGCGTCACACACACATACATGCTCACACACACACATGTTCACACACGCTCACCACACACACCACGCCACACAACACACACACCCCACACACACACACACACACACACCACACCCCACTCACAACACACGCTCACACACACACACACACACACACCACACACCACACACACACACACACACACACACACACGCCACACACACACACCACACACACACACACACACACACAACACACACACACACCCACACACCACAACACAACACACACACCTGTGCCTAGTGAGTGAGTGAGTCGACACAAGGCTTTATCATGTTTAGCATTTTAAGTTAATATAGTAAACAAAAAAAAATAATCAGTGGTTTGTATAGTAGTAAATGTAGTTTATCCAAGGAAGAAAATGGGGTTTTGCATGTTATAATCGGCGCACTAAAGGACCTGAAAACATCAGAAATATTGATCTTGTAATGAAGCATTAGGGACTAGAAAAGGAGTTAAGGGGATGGGAGAAGGAAGAGGTTGGAAGGGGGAGGGGGAACAGGAGTGGAGAGTGAAGAAATTCAAAAGGAGAAAGGGGGGGGGGGGTGTAAGCAGGAGGTGGCTGTTGTGCTAGAATCATTACTGTGACATGTGTTTATACATGTTCCGTTTCAGTGTGTTGTGTTTATACATGTTCTGTTCAGTGTGTTGTGTTTTTACATGTTCTATTCAGTGTGTTGTGTTTATACATGTTCTGTTCAGTGTGTTGTGTTTATACATGTTCTGTTCAGTGTGTTGTGTTTATACATGTTCTGTTCAGTGTGTTGTGTTTATACATGTTCTGTTCAGTGTGTTGTGTTTTTACATGTTCTGTTCAGTGTGTTGTGTTTTTACATGTTCTGTTCAGTGTGTTGTGTTTTTAATGTTCTGTTCAGTGTGTTGTGTTTTTACATGTTCTGTTCGTGTGTGTGTTTTTACATGTTCTGTTCAGTTGTGTTGTGTTTATACATGTACTGTTACAGTGTCTTCTGTGTATAAAATACATGTTACCTTCAGTTGTTGGTTTTATACATGTCTGTACAATGTGTTGTGTTTATACATGTTCTGTTCAGTGTGTTGTGTTTATACATGTTCTGTTCAGTGTGTTGTGTTTATACATGTTCTGTTCAGTGTGTTGTTTATACATGTTCTGTTCAGTGTGTTGTGTTTATACATATTCTACTCAGTGTGTTCCAGTGTGGTGTGTGGAGATTGCGGAGTTCTTTGGACGACAGCAGTTGGGACTCTGGTGTATGTAAGTAATCTCTGTGTGTGTGCATTTATTTATTATTTCAATTCGAGGGCAATCTTTTTTTTTATAACATCTTTAGACAGCCACCTTCAACACACACACACACACACACCCCACACACCCCACACACACACACACACACACACACACACACACACACATGTTTACATAAAATACAAGCCATCACTGAGGTCTGGTCATATGCTGCTGGATCTCTCTCTCTCTCCCTTCATCCCCCCCCTACTCCCCCCTACTTCCCCTCTCTCCCTAGTCCCCCTCACTTCAACTTTCCACCACCTGTCATGATTGCTAAAAAGCAACGACCTATGAATAACATAAGATGTATGATTGTCTTGGTCATTCTGTGCCGTTTAAGTTATAAGTTGTACACAATCTTACATCATAGAATGACCAAGACAGTCTTCCAGTATATTACATGATAAAAATAGTGATTTTTTTTAAAAGAAAATAAACATCCAGGTGGGGGAAAAATTCTGGTAAAACACACAGAGAAATTATGCTGCTGTCAAACATAACCTCTCGCTCCCTCCAGCTTTCTATCTTTCCCTCTCCTCCCCCCCCTCTTCAATACCCCCTCCCTCACCACATGCTCTCAGCCACCTGTCATAATTGCTTTAAAAGATGTCAAATTTTATAAATTATAAATAAAAATATTAAGAACAGTTTAAGAAAATAAACAATTATTGACAACTTATAAATAAAAGCTCATGGAAGACAAGACAGTCTTCTAGTGAAATGCAATATAAAAACTGTGATGATTTTCTAAAGCACATAATTCAGGAGTAATGATATTAATACAATGTAATTTCTAGAGCACTGAATGAGTGAATCTTGCAAAGCAAACTAATTAAAGCACTAGCTGTTGAATCATTCAAACACATGTGACTACACAAAAAATTGATATATTTCAAATTTAGACACCCACACATGCACACACAATTAAACATTATTATAATTTAAAAAAAGAAAACAAAACGCCCCACATATCCAGAAGTAAAATATTTTTTCTGGTGAAACACTCACAGGAATTACCCTGCTGTCAAACAAACCATTCTGCCTCCATTTTTTTTATCTCCCTCTCTCCCCCCCCCCCCAAATTCCCCCTGTCCCTCTCACCCCTTCCCCTCTCTCCCCTCTCCCTCAATCTCCATTCCCTCCTGCCTTTCCCTTTCTCTATACCCCAACCATCTGAATAGTTTTAAGAAAATAACATAATCATGATTATGGTCAAGTTATAACTAAAACCATTTACAGGATTGAGGATGTAAAAACAAAACAAAAACAAAAAACCAACAGTTACATACACACATTGTGTATGTACATATCTAGAAGTAAAACAAAGAAAACATACCGTTACACACATTGTGATGTACATATCCAGAAGTAAAATAAACAACAAAAAACATAGTTATATACACACATTGTGAGGTGCATATCCAGAAGTAAAACAAAGAAAACATACGTTTACACACATTGTGATGTACATATCCAGGAGTAAAACATTATCTCCAAGATTTGGTGTCATTAAATGATTTTGTAGAAAGATGTTCTGGATGCAGCTGTAGTTCTCCCGCATGTGTTTATTTTTTTTTTATTTATTTATTCTTTTCTGTCGAGGATAATGGAATAAGCACTAATGTGCTTTTTTTACTCCATCCCGTGTGTTGCATTTTGTAAATCTTGTCATCTGTTCCCATCGGCATACAATGGCCCACTCTTTCGAAAAAGCGGAATTGGATTTAATGTGTGCGTAAGATTTTCTGCGTGCATTCACACACAGGGCCTTGGTTTATAGTCTCATGTGAAAGACTTTTGGGAGAGTGGAGTTGGCACTGATGTTAACTCCTGGAGAAAAATCTCCTTGAACGGGAATCGAACTGAGTCGTCAAATTGCCAACGCAACGTTCTGACCACTAGGCGCGCGCATTCATGCATGTGTGCGTGCGTGCGATATTGCACTGTATAGCACTATCAGTCACAGCAGATTTCTCTGTTAGAAATGTGGGCAGCTTTATTTTTATTTTTATTTTATATTTTATACCACTTTATGTCACAACAGATTTCTCTGCATGAAATTCGGGCTGCTCTCCCCGGGGAGAGCGCATCGCCACAAGTGCAGCGCCTATCCTTTTTTTTTTTTTCCCCTCAGGGATGGTGTCTAAACACGACATCTGTGTGCATGCTGGCTTTCTCCATTGAGAGCACATCACCACAATAGCAGTGCCACCTACAGTTTGTTTTTTTTTTGTATTTTCCTGTCTGCTGATGTACTTGTCCCTGAGAAAGTGGATTTTTTTTCTACATAATTTTGCTTGGGACAACTCTCTTTTGCTGTAGATTCTGAAACGTGTGATAAATACTGTATTGCACATGGAGTATCGGTTTTATCATCTCATCTAGAGAACTAGCACCAAGACCATCTCTCAAAGTGAAGTGGATGGGGGAGGGGGGCGGGGAAGTTGGGATGCACATGGGGATTGAACCCATGATTTCTAACTGTTAAGACAGATGTTACCTCAAGATAACTGATCCAGTGTGTGTGTGTGTGTGTGTGTGTGTTGGGGGGGGGGGGGGGTAGTTGCAGATATTGTTAAAGACAATGAGTTAATGTTCATTTTTTTGTTTCCAGGGCTGGTGCACCAGGACAGACAAGACTTCAGAGCTGTTTTGGAGAGTCATGTTCAACACTGTGTAGGTGTGAGTGCGTGTGTTTTTTTGTTTGTTTGTGTATTTATTTATTTATTCTTTTATTTCAAGGATAATGGAATAAGCGCTCATGTGCTTTTTTACTTTTTTATTTTTTTTATTTATTTATTCTTTTATCTCGAAGATAATGGAATAAGCACTCGTATGCTTTTTTATATCCAGTCCCCGTGTGTATGCAGTTTTGTAAACCTTGTCATCTGTTCCCACCGGCACACGATGGCCTACTCTTATGAAACGCGGAACATGATTTAACGTGTGTGCAAGATGTGCGTGCATTCGCACACAGGGCCTCAGTTTATAGTCTCCTCCGAAAGACTTTTTGGGAGGAGTGGAGTTGGCACTTATGTTAACTCCAGAGGAAAAATCCCCTCGAACGGGAATTGAACCCGGGTCGTCAAACTGCGAGCGCAATGTTCTGACCACTAGACTATATATTCAGTCCCTGTGTATATGCAGTTTTGTAATTTTTTTTAGCTGTTCTTTCTGGCACACAGTGGCCTACTCTTCAAAAAAGCGGAACAGGATTTAACAAATGCGCAAGATGTTCTTTGTGCATTCGCCACGTGCAGTGTCCTCGATTTAGTCTCGTCTTAAGGACTTTTGGGGGGAGTGAAGTCAGTACTGATGTTAACTCCAGAGGAAAATGTCCCTTTGATGGAGGGAATAGTCAGTCCCCTTGAAAGGGCATCTCACTGGTGGTTCAGTTGTGAGCTCAATGGTCCAACTGCTAAGCTATACCACCACCTGGGACTGTATTGACCTGCATTATATTGTGTTATATTGTGAAGTGCGTATGATAGGAAGGATTTTTCTGCAACTGTATGTCCCTGGTATTATTCACTGGGTTATATTGTGATGTAGTTATGATAGGAAGGATTTTTCTGTGACTGTATGTCCCTGGTATTATTTACTGGGTTATATTGTGAAGTACTTATGATAGGATTTTTTCTGCGACTGTATGTCCGTGGTATTATTTACTGGGTTATATTGTGAAGTACTTAGGATAGGAAGGATACATAGCAGTGTTTATACACGCTTTTAAAAGATGGCGCCAAAGAAGAAAGCATATGATGGTGCAAGTTGTTCTTACGACTATGCATTTGTTTTCAAACTTGATCAGTGAAAATTATCCAGTGATTTTCAATAGCTTTGTACCTGAAAATAAAACGTGACTGTAAGCATGCCTGCTTGTGTTACTTGGCGACTGTTATTACTCTGATGATACTGTGTCATGTGGTAACTGACGTGTGCAAATGGTTGTACCGTGTCATGTGGTAACTGACATGTGCAAATGGTTGTACCGTGTCATGTGGTAACTGACGTGTACGTGTGCAAATGGTTGTACCGTGTCATGTGGTAACTGTCATGTGCAAATGGTTGTACCGTGTCATGTGGTAACTGACATGTAAAGTGGTTGTACCGTGTCATGTGGTAACTGATGTGTGCAAACGGTTATACTGTGTGCAGATGGTGATCCCGATGAAAGAGGCAGGAGCAGACAGTGTTACACCCAGACAGGAAGAGGCTTTGCAAGAGCACTGAGCAAGTCATCATTGAAGTTGGGGGCTGTGGGTGAAAATATGAATATTTTGGATGGCTTTAGTTTAAGTAGCAGGTATGTGCAATGAAGTAGTATTTTGGATGGTAGTAGTTTCAGTGGCATGGGGTAGTGGTGATTAAAAAAAAAGGTAAAGGTGCCCTATAACCTGTGTGGTTGTAGGGGAGTGAGGCGTTAGAGACCTCAGCTTCTCTAGGAGCCAGCATCAGACCTGTGCACCTTCCGTATTTTTCGGTATTTGTTCCAGAAAAAGTTGGAAAATACAGAAATATGATTTTATTAATCAAAATCCGATTTTTGTCAACGGAAAAATCCGAAAATCGAAAACGTTGTCCTCTATGGTTCAGCGATGCTGTTCATCTCGCGTTACGTCGTCTGCTAGGCCCTATCGTTTAGTTACTTATCTCCCCTAATAACGCATGCACACAGCAGTACTTTCAAAACAAAATGGCGGAAAGTGGTGTAAAGTGTTGCGGAGAAGAACAGACCAAACTGATACACTTACAAGCAAATAAAGACACGGAGTGAATGCAAAATGACGCTAACAGGCCAGGATGGGGCTAAAAGAGGTACAGTTGCTTATATAGATGCATAAACAGCAAAACTGACTGTTCTTTTTGCCGAGTAAGGTTTGAAACCTGCGCTACGTCTCTCGCTTTGGGCTACTCACTCGCTAGTGAAAGTTGGACTTTCATTTGCAAGTGGTGTTGAAAATTGGAACGCGGTCGGAATATAGCAAACATGGCTCTTCATTTATAGATGCGCTGATTTTTGGAAAATCATGGAACAGTAAAATCACTTGCATCTTCCGAAAATCAGTTGATCATTAAAACGGCAAAGTGACTCATTCTCCGAGACATTCTGAAGTTACATTGTGTCGAACACGGCCTCCGCTCTGGTGCTGTACTGGACAGCAGCAGAGCACACACATACACAGCATTTGTTTTCCGGCCATGCAAACTGTCATGATGAGTCCACTCCAAAATCAGATTAAAAATAAAATGAGAAAGGCATAGGATCTTCAAATCTTCACCGGAGAGTGTTTTGATCTCTCTCTCTCTCTCTCTCTCTCTCTCTCTCTCTCTCTCTCTCTCTCTCTCTCTCTCTCTCTCTCCTCTCTCATCTCACTCACAGTCTCACACACGACACACATGACACACACACACACACACACACAGTCACACACACACAGTCACACACAGTCACACACAGTCCACACACACACACACACATACACACACACACACACACACACACACACACACACACACACACACAACACACCACACATTCTCTCCCTCTGCTGCTGCTCACCTCCCATCTCTTTCCCACTTCACTAGTCTTCTTCCCCTACCCCACCACCTCTCTCCCTCACATAGTGCTTCTCCCCCCTCCCCTCTTCACTAGTTGTAGTTTTCCCACCCTATATCCCTCTTTGTCCCCCCCCCCTCCCTTCTCCAACTAGCACACACACACACACATCTTATTTTGGTATCATCTTTTTGAAAGATTTATGCATCATGTTAAAAAATTGCATCATGAACAACGCGCAAAAATACTGAAACTTGGTGAAAATACTAAAAATTGCCATGAAAATACTGAAATCAGTAGTAAGGGGTGCACAGGTCTGATAATATTTCACATGGCTGTAGTCTAGCACTGGGGTATAATGAGTAATATTTCACATGGCTGTAGTTTGAGCACTGGGGAATAATAAATAATATTTCACATGGCTGTAGTCTAGCACTGGGGAATAATAAATAATATTTCACATGGCTGTAGTTTGAGCACTGGGGAATAATAAATAGTATTTCACAAGGCCGTAGTCTAACCACTGAGAAATAATAAATAGTATTGCTTATGGTTGTAGTCTCACCACTGAGAAATAATAAATAATATTTCACAAGGCTGTAGTGTCAGCACTGTGGAGTATTTCAGTGTCCATTGTCAGTGGCTTGTCTCTGAAAGTAAAACTGAAGGGTAGGCATGCCTGTTTTCAGCACTGCGGAATTTTTTTTTTTTTTTTTTTTTTTTGGGGGGGAGGAATTTAGGGGTTTTGGTGGTTGTTGTTGTTGTTTTTTTTGGGGGGGAGGGTAAATTAGTTTTTTTTTTTTGGGGGGGGGGGGGTTTGGGGGGGGGTGGGGGGGGGGCCTGGCTTGAGTTTCAGTGGCAGTTGTGTGTAAATGAAGTAGTATTATGGAGGGCTTTAGTTTCAGAATGATCAAGTCAGGTAAAAAATACTTCAATCATCCCATGAAGGGTAATAACAATACTGACACACACATCATTGGTAGGAATCATCATCTTGAAATGACGAAAGAGTTTTTTGGGAGGGGAGGAGGGGGGGGGGGGTAGAGTTACTGCTAGTATATTGGGGAGCTGAAGTTAAGGGCTGTAGTTTCAGTTCGGGGGGGGGGGGGGGGGGGGGGGGGGTTAAACTATTGATGATGTGGGTACGTAAGTACTACTCCCTTGTAATCATCTTTCCCTCTGCCTCCCTCCCCCCCCCCCTCCATCCTTGTGTTGCCCCAAGTCTCCTGGAAAATTATTCCATGCCCTGATTGTCAGTGGCTTCATCCCTGATGCATTATAATAGGGGGGGGGGGGGGGAACTGAATGTCAAAGTCATTCAGATGAGGCTATAAACCGAGGCCCCGTATGCAAACTCACACAGAACATCTTGCGCACATGTTAAAACCCGTTCCGCCTTTCGGAAGAGCAGGCCACTGTGTGCCAGTAGGAGCAGATGACAAAATTATATAAATAAAAAACCCAGCATGCACACAGGTGTCGTGTTTAGACACCATCCCTGAGGAAAAATTGGGAGTTGGAGTCCCCAGGGTGGCTCAGGGCTGTAGGCCTATAAATATATAAAATGAATAATGGGTAGGGGCTGCGTTTGTGGCGACACGCTCTCCCAGGGGAGAGCAGCCCAAATTTCACACAGAGAAATCTGCTGTGTCATAAAGTGGTATAAAAAATATAAAATAGATAAAAAATAAATAAACACTACCTTCACCCCCCCTCCAATTTCTTCAATCTCTTTTGCCTCATATAACTGACAATTTACCACATAATGAGTCGCTTTGCACCACACGTCAATTTTTAGATTTTGACATTTAATCAATCTGCAATAATAATTTTTTTTAAATTTAAAGTTATTCCATACAACAAACAGATTGAAAAGCAGACAATTCTGTGAAAAAGTTACCGCAAATCGAAATTATGCACTGCGAGATATGGCAAAATGAGAAATGGATCTGTTTAGCATTGAAACAGATGATCAGAACAGAGAGCTTGGTATGAGAATTTTTTAATGCGTATTAAAGCAAAAGGAATCAAAATTACGTCTTGACATTTCAGTAAAAGGCAAAATAACGACTATAGTTTAAATCAATCCAAACATGATCCTAACACCCCCCCCCCCCCCCCCCCCCCTTGCCCCCCCCCCCCCCCCCCCCCCCCCCCATCCACCCCCTCAACCCCCCCTCTCTTTCCCCCCCCACCCCCTCTCTCTCCCTCTCTCCCTCCCCCCCCCCCCCTCTACCTCTCCTCTGTGTCTTCTTCATATCGTCTCTTCTTCTCTCGCTCACTCTCGTCTCTTCTCTCCCACCCCCCCCTCCTCCTCCTCTTTCCTGCTCGTTGGTTGTATGTCTGTCACATTAACAGATCCAAAATAAGTCTTTACCCTCTCCTCTCTCATGCTGTCAACTCCTCCTCTCTCTCTCTTCTTCTCTCTCTTCTCTCTCTCTCTCTCTCTCTCTCTCTCTCTCTCTCTCTCTCTCTCTCTCTCTCTCTCTCTCTCTTTCAGTGCTGATTTAAAGCCATCCAAAGTACTGCATCCTAGGGAATACCACTTGTGAAATAAATAAAAAAACAACTATTACCATACCCCATCCACCCCCTTTGCAGCAGCTTAAATAAAGAGATCTTTACTGCAGCCTATTACAAGAGCCCCCCACCCCCACTCCCTTTACTCTCAACCCTTGTTTCAAAAATGGATGGAAAATGTTCATTTCCAAATTGGCTGCAGAGGGGGAGGGGGTTCATGCATGCCATGTTTCTGGTTTCTTTTTGTGTGTGTGTGTGTGTGTGTGTGTGTGTGTGTGTGTGTGTGTGTGTGTGTGTGTGTGTGCCATCAAATATGCAACCTCTGTAATCGGCCATACAACCATCATGATGAACCCACACCCACATGTGAAACAAAGCCATCTTATGTATAACTGTCATAATAAATCCATGTGAAATGAAGTTATCCAATACAAACATGATGAAACCCACAGGGTCTGGGTTAGCATTGTAATCAGAGCATTGCACTCAAAGTTTGACAGTCTGGGTTCAAGCTATCACTGAGATAGGTGGAGTTTATCAGTACCAACTCCACTTCCCAATAGTCCTTCAGATGAGACTTCATTTGTATACACACACATCTTGCACTCACATGTAAACCCATTCTGCCTTTCAGAAAAGCAGGCCATCCCATGCTGGCAAAAATGGATGAGGAAAGTGTAAAGCTTGCACGCTGGTGTCCTGTTTAGACATCATCCCTGAAGTCGGAATGTGGCTACCTTACTGGTGGATGAAATCAATCGCAAGCACAAACATCTCGCCATGGGTGAATCTTTGAGCTGTGCTGAGGAAGAAACTTTTTTACAAAGGATAAAAACAATAATAATGATAATAAATATCGCAATTGCAAGTAAGATAAAGCTCATTTCAAAATGTGAGAATCAATCCATCCAAAATAATGCAATCGTTATAAACCCACACACCTGTCGCAATAAATTCACATCTTGCAAAAATAAAACGACCAAAAATGTAATCCACCTCCACGTCAAAAGCAAAAACTAAAAAAGCCACCACATTGAACACTTTACCACGTGAAATGAAACCCGTGAAAAGTAATGGGCTTAATAGATCCACATGTGAAATCAGTCCATATGAGACCATAAACCATCGTCCCATGAGTGAACACATGCAGAGCATATTGGCACATAAATCTGTCCCACCTTTCGAAAGAGTAGGCTATAATGTGCTTATGGAAACTGATAAATAAATTTGCGAAGCATCCATGCATACAGGGACTAAATGTTAAAAATGCACAGAGTGCTTATTCCATTGTCCCCTTAATAAAAACAAATACAAAACCATCCAGCATACAACTATCGTAATAAACCCACCATTACATATCAAACGAAGCCATCTACATTCTGTCATGATATGCGTACCTCCACATGTCAAATAGTGCCATCAAAATTGCAATTGTAGTAATCCATCGCCACATTTAATTAAAATCGTTTAAAATGCAGTTGTCAAAAGCAACATGATGATAAACCCACCTCTATATGTGAAATAAAGCCATCTGAAATGTAACCATTGTAAAAAAAACAAAATCAAAACCACCTACAGTCTGAAATGAAACCATCTATATCTAAAGTATAACCAACATAATAAACCCACCTACACCTGTGAAATAAAACCGTCCAAAATATAACACTGTATTAAACCCACCTACACATGTGAAATAAAGCCATCTAAAATATAACCACTGTATTAAACCCACCTACACCGTGAAATAAAACCATCTAAAATATAATCACTGTATTAAACCCACCTACAATTTGAAAATAAGCCATCTAAAATATAACCACTGTAATAAACCCATCTACATGTGTGAAACAAAACCATCTAAAATATAATCACTGTATTAAACCCATCTACACGTGTAAAATAAAACCATCTAAAATATAACCACTGTATTTAAACCATCTACACGTGTAAAATAAAACCATCTAAAATATAACCACTGTATTAAACCCATCTAGACATGTAAAAAAAACCATCTAAAATATAACCACTGTATTAAACCCATCTAGACATGTAAAATAAAACCATCTAAAATATAACCACTGTATTAAACCCACCTACATGTGTAAAAATAAAACCATCTAAAATATAACCACTGTATTAAACCCACCTACACACTTGAAATAAAACCATCTAGGGGGACGGACAGTCTAGTGGTCAGAACATTGTGCTGGCAATTTGACAACCCGGTGCAGTCTGGTCGAGGGGATTTTTCTCCTGGAGTTAACATAAGTGCTGACTCCACTCTCCCCAAAAGTCCTTCGGATGAGACTTTAAACCGAGGCCCTGTGTGCGAA
This sequence comes from Stramonita haemastoma, assembly GCA_030674155.1. Taxonomy (NCBI): domain Eukaryota; kingdom Metazoa; phylum Mollusca; class Gastropoda; order Neogastropoda; family Muricidae; genus Stramonita; species Stramonita haemastoma. Next base: position 60,816,592 of record CM060327.1, on the reverse strand, counting down.
CGCACGCAGAACATCTTGCGCACACGTTAAATCCTGTTCCGCTTTTCGTAAGAGTAGGCCACCGTGTGCCGGTGGGAACAGATGACAGAATTTACAAAACTGCATACACACGGGGACGGGATGAAAAAAAAGCACATGATTGCTTATTCTGTTATCCTCGATATAAAAGAATAAATAAAATAATAAAAACCATCTAAAATGTGAAATAAAACCATCTAAATATAATCACTTTTAAACCATCTACACGTGTGAAATTAAGCTATCTGAAATATAATCACTATAATAAACCTACCTCCACTTGTGAAATAAAGCCATCGAAAATGCAACTACTGTAATAAACTCGGGGCCCATCTCATGAAATAAATCAATTTAAAGTATAACCTCTAATAATAAACCACCACCACTTGTGAAATAAATATAACCAGCGTAATAAACCTACCTCCAGATGTGGAATAAAGTGATCTAAAACATAACCACTACTAAACCCCAACTACATGTAACAAAGCCATCAAAAACAACCACTGTAATAAACCCAAACTACATGTAAAATAAAGCCATCTACTCCACTACTCTTTCCTCACTAAAATATAAGCACTGTAAAAACCCACAACTACATGTAAATAAAGCCATCTAAAGCAACCACTGTAATAAACCCACAACTACATGTGAAATAAAGCCATCTAAAACATAACCACCGCAATAAACCCACAACTGCATGTAAATAAAGCCATCTAAAACAGAACCACTGTAATAAACCCACAACTACATATGAAAATAAAGCCATCTAAAACATATAACTACCTCTGTTAACCCACCTTCACATATGAAAGAAAGCTATCTAAAATACGTTATAATAAACCACAACTACATGTAAATAAAGCCATCTAAAAATATAACCACTGTACTAAACTCACAACTTCATGTAAATAAAGCCATCTAAAACAAAACCACTAAATAAACCCACCACCACATGTAAAACGAATCCATCTAAAATATAACCACTGCAATAAACCCACCTCCACATATGAAATAAAGCTATCTAAAATACGTTATAATAAACCCACCTCCATTCCATTATCCCTGATATCAATGAACAAAAATAAGAAGAAAACTACAAATACAACTGTCGTAATAAACCCACCTCCACATGTGAAACAAACCCATCCAAAACGCCATTGTCATAATAAAAGCCACCTTTACAGGTGAAATAAAGTCACCTTCCCCTCCTCCCTGATCCTTGGCTAGAGTTCCCAGGTTCATCTACGGTGAGATTTTTGTGTGTATGACCATTTTTGCCCACCACGATGGTAGCTGCATTCCAACTTCGGGGATGTAGGCTATACCGGGTATGTTCCTGTTTTTGTAACACACAGACATGAAGTACGGGATATTTTTTTTATCTTCAGTCATATTTTATCTTCTGCGTGTGTATATACACAAAGAGAATTGAAGCACTTGTGGATCTGCTCTTGAAGTTGACCTGGGAGACCATACAGATCCTGCACTAACTTCACCAGACGCTGCAGGGATTTGAACCCACACTTCATGGACCCTTAGGATTAAAGTTGAATGGTTTCAACCATTGGGCTAAAGCAAAACAAATATTTTGATTGGATCTGTCACAACAAGCCCACCTCCACGTGTGAAATAAAGCCTGCAAAATACCCCCCCCCCCCAAAAAAAAAGGTAATTTTTTTAAAATCATCTCGACATACATGTAAAATATAGCCCTATGATAAAAACAAAACAAATATTAATTTTAAAAAATACCATCGTGACATAGGCCTACATATAAAATAAAGCCATCCAATATAAAGTTATGATAAAAACCCACCTCTATAGGCTACGTGAAATAAAGCATACAAAATACAACTTTCATAGGAAAGCCACGCTATATGTGAATTGAACCCATCCAGAATAAACGATTGCTATAAACAACAGAAACCCGGAAAGCAATAAATAATGGTCATAATGTATGATTGTTATGGGTTGATATCGAGGATAATGGAATAAGCACTCCTGTTGTTGTTTTTTACTGCTAGTCTCCGTGTATATGCAGTTTTGTAAATAGTCATCTGTTCCCACAGACACACAATGGCCTACTCTTACTTAAAGCGGAACAGGACTTAACGTGTGCGCAAGATGTTCTGCGTGCGTTCGCACACGGGGCGGGGCCTGGGTTTATAGTCTCATTGGAAGGATTTTTGTGAAATAGAGCCATCCAATAATTATGCATTTGTGATATGTTTCCTTTGTGGACATGTTCGGTTTGGGGTTTGGCTTCACCAAAGCTGGCATTATGTACAAACATTGATTCCGTTAATTAATTATCATCAAAACAGATCATCAGTGTGGTGACAGACCGTCAGCACTGATCAGTCATGGCTCTCTGAGTAGACAGGAACCACTGTGGAGTTACATAGATCAGAGATGCACACATCAACACCACTTTCTGAATCAGTTTTACTCCGACTTTAACACAGCTATCACCCTCTCCATCTCCCCTTTCATTTGAATACAACTGTTACCCCCCCCCCCCACACACACACACACACACACACACACACAACACCACCACCACCACCACCACCCCTTTTTTGTTTTTTGGGGTTTGTTTTTGTTTTGATTTTGGATGTACAAAGGACCAGCTGGTATCAACTGTTCAGAATGTGGTCAATGGGAGAAAACCTCTACATATTCAAAAGTAATAAAACTAATGGTTGTTTTCCTTATACCATGTCCGTTACACCATTCTATCGACTGAAAAAAATGGTAGCATCAATTAAAAGAAATAAATAAAAGAAACCCAGAACGCCATACATAATAGTACTAATGTATGATTATTATCATATATCATTTTTTTTTACATCCAGTCCTCATGTGTATGCCGTTTTGTAAATTTTGTCATCTGTTCCCACCCGCACACAATGGCCTATTCATACGAAAAAGCGGAGCAGGATTTAACGTGTGTGCAAGATGGTCTGCATGTATTCGCGCACGGGCCTCGGTTTATAGTCTCATCCAGTTTTCATGGCTTCTCTTCGTCTTCTGCTGTCTTCTGTCTGAGGCCTGTCCATTCTGTTTATTATTTATTTATTTTATTTATTTATTTATTCTTTTATATCGAGGATAATGGAATAAGCAGTCATATGCCTTTTTTTTTACATCCAGTCCCGTGTGTATGCAGTTTTGTAAATGTCATCTGTTCCCATCGGCACACGATGGCCTACTCTTACGAAAAGCAGAACAGATGCATTTGTATTTGTACCACTTTTTGTGCGTGCGTGCGTGCTTCCGTGCGTGTGCGTTGGTGTGTGTGTGTGCGTGTGCGCGCGCGCGCGTGCATGTGTGTGTGTTTACTCTTTTTTTTTTATTTCGAGGATAAAGGAATAAGCAATTGTGTGCTTTTTTTTACATCTAGTCCCCCTGTGTATATGCGTGTGTGTGCATGCATGCATGCGTGCGTGTGTGTGTGTATGTGCGTGCGTGCATGTGTGTGTGTATGTGCGTGCGTGCGTGTGTGTGCGCAACGGTGTGTGTGTGTGTGTGTGTGTGTACGCGCGCGCGCGTGGTGTGTGTATGTGTGTGTTGTGTGTGTGTGTGTGTGTGTGTGTGTGTGGTGTGGGTGGTGTGTGTGTGTGTGTGTGTGTGTACACAGGGTGTGTGTGTGTGTGTGTAATTGGGGGGGGGGGGTTTCCTCTTTGATCCCACTCACACACCGGATCCTAGCCACAGGCAAGAGACAAGGGAAGGAGAAATTGGGTCCCATCTTCTTCAAAGTCCCACGAAAAAGAAAAGAGGTAGGGAGAGAGACAGGCTACTGTCATCCACCAACAAAGGAAACAGAAGTGGCTTCCCAAACACCCTGAGGTACGACAGCAGAGCAGAGGGAATAAATAGAGCGAATATAGGGGAGAATCTGTCACCACAGCGAGACCACACCATCACGGTCTACTTTTCTTTTCCTTGTGAGACAGACATTCCCCACACAATTCCACTCTGTAACAGCTTCTCTCCAAATTTGGTCAGGTGGGCCTACCTACCTGAGAACAGCCATGAAATAACAATTCTCAGCTAGACCTAGTGTGTACTTTCGTCCTTCTTCCATCCTTTTCTTTCTCCCCCACAGCTGTCTATCTGAGGGGTGGTTGGGGCAGAACTCTGAATTTTTCAAGCCCTCTCTCTCTCGGGAAAGTTGAACCTAGCGGAGCCCACCATCCCTCTTCATATTCAGGGTGCATGCTGGGTGGGCTTATGTTCCCCTGTAAACGTGAAAGTAAACTCTATAAAAAAAAAAAAAGAAATCCACCCAAGGCTTACATAGAGAAATTATTGGATCTTTTACGTGCATAATATTATTTGATTTTCTGTATCATGAACGTAATCAAGACACTGATATGTCTGCACTGAAAGTGGACCTGGGAAATGGAAATATTCCTCACACTAGTTCACTGGGCATCACTGCTGAGATTCGAACCCAGGACTTCATGGACCCATAGGGATATGATGGCAGTCAAACGCTCTATTCCCTTCATTTTAGCGGCCATCATGCTTTATGTTTTACCTACGGCCTCAGGGAGCTGCCTGGTGGTTGTGGTTAGTTGATGCAGTCCTTAAATCGGATAACTACGCCGGGACTGTAATATAACCCAGAAAGAAAGGTCTCATAATGCATCCCAGATGTGAGTGGTGAGGCAGTGCCATACTCTGGGTGTCCCTGAATGTTGAGCTGGGGAACGCCTTACAGCAAAACTCTTTGAAGTCTGAAGGGGATGGGATAACCTGGTGGTCAGTGATGCGCTTGTGATCTGCTGACCCAGGTTCGAATCTCGTTCAAGAGGATTTTTCCTCTGGAGTTAACAGCAGTGCCGACTCCACCTCCCTAAAATTTCTTCGGATGAGACTATAAACCGAGGTCCCGTGTGCGAAGCACGCAGAACATCTTGCACACACGTTGAAACCCGTTCCGCTTTTCGGAAGAGTAGGCCATTGTGTGCTGGTGGGAATGATGACAGAATTTACAAAACTGCACACACAGGGGTACTATATATATATATATATATATATATATATATATATATATATATATATATATATATATATATATATATATATATACGTGCTTTATATATATATATATAAAGATTGAATGATTATTCCACACTCTTCAAAATTTAAAAAAAAAAAAAGTCTGAGATCTGAAATCTGTGTTTCGGTGGTTCATGAGTATTTTGCCTTGCGGCAGGCAGTTTCTAAACAGAGGGATTTTTGCTGCTGCTTCTTCTTTCTTTCTTTCTTTTTTTTTTTTTTAAACCAACACTACCCTCTCCCCTCCCTTTTTATAAGCATACTTCTTTTTAGTCAAGGTAGGGCTACCTCCTTCTTGATAAACACACTTCTTTTTGATAAACAAGCTTCCTTTTGATAAACATACTTGTCTTGTTCCACACAGTGATGGTCCTATCGCTTGGCAGCCAGGCCAAGCAAGATATAGGCCTAACTTTGTGTATGTAAAATGTTGTATACCACTGTAAATCATGGTACATTTCTCTGTGTAAATTTGGGCTGCTCTCCCCCATAGAGCACGTCGCCACAAGAGCAACTTCATCCATACTTTTCGGTGCTTTAAACATTTTTTTAAAAATTGTACTTCTTTATGGATATGCATGTGTAGTGTTTCCCTATCAAAGGGGCTTTTTGGTACAGAATTTCGCCAGGGAGAACTGTACTATTGCTGTGGGTTGTTTTACGTGCACTGAATGCGTGTTGCATAGGGAACCTTTGGGTTATGTTCTCATCGGAAAGAGTAGCACCCAGACCCCCACTCACGGTAGGGGAACAGTTTCAGGAGCAAAAGGGGGTGGGGAGGGGGGTGGGGGTGGGTCTTCTTCTTCTTCCTTGTCATGGAATGGTCATACTGCAACTTTTTTTGTCTGTCATATGAGCAAAAATGGTGTTGCACTCCCGTTCAGCACCTGACAAGTCAGGCCCAGCACATCCGACTTCGGCGTGGGAGAGAACTGTTCTATCTTAAGTCTTTTCTGGTTGAAAAGGAAAAAAGCGCAGTGAGTGGACCAAACAGGCAGAAAATAAACAAGAAGATGACAGAAAAAAAAGAAACAAGGCAGAAATAAAGAGAGGGATAGAAAAGAGGGAAAGTCTAGTACACAAAGTGATGAATGCTATTTATACTGGAAGGCCCACAGCATCCCCTTCTGGCAGAAAAAAAAAGCCGGATCAAACTTCTCGCTTTCTAGACAGGTGCATGACCCTTAAACCATGGATCCACTTGTGGGACATGAAAGTTTGCCAAATGAAAAGAACTCTTTTACAGCACTGTCTTATCCAGCAGATTTCTTCTCCTCCCTC
>CM060327.1:60765223-60805223 GCA_030674155.1 Stramonita haemastoma | reverse complement strand
GATCTAGACACACCCATGTCTCATACAACAGACTTTTGTAGGGGAACAAAGAAAAAACCCTCAGGAGTCTGGAGTCAACAACACTGTCAGTCCTCAGGTCACAGGCATCTGCTGTTGTGGGACACACACACAATTCATAGGCTGGCAAGTTGACCCTCTCCTTCAACACCTACCCACCCACTCATGCCTGGCCTTTTGTGCTGTTGTTCCTTCAGTGCTCACTGCCCTAGGCTACTGAAGTACACAGCATCAGACAGTACAGACCCTTAAACCTACCCTGTGACTGTCCTGCCTACTTCAGTCTTTCTTTGTGTGGTTAGGCTAGAGGGCAAAGGGGGAAGACCCAACGTCACTGCAGTCTTGTTAAAGTGAAGGATCTAGAAGTAAAGGCTTGAGGTCAGACAGTTTTGTATAATTTTTTTATAATTAAAAAAAAATCCTTCCGAACTGTGTACCATAACAGAAGTGGTGTTGGTAAGTACCACAACTGTTCTTACTTTACTGCTCACCAATGATACTGTCAAACGTGAGGACTTCTGCTCTTTTTTTGTCAAAGGCATAGATCTATAATGGAATCTACTTATCTGGTTGTATGGATTAATAGAGATTAGTGTTTGATGCTAAAGGACAAACCAGCATTTCTAGAAAGGGCTATTGAATAGTAACCTCAAGGAACAAGTATGTCCCTCCACTTTTTTTCTTTTGTGAAGTACCTTTTATAGATATCTTTTTTTTCATTAGGCTACATACTGTGTCAACAGCCTAACAAAATGAAAGCCTTCTGTTTACTTGTCCTGATATTATTTTTGATGGTAGTAGCTGATGCATTCCCCATCAGTAGTTTCCATTCCCTTCTGCCTTCAGTCCCTCCTTCAGTTAGCTCCATTTTGACAATAAGTTCATCTGGAATGAATCCACGTATTTTGATTTGTTTCAGAAAAGTTGAAGCCTAGAAGAGGTAAACTCGTACAAGATGCAGAGTACTATGGGAGTGTTGTTGCTGTGTCTGGTGGCTGCGGCCTGTGCCTTGCCCAGCCAGGAGGTGAAGCGTGCCCCCTTCCGCCTGCGCTTTGACCCCTACACTGAGACCTGGGAGCACTTCAAGCTCGATCACGGTCAGTCAGGGATAGGATGGGTAGCTTGCTGGGCAAGGTGGTTTTGGTGCTATAACACTGCTAAGCCGTTGGGAGTACAATTATCTCACTACCCCATTTTCTTGCTCACTCATGTGAAGGGGACAGGACTGCTCTTCCCAGGGAGAGTGTGCCATCATTAGAGCAGTGCCACTGATAATTTTCAAACATTTTTGTTTAACCTTTTCCTGTATATGTCTGCATGTGTATTTGTTTCCCTATCAAGAGTGGCTTTTAGAAGTTTTGTGCAAAATGTTACCAGGGACAACTCCCTTGTCATCGTTTTATTTTATTTTAATTTATTTATTTATGGATCTACGTTGTTTGCAGGCAAGAAGTATGAGACTGTGGAGGAAGAGCAGAAGCGTCAGGATGTTTTCATGGCCAACATCAAGACCATTGAGCAGCACAACTGGCAGTACTTCAAGGGCGAAAAATGCTACTATCTGGGCATCAACCATTTTGCTGATATGGTCAGTTCACTTTCTATGGTGTATAAATACATATGGTGTGTGAGAGATAAAAGTACGAGTGTGTGTGTGTGTGTGTGTGTGTGTGTGTGTGTGTGTGTGTGTGTGTGTGTGTGTGTGTGAGAGAGAGAGAGAGAGAGAGAGAGAGAGAGAGAGAGAGAGAGAGAGAGAGAGAGAAGGCAAGGCAAGGCAAGGCAAGGCAAGGCAAGGCAAGGCAAATTCTTTTATTCGAGGATAATGAATAGGCACTCGTGTGCTTTTTTCACATCTAGTCCCCGCCCTTATCAGAAATAAAAGCAAGATTTAAAAAAATCTTTAAACAATAATAATGAAATACCAAGAACAAAAAACTATACCCAGTACCAAACAACATTAAAGAAATGACACTATAGACTATTATATAATAAGGTAATAAATGCATTCATTTAGAAGACAATTTAGGATCAGAGAGAGAGAGAGAGAGAGAGAGAGAGAGAGAGAGAGAGAGAAATTTGATTTGATTTGATTTATTCTTTTATATCGAGGATAATGGGATAAGCACTCTTGTGCTTTTTTACATCCAGTCCGTGTGTATGCAGTTTTGTAAATGTCATCTGTTCCCACAGGCACACGATGGCCTACTCTTACGAAAAGCGAGAGAGAGAGAGGAGAGAGAGAGAGAGAGAGAGAGAGAGAGAGAGAGAGAGAGAGAGAGAGAGAGAGAATTGAATTGAATAAATGAATTTTATTTAAAAAGGGTAATGGCATAAGCAAACATGCTTTTTTACAACCAGCCCTCTGGGCCAAAAAAAAAAAGAGAAAAAAAAACAACAAGAAACTAAATTATTTATATAAAAAAGGCATAGCAATAACAAACTGCATATATACATTATATGAGTGAAAAAAAAATCAATGACATCATCCAAATGCAAGAAATATTTTCTATGCTTATACTTTTTATCTTTTACAAAACAAGAGTGCAAAATCACAAAATCAGATTAGAAAATACAGAAAGAAAGATGGTTGACAAGAGAGTAGAGTACAGAGAGAGAGAGAGAGAGAGAGAGAGAGAGAGAGAGAGAGAGAGAGAGAGAGAGAGAGGAGATGCAGCAATGCACTGACCAGTATATTCAGAGTCAACCCTTTACCTGTCTCTATCTATTCCTTAGTCTGGCGACTGTGGGGGCACCCCTGAAGACTTGACAACCAGTTCCCTCCATTCCTCTATCTGTTCTGTCTTTCTCAAACTTTCGTCGTGCTCTCGGCCTGTCCATTGTCTTTTTTTTTAGGGGGGCTGCAAGGGCCCGATGAAAAAAAGTATGTGCATGCTTACTCTGTTACCCTTGGAAAAGAAAGAAAAAGATTCATTCACTGATGCCCTTCCATCTCTTCCTTGGTCTGCCTCTTTTTCTTCCTCCTTGGACAGTGCCTTGCAGTATTGTTTTTGCAAGTCCTTTTGATCTTGTGACATGCCTGTACCATTTTAGTTTATGCTTCTTTACGATTGAAAGATTTTCGTAGGGACCAATGGTTTGCTGGATTCTGTTATTTCGTGGTTGCTGTTCCTTTACCCTACACTTGACTGTTTCCATGTGCAGACCAATGAAGAGTACAGGCAGTACAACAAGCTGACGAAGAAAGGGGCCAGTGTCAAAAGTATCAACTGCACCCAGTACATGGCTCCCCTCAACTTCTACCTGCCCCAGGAGGTGGACTGGCGCCAGGAAGGCTACGTTACCCCAGTCAAGAACCAGGGCGAGTGCGGATCTTGCTGGGCTTTCTCCACTGTGAGTCATTGTTTATTGTAATAAAAATTTATATTTTCCTTTTTACGAAGCTGACAAACTAGCTTTCCCAACCATTGGGTCTAAGGGCAAAACAGGCCTGGAACCATCTGTCACTGTGACAGCACATCTCAAATGGCTTCAGTTCACTGTTTGAAACAAGTCCTGCCTGCTGTCTCAAATGAACAGCTTGCATCTTCCTGCCAACCAGCACCCAGTTTGAAACTTATAATCCATCATGTTTGCAGATCAGATCTACCTGCATTTTCAGATCTATCTGCAAGAAGGTAACCAGATGGTTAAGACTAAGACATTCAGCTGCCTTACAAGTTCTTGTTGTGTGTTCCCCAGCTTAACACTCTGGGAGTCACCCAGAATGTGCACTCCAACTCACTCATTCCACCTGGGAATCACTGTGAGATTGAAATTGCACTCTGAATGAGAAGTTTACGCATATGACGTTTCAAACACCTCGCCATATATGCAGCCATACTCCGACTTCAGAGGAGCCTAACAAGTAAACCGTGAGCTTCTGGGTTGATTCAGAGCCTTGCCCTTTTTTTTCCCAGTTTGAAGAAAAAATCTTAATGTATGTCAAGACCTTTGGATGAGACTACAAACCATGTCACTTTTCAAATGCATGCAGAACATCATGTGCACATGTTAAAACCCCGTTCTGCTTGTGCCTTGCAGATTTCATGTCAACAGAAATGGATGACATTTTGAAAAATGCATGCACACAGGTGTCATGTTTAGACATCTCTGAAGTTGGAATGCGGATCCCTAAGTGGGGGAAGGGGTGGGGGGTCACCCATGCAAAAGTCTCACCATTTTTTTTATTTTTTTACTTGGGCGAGTTTATAACTGGCTGAGGTATAGCTGATTTGTGGATGCTTTTTATATTGTGATAGGTGTGTGCTATTTTTTTTAAAGCCAAAGATGGATGCGTGCTGTTTTTTGAAGGCAAAGACCATCATCAAAACCAAGAAGCACACATCCAGTGGATGCAACATCCACACTACAAGTCAGATCTCCTCTACTTGCTAACACCATGGGAGCAAGTTTGCATAGTTTGACTCAAGACAGGCAGCCATACAACAGAACATTTACTGTAGTCCTGTTGCTACATGAGGCACACTCAAAGAAAATCTGGCTGATCCCACCCCAGTGGCCATGAAACTTTGTATGGAAAATGAGGACCTGCAGCTTAAAGCTGCTTTTGTCACAAGAGGCTTAGCTATCCATCTGACCAACAGCACATGGTTTCTAAAACTGACAGTAGTTGGCACCCAGTGCCGGCAAGGCCAGTACAGTCTGTACCCTTTCTGTTGTTTTAAAAGGAAAGTCCTACCATCTGATATCATAAATATCAGTCTTATCCACTGACACAGTATTCAATGTTGTTGTTGTTGTTGTTGTTGTTGTTGTCTTCAATTTAACGTCTGTTCACACAGTATTCACATGTCTGCTATGTGTGCCTTGTTTTCAGACCGGCTCCCTGGAGGGACAGCATTTCCGCAAGACAGGCAAACTGGCGTCTCTGTCAGAGCAACAGCTGGTGGACTGCTCCTCTAATTTTGGAAACCAGGGCTGTGAAGGTGGGCTGATGGACCAGGCCTTTGAGTACATCAACAGTGCTGGTGGTCTGGAAACTGAATCGGAATACCCTATGAAGCTGAGGTGGGTAACATCTAGAATAATATTGGGGGGGGGGATGTTTCCAGTTGCATGTAGCTCAGAAGAACAAGGTTTTATAAAGCTTGAACTGACCTGAAATCTTTTTTTTATTCATATTGCCACCATCTTTTCTTGGATATTTCAAATAAACAAAAGTAGAGGAAAATAAGTGCAGGTAACCAGTTACAAGTTTTCCATCAGTTTTTTAAAATGATTTATCAATGATTTGAACAAAAGAAACCAAAAAATAGTTTGAAAAAAAAACACCCTGTGATATGTGTCAGTGACGGGAAGATTGCTTTTTAGACCTTTTTGTTAGTCATTCTTTGGCCTTTATACTTTTCTTGGATGTGGGCTGGCTTTTATTTGATTTGTATTCTACTATGAACGTGATCCTATATCCTATATTTCCTTGTTTGCATGATGCTTATGCCTGTGCCTGGTGTTCATGGTTGTTTAGGATGATACATGCCGATTCCAACAATCTGAAGCCGTTGCTGACCTGTCTGGCTGCAAAGACATCCCCTCAGAAAGCGAGCAAATGCTGACCAAAGCAGTGGCCTCTGAAGGACCCATCTCTGTGGCCATTGATGCTTCCAATCCATCCTTCCAGCTCTACTCTGGAGGTACGTTCTGTTCAGAGCAGCAGCCTTGCTTTTATCATGTACATATCACATGCGGCGCTGTTGCACAGTGAATCAACATGGAAATGACAATTTTAAGTGAAACACACTTTAAAAAATATGTTAACATTTTGTTTTCATGCAGTTGACTGCCTAGTGCCACAGAACAACATACATAAAAGTCTGTATGGGGGTGACTGTATAACTGAAATAAACAGGTGTATTCTACAACTGCTCTATTAAACTGAATTGTAGTGGTATTGCTACAAACTGCTAAATAACGTGAACTGCCAAGTCGAACTTGAATGACTGACCGAGGAAATGAATGCTATTGAATTGTAGCTGGTATTGCTACAAACTGCTAAATAACGTGAACTGCCCAAGTCGAACTTGAATGACTGACCGAGGAAATGAATGCTTCTGATTTCAGGTGTGTACGATGAGCCTAACTGCAGCCAGACCAGTCTGGACCATGGAGTGTTGGTGGCAGGGTACGGCAGTCTGGAGGGCACAGAATACTGGCTGGTGAAGAACAGCTGGGGCACACAGTGGGGAGTTAATGGCTACATCATGATGTCCCGCAACAAGGACAACCAGTGTGGCATTGCCACCATGGCCAGCTTCCCTGTCGTGTAACTGCCAGGTTAGACACTTTCAAATCATGCCCAATTATGGATCTTTTTACCATTCACCAGATGTCTAGTGCCGCCGCTGTAATCTAGTGGTTAGGGCGTTGGACTCATAATCTAAAGGTTGCGGGTTCAATCCAGCTTTCGGCTATGGCGTTGTGCCCTTGGAAAAGGCACTTTACCGTTATTTTCTCACCCCACCCAGGTGTAAAAGGGGTACCAACGTTGTGTTGGGGGTTAACCCTGCGATAGACTGGCGTCCTATCCAGGGGGGAGTCTTATGACTCTCAGTCGCGTAACGCCACAGAAACCGGCCTGATGAGCCTTAGGCTCGGGACAGACTTTAACTTTTAAGATGTCTAGTATGAACGCACATATTTTGGATGAGATGATAAACTTTAGTTACAGTGTAGCTTTGTTTATGATCTGTAGTTCAGCATGGTTGTTTAGTGTAGTGCAGTACTTTTAACAAAAAGTTATTCCACAATGCTCAAAGTTGCTTTTTTTGTTCACTCCCAAATTTCATCTTTACCATATGTAGTTACATACTGTTTTGGCCCCATATCGAAACAAATGTCTCAACCCATTCCAGCATGCTATATTGCTGCTTATACCACCTGACTGCTGTAGGCCTTGCCTATGTTACTTTATGATTCACTCTTTCTTCCTTTTTTGCTTAAAAAGATGTCTTCTTTAGATGTCCAGTCCACAATTTCCCTCGACTTATATGCGCTTTCTCATTTGCTTGATGTCCTCTTGAATTAACAATGGACGCAACATTTCTGTATATTATATCCTGCATTCTGATTTGTTCAATTTCTTATTGAATTACCAAGAACGTACCATTTCTGTATATTATATCCTGCATTCTGAGCTGTTTAATTTCCTATTGAATTGCCAAGGACGTAATATTTTCTGTGCATACTTAGAATTCTGACTTGTTTAATTTCCTATTGAATTACCAAGGTTGTAACATTTCTGTGCATATTTAGAATTCTGACTTGTTTAATTTCCTATTGAATTTACCAAGGTTGTAACATTTTTGTGTCACAGAGTGATTCATGAGCTCCCAACTGGGCAACAACCCCCAGGCTACACAAAAAACAAGAGCAATGAGAAAGATGGCCCCTCTACAAAGTTTAGAACAGATGCTACATCTCAGCCAGGAGGTGGAGTGTGTGGTGAAAGATGTCAGAACTACCACCCAAGGACACAAGATCACCAACATGGTTGCAGATGAGTCCCATTTTACAAAGACGTATTGCCTGTGCAAGAGAGGTAATTGGGACCATCCCCACCACATCTACAAAGTAGCTTTCTAGAAACGTGAGGTTGTTGGGTGATTTGTTCAGCTAGTAAGAATGGTTTCATGCAAAGGAAGAAAAGTCATTTGATAGAAATCAACTAAAATGAGCTGCTGAGTGAAGATTATTCAAGCATTATCTGATCAGAATGCTCAGATAGGAGTTAGGGGGGATCCAGTGTAATCCTTTAGTTTTAATGATTTGTATTGTGCAAATTGTGACTTAAAGAATTTTTTTTCGTTTCTTTTGCTCAACTGTTAAAGGTAACCTTTTATTAAGATTCAAATTTTAATGTAATTTTGGGAAGCTCATATTTTATCACGTGTAAGCACTTATGATGCTACAATGTACATACATGTGCATGTGGGTTCAAATGTTAATGTCTATAAATGTGAATGCTTCCTTACATACATACATAAATAGTTATGTATAGTGTATGTTGAAATTCTCTTGGCTTTAGGGCACAAGTGTGAAAACAGCTGAGATTGTGGAAGGAACATGAATGAATGACTCGTGCAACATGTTTAATGTATATTTTGGTATCATGCTGGCTGGAAGTGGGAACAAAAACTTGAATAAAATTTTTGGATAAAGACAGATCTTTGTGTTCATGAAATCTAAGCAAAGATATGTGATCAATGCTTCAGCTGAGGTGTGTGTGTGTGTGTGTGTGTGTGTGTGTGTGTGTGTGTGTGTGTGTGTGTGTGTTGTGTTCATGGACGAGTGTCTCTGTAATTAAAAAAAAAAAAAAAAATAAAACTGATCAGGAGAGCTTGAATCATTAGACATATTTAGTTATATGATTGGAAACTGTGATTTAGACCCTGATGTGACGGAGGTGAAGGTGGAGTGGTTAAGACTGACTTCATGGACATACGGGATCTCGTAGGTTCACGAAGTCATGGGTTTGAATCTCTGGGCGGCGTCTGCCAATACAGGAAGGGGGGGGGGGGGGGGGTACCATCTGACCTGTCGACTTCAAGTGCTGACCTGCCAGTACCATAATTCCTTTCGTGTATATACACAAGCAAAAGATCGACATTCACATTAAAGATCTCGTATTTCAAATCGGTGTTTGGTGGGTTAAGGAAACAAAAACATACCCAGCATGCAACTCATACAGTGGAGTGAGCTGGCCTGAAGTCGTATGTGTCAGCTGAGGCCAGTGGGCAGACCTCCAACAAAATCACAAACCCCAGAGAAGACTAGGCACTAAACACTCCCATCTTGTAAGGGAAGATATGAAACCCTAGTCTTGTATAACGTGAAAACAGCCTACAACTGTTTTAAGCACGGTTACCAATTAGATGGTGACTTTTTGCGTGCCTTGGCTTCAGTATAGTCCCCCAGTTCACCCAGCTGTAAATGGGTACCTGCCCTATTTAGGGTCAGGGAAGGTAAAGCAGCGAGGGAGAGGAGATGGGCGCCGCCCTCGATATGCTGGGCCCTAGAGAAGCTGAGGTCTCTGTTGCCGTGCTCCCCTACGACTACATGGGTTATGGAACACCTTCACCTTTTTTTGCTACTAGAGTACTCTTGTAAAACCTCACTTGTACCAAAGCATTGATCACACATACACACGTGTGCAGACATAGGCATGACATGATGAATATCTACATAAAAACGGTTATTGCAACCTGCAGTCAAAAACTGAATCTGTTCAGCATCACCTTGTGTATGCAATGTGAAGAGATTACTTCCATTTGACTTCCAAGGTTAAAGATAGGCCTGAAGTGAGCTGTCCACTTTAACTCTTAGTTTCAAACTGGGATTTGCCAGGATTGAATAATTGCCCACCCCCATCCCAAACCGGGATTTACTTGGATTTATACACAGTAGATTTCCATCACGCTGTGACCATCAGTAATTGCTACCACATGCCAAAGCTCTATTGGAGCTAGAGGTAGAAACCCTTGTGAGAGCCTGGAAGTAATTATAGGTGCTGGTATGTACTTAGGAGGTTAAGGCAAAGGAGCATGTGTGCCTGACCCGATTTCGTGATGGAATGCGAAATCTTGGGGCAGTTTGTGACAGAGAATCCGAATGCAAGAGGATTAAACTGTGGTATAGTTTTTGCCAGTTATTGATGTAAACATTTAAGACGTTTTTTTTCCCTAATTCTGTTCTACCTTCCAAAAGAGTAGGTCACAGTGTTCTGGTGGGAACCATTGAAAAAAATTACAATTTGCATACACATGGGAACTGGATGTAAAAAATAAAAACACATGAGTGCTTATTCCAATATCTCTGAAATGAGTGAATATCCCTCACCCCAACACACACACAATGTAACAAACCTCCCCCCTCAAAAACTTAGGCCAGGCAGCATGGTAAAAAATGCACTAACAAGCACAGTCTATCCACTTAATATTAGACAACCCTAACATACAGAGAGAGAGAGAGAGAGAGAGAGAGAGAGAGGAGAGAGAGAGAGGAGGAGAGAGGAGAGAGAGAATTCTAAAGGAATTTATTCATAAAATGGCCACTGGCCCATTCTTTATGGGGTTGCTGATTAACTGTACAATGATCAGAAAAACAGTGAAGTACAATTGTGGATATAAATGCAAACAAATCAATAGGGTACAAAAACCCTCCCTTACAAGATTGAATCTTTTAGTTTAAAGGCTTTACATATGTAACAGAGTGGAGATATTTTGAGCTGGAACCATAAACTTGCTCCATGACAACAGCACATTCAGACAGTGGGGATGTGGTTTCTTAAAAGATGCTGCTTAAAATATTACATTGCATGTGAAGGAGGAGTAGGTAACGAGAGTCTTCAACCACCACTCACCAAACAGAACATCCACAATTCACAGATGTGTCCCAAAATAGAAACACAACTCTGGATCTCTGGCTTGATCGCAAGGGAGATAATCCAATTACCGCTCTATCACACATAAATATAAGCTAAATTGCAAATGGTATTAGGATTGCAACATTCTAGGAGCACACAGAGTCTAAATGCATGAGGATGGTTGTATATTTTGTAGGATATATTTTTTGCTGAATGTCATTAAAGGTGGGGACAACCTTAGACAAAATGTACTTCATCTTCTGTTGCTCCATCACATAAAGAGCATTTCTATCAAGTTCACTAGGTATTCTGTAACACTCAGTTTCAACTTTATGAACTTATATTTCTGATGCACCCAGTCTGCGTTTAAACATTGGTTTTTAAAAATGCATTTCCATTTTAAGCTTTAGATAAGGGTTGACATCATGTAAACTTTTGAATTGTTGGTAAGTTTTATATCTATCACTAGTTGGAATATGATTCTTGCCCATGACAATCAATCAATCTTTGTTTTAAAACAGCCATAAATTCTTTGAGATTTCCATCACTTTGATTTTACAAGACATATCTAAAGCCATATTTGAATAAACAAATGCGTATTTCTGTCGCCCAGTTTTTCTTTCCCTTACCATCTAAATTTTGATGGCAGCTTCAAAAGGCAACAGGGATATCAAATATTCTTGAAAATGCAAATAACACTTTGAAATTCTGATAAGTGTCTTGCTGTAAGATACCACAGCAGGTGGAATTTCAATCACTGCTGGGACCTCTGATGAAGGCTCATCCAGGAGCCAAAACTTGAGTCAGGTCAGGCCAAAGGCATCGTTCTTACTCAAAAATGCCTAAAATGCTGCTATTGAAAGACTATTCCTTAGAATTTTTTAATCTTAATTTGTTTAACCTTTGAAAAAGTCATTTTCAAAATGATTGAGAGTAAGTGGTTACCTGCACTTGTTTTTCCTCCACTACTTTTTTCTCAAAAGTTTTTTTTTTTTTTTAATCTTATAAAACTTAAATGGTACTTAAATGGTAATCTGTACTCTTCAATGAACAGCATTTTAAACCAATTCCTGATACATATTACAGCAGAATAAGTTTAAAGAGGATATATATATATATATATATATATATATATATATATATATATATTATATATATATATATATATATATTATATATGATTTGCTATAAACAAGATCATTTTGATGTTTGTTTATCTACTAATGAAAATTGTTTCAAAGCACATCGATGGACTGACTCAATTATTTTGTGTTGCTGCTCCATCCAATCTCCTCATCTTGGCACTATTTAAGAATAAAGGTTATAGGCCTATTTGTGCATCCAATGTCTCAATGAACTAATCAAAGGAAGTATTAAAGAACAGGAGTTTTTTTCAATGCACATAAACTGCTCTTTCCTCTGCTTGCAAGATGTTTACATGCAGTAGTGAAGCTAAGCTTAGGGGGTAAGATATTCCTAAATATTGAAATGTATGTTAACCACAGGGATAGCATTTCCACAAAAAATTATGCATCCATTTATAATGAACAGCTAGAAACATCCCTTTCTAAAGATAATGGTAATTTCAGGGATAACATCAAGAAAAAAAAACCTCTAACTAAACAACTACAATAATAATGATCTAAGTGCCAAGAGTAAGAAACCCTACCAAGTATCAAACAGTAGACAAGAAATAAAGCAGAATTGCAATAATAAGGTAATCATGTAAAAAACAAACAAACAAAAAAGGGCACTCATTCCGAAACGGAAAAGAAGAAAGAATCAATTATGATGTTGATTTGAAAAAAAAAAAGCGCAACGATTACAGAGCAAACATGAGAATATGATGAGGTAATAAACTGAAAACATTAATCCACCCCTATCAACAAAATAATTCATATAAATCATGACATCTTGATAAAGGGGGGAGAAAACACACACACACACACACACACACACACTCTCTCTCTCTCTCTCTCTCTCTCTCTCTCTCTCTCTCTCTCTCTCTCTCCCACTCACTCACTCACTCACTCACAGGTTCACTGACATGTCATCAATAAACTTCATTCTAAAGGAAATATTTGCCTTGAATTTTAGATAAAATCATGTAACAGAACATAAACGAACAAGAGAGAGAGAGAGAGAGAGAGAGAGAGAGAGAGAGAGAGAGAGAGAGAGAGAGAGAGAGAGAGAGAGAGAGAGAGAGAGAGATTGCATAGTGTGTGTGTGTGTGTGTGTGTGTGTGTGTGTGTGTGTGTGTGTGTGTGTGTGTGTGTGTGTGTGTGTGGTGTGTGTGTGTGTGTGTGTGAGTGTATCAGTGTGTTTAGGGGTCTGTCTGTCTCTGTGGGTCTGATGTATTTGTTCATTTGTTTAGTTATTCATTTTAATTTGTTCTTTTATTTCGAGGATAGTGAAATAAGCACTCATGTGATTTTTGTTTTTTTACATCTAGTCCCCGTGTTTACAGTTTTGTCAATTTTGTCAATTTTGTCATCAGTTGTGTGGTGTGTGTGTGTGTGTGTGTGTGTGTGTGTGTGTGTGTGTGTGTGTGTGTGTGGAGAGAGAGAGAGAGAGAGAGAGAGAGAGAGAGAGAGAGAGAGAGAGAGAGAGAGAGAGAGAGAGAGAGAGAGAGAGAGAGAGAGGAGAGATGAGAGGAGAGAGAGAGAGAGAGAGAGAGAGAGAGATGCCAAGCAAGCCCATCTGCCTAATTGAGCCGACTGGCCAAGAAGAGAAGAAAGTCAACAGTGGACAGTCAGTCAGTCAGAGTGGAGTCTTCTTTCTTACCTGCTGACCAGCAGTGACTCTCTTTGTGCAGGTGGTCGTTCACCTTCCAAGCCTTCTTCGCTCAGACGGTGACTTCAGACTTGAAGAATGTATTGAAAGAAAATACCCTGAGGACACACCACATCTGCTGGAGGTAGTTGGTGTGGAGGTGGGAAAGCACCCACAGGAGTGTTGATACCTCGTAAACCTTTCAGTCCACAGTACAACAACTGGAAGAGCCTCTGTCTGTCTGTCTGTCTGTCTGTCTTTCTGAGTGTCTATCTATCTGTGTGTCCGTGTGTTTTTTTTTCTTTCTTTTTCTTTATATCGAGGATAAGAGAATAAGCAATAATGTGCTTTTTTTCATCCGGTCCCCGTGTGTATGCAGTTTTGTAAATATTGTCATCTGTTCCCACCGGCACACGATGGCCTACTCTTAGGAAAAGCGGAACAGGATTTAACGTGTGCGCAAGATGTTCTGCGTGCGTTCGCACACGGGGCCTCGGTTTCAAGTCTCATCCGAAGGACTTTGTGTGTTGTGTGTGTGTGTGTGTGTGTGTGTGTGTGGTGTGTGTGTGTGTGTGTGTATCTGTCTGTCTGTCTGTCTGTCTGTCGTCTCTGTCGTCTGTCTGTCTGTCTGTCTGTCTGTCTGTCTGTCTGTCTGTCTGTCTTCTCCTCTCTCTCTCTTCTCTCTCTCTCTCTCTCTCTCTCTCTCTCTGCTGTCTGTCTCTCTCTCTCTCTCTCTCTCTCTCTCTCTCTCTCTCTCTCTCTCTCTCTCTCTCTCTCTCTCTTCTCTTCTATCCGGTAGTCTGACAACCATTGGAGCACCCCTGAAGACTTGACAACCAGTTCCAAGTCCAAACTATGCATCTAGGCCTATTTCAGGCATAAGTAACTCAGTTCAATTCCATTTCAAGTAAGTTCAAATTCTTTTGTTACAAGTCAAGTCAAAAGCACTTTAATCATCCCATGAAGGGCAATTACAATACTGACAGGCATATTGATACGAATCATAATCAAAAGACACAAGATAGCCACATTTCATATTTTGTTCGAACATTTTAAGATACAATGTTATTAAAATCATTGACTAGAAAAGGCATACAAACTATATTTTACACATGTAGGCTACGCACGGAATCACGCACGCACACATGCACGCACGCCTGCAACATGCGCGCACGCGCGAGCGCGCGCGCGCGCACACACACACACACACAAACACACCAACAAAATGTTATAAGACCATTGGGTAGAAAAGATGGACAAGAACATAACCCCAAAACCCAAAGGTACCGTATGTGACACGCACGCATTCAGCGCACATAAAACAACCCACAGCAACAACAGAGTTCTCCCCGGCAAAATTCTGTAGAAAAAGCCCTTTTGATAGGAAAACACTACACATCTAAAAAGGACAACAAACAAAAAAACAAAGTCTGGGTGGCGCTGCTCTTGTGGAGAGAAAACTGTCAACTCCTACGAGGAGAGGAACTAGGCACACAGCACCATGATATAGAATTTAGAAATTAGAATATACAAAACTACTGAACATCACCGACACATTACAAGAACAACAGCTGTCAACTCCTCCTTCGAGGAGTGGCACAAGGCACACAGCTAAATAACGTAGATCTGAACAAAACGGGACAACACTAAATACTATAAAACAACCAGCAGCTGTCAACTCCTCCTCTGAGGAGTTTGCACAAAGCTGACAGCTGATAGAAAGATTTACATCTTCCCTCTGATACACTTTGTGTCACATGATCAGATCCCAATCACTCCAAATCCAGATATTAATCTACAATCACTGGACTGGGCACAAAACTAACATCACTGCTAAAACTTCAACAAAAAGAAAACAAACCAGCCCCCAAATAATCTCACCTTTAAAAAATGTACTCAGGCACAAAATTGCATACACACGGGGATTGGATGTAAAAAAAAAAGCACAAGAGTGCTTATTCCATTATTCTCGATATATAAAAGAATAAATCAAATTAAATCAAATCAAATCTGCCTACACCAAACAACAAAAGAAATTATTGCCTACAACCTGAGCCTGATAATTAATCCTTACAGGAAGCAACCGTTGCAATTTCTCCCCCCAAAAAAAAAAAACAACCAACTCTAGACGTCACAATTTTAGTGACGACTCCCAAAACCAATTTAAAGACGTCACAATCACAGTGACTCTATCTAGCTAGCTATCCCTTATCTGGCGACCTTGGGGGCACCCCTGAAGACTTGGCAACCAGTTCCCTCCATTCCTCTCTCTGTTCTGCCTTTCTCAAAGTTTTGTTGAGTTCTAGACCTTACCATTCGCTGATGCTGTCCTGCTGTCTCTTCCTTGGTCTGCCTCTTTTTCTTCCTCCTTGGACAGTGCCTTGCAGTATTTCTTTTTGCAATCCTTTGGTCTTGTGATAGGCCCATACCATTTAAGTTTACAGTGACACGTTAAATCACAGTAACATGTTGACCAAAAAGAAGTATGTTTATGAAAAGGAAGTATGTTGACTAAAAAAGAAGTAGTTTTATGAAAAAGAAGTATGTTTATTAAAAGGACGTATGTTTATAAAACAAGGAGTATGTTTATTAAAAGGGGAAGGGGGGGTATTGTTGCTTAGAAAATATAAAAAAAGAATCCCTCTGTTTAGAAACTGCCCCAAAGCACAACACTGATGAAATACCAAAACCCAGAATCCAGACCTCAGACTTTCTTTTTCTTTTTTATTTCGAGGATAATGGAGTAAGCACTTATGTGCTTTTTTTTTAACATCCAGTCCCTGTGTGTATGCAGTTTTGTTGTGTTCCCACTGGCACACAATGACCTGCTCTTCAAAAAAAAAAAAACCCCGACAGAATGGGTTTTAAAGAGTGGACAAGCAATTCTGCATGCCTTTGCACATGGGACCTTGGTTTAGTTTCATCCGAAGGACTTTTTTTTTTTTTTTTTGGGGGGGGGGGGGGGGGGGGGAGTGGAATCGTCACTGATGTTAACTCCAGAGGAAAAAATCCTCTTGAACAAGATTCGAACGTGGTCACCAGATCGGGTCAGCAGATCACGAGCGCATGTTCTGACCACCAGGCTATCCCATCCCCTTCAAACTTCAGACTTGGTGAACTCAAAGAGTTTTGCTGTGAGGCGTTCCCCGGCTCAACATTCAGGGACACCCAGAGTATGGGCACTGCCTCACCACTTACATCTGGGATGCATTATGAGACCTTTCTTTTTGGATTATATACAGTCCCGGCGAAGTTATCCGATTTTGGAACTGCATCAAACTACCACAATTATTTATTTATTTATTTATTCATTATTTATTACCACTTTATGTCACAGCAGATTTCTCTGCGTGAAATTCGGGCTGCTCTCCTCGAGGAGAGCGCGTCGCCACAAGTGCAGCGCCACCTTTATTTTTCTTCTTCTCTTTTTCCTGTCTGCAACTGTGTTTGTTTCCTTATCAGAGTGGCTTTTTTTCTACAGAATTTTGCCAGGGACAACCCTCTTGTTGTTGGGGGGACGGGATAGCCTAGTGGTCAGAACACTGCGCTCGCAATTTGACGACCTGAGTTCGATTCCTGTTGGGGGGATTTTCCCCTGGAGTTAATAACATCAGTGCTGACTCCACTCTCCCCAAAAGTCTTTCACATGAGACTGTAAACCGAGGCCTTGTGTGCAAACGCAGCAGAACATCTTGCACACGCATTAAATCCTGATCCGCTTTTCTTTAAGAGTAGGCCACTGTATGCCGGTGGGAAAAGATGACAATATTTACAAAACTGCATGCACAGGGGGACTGGATGAAAAAAAAGCACATGAGTGCTTATTCCATTGTCATCGATATAAAAGAATAAAAAGGTTTTTTTTTAAAGAGGGTTCTTTTACATGCGCTACATAATGATGTATAACTCGGTTTATCGTCTCATCCGAGAGACTAGCGCCCAGACCACCACTCATGGTCTAATAGATGGGGAACAATTTTCGGGCCCAAACGGGATTCGAACCACGCACACTCCAACCTGGACTTTTCGCTTTCTAGACAGGCGCGTTACCTCTAGACCACGATCCAGCTTCCTGAGACCTTCGGTACAGCAAAAAGCATGATGGCCGCTATAACAAAGGGTTTGACTGCCATCATATCCTATGGGTCCATGAAATCCTGGGTTCGAATCTCAGCAGCGTTGCCTAGTGAACTACGTGTGAGGAATATTAGCATATCCCAGGTCCACATTCAGTGCAGACATTTCAGTGTCTTGATTCCTTTCATGTATGCCTACATTCGCATACAGAAAGTCGAATATGCACGTAAAAGATCCCATAATTTATCTTTGTAAGCCTTTGGTGGGTTACTTTTTTTTCTTTTTTCTTTTTCTTTTCAGTTTACGGAAAGAAGGTGGCAGGATGGTTAAGACATTCGTCTGCCAACATGTAAACCGTGAGGTTCTGGGTTCGATTCCCAGCCTCGCCCTTTCTTCCCAGTTTGACGAAAAAAATCGAATGAATGTCAGAGTCATTCGGATGAGACGATTAACCGAGACCCCGTGTGCGAACGCACGCAGAACATCTTGCGCACACGTTAAAACCCCGTTTCACCTTTCGGAAGAACAGACCATTTTGTGCCGGCAGCGGATGACAAAATTAAATTAAAAAAAAAAATCCCAGCATGCACACAGGTGTCGTGTTTAGACACCATCTCTGATGAAAAATCGGGGAGTTGGAGTCCCCAGGGCGGCTCGGGGCTGTATATGGCAACGTTCTGGCAGCTCCTGCGACAGTACTGGAACCATTCGCATTAGTGATTGCCTTTCCAATGGACCATTCCAGTGGCATGAGGAAGAGGGGGGTCTGCTGTATGGGTAACACCTTGCCCTCCATACTTACCCAGGCTTTGCGCTCTAAAGACTAGAGCGCAACTCCATGGTCTTCCGAGACTGATGGGTGCCTACTACTACTACTTTTTAGATTTACTTTTACAGGGAAACCTAGAAACACCCAGCATGCATCCTGTACATGGAGAGGGATGGTGGGCTCCGCCAGGTTCAACTTGACCACGAGAGAGGGGGCTTGAAAAATTCAGTGTTCTGCCCCTACCACCCCTCAGATAGACAGCTGTGGGAGAGAAAGAAAAGGACGGAAGAAGGACGAAAGTACACACTAGGTCTAGCTGAGAATTGTCATTTCATGGCTGTTCTCAGGTAGGTAGGCCCTACCTGAGCCAAATTTGGAGAGAAGCTGTTACAGAGTCGAGGACGGAATGTCTATCTCACAAGGAAAAGAAAAGTAGACCGTGACAGTGTGGTCTCACTGTGGTGACAGATTCGCCCCCTATTCCCTCTATTTTATTCCCTCTGCTCTGCTGCTGTACCCAGGGTGTTTGGGAAGCCACTTCTGTTGCCTTTGTGTCTGGATGACAGCAGCCTGTCTGTGTCCATCCTTTCTTCTCGTGGGACTGTGAAGAAGATGGGACCCAATTACTCCTTCCCTTGTCTCTTGCCTGTGGCTAGATCCGGTGTGTGAGTGAGATCAAAGAGGGGGAAGCCTGTACACATCCACACGCCCCCCCCCCCCCCAACACACACACACACTCACACACATACACACACAGGCACGCACATACACGCACACAACCACGCCTGTATACACACACCCACGCGCACATACGTAGGCATGCGCACACACATTCAGGCAGTGCGCGCGCACACACACACACACACAAACACGCGCACACACACACACACATCACACGCGCACACACACACACACACACACACACACACACACACACACACACACACACACCACACACACACACACCACACACACCACACCACACCACACAACTGGATGTGAAAAAGCACATGAGTGCTTATTTCACTATCATCGAAATAAAAGAATGAACAAACAAAAGAATACACCACACACACACACACACACACACACACACAACACACACACACACACACACGCACGCACGCATGCAACGCACACGCATGCACACACACCATGCACACACAGAGAAAATACACACACATACACACACACGCACACACACGTGCGCGTGCACGCACATCCGCAGACCACACACACACACACACACCACACACACACACACACACACACACACACACACACACACACACACACACACACACACACACACACACAGGTTGAGGTTTATGTATTTTTAGGTTGATGACTTGTTAAATAAAGCAGATGCACCATTATGAAGTGAAAGTTTGATTTTGGATTTGACTTTTTTCTCTCTGTCTCTGTCTGTTTGTCTGTCTATCTGCCTGCCTGCCTGCCTGCCTGCCTGCCTGCCTGTCTGTCTGTCTGTCTGTCTGTCTGTCTGTCTATGCATCCTTATTCAGTGTACCATCAGGAAATTAAAGTTTAATTTTGGATTTGACTTTCTTCTCTGTCTGTCTGTGTCTGTATCTGTCTGTCGTCCGTCTGTCTGTCTGTCTGTCTGTCACACACACACACACACCACACACACCAACCACACACACACACACACACACACACACACACACACACACACACACACACACACACACACACACACACACACGCACACACACACACACACACTCATCATTATCACCTGTTTCTTGTCAAATTAATTAATGCAGGTTTATATTTTGGTTAAATTCCATTAATGAACTTTCTAAACACCATGACCAGCATCTGAATTAGATGCCAGTCTTTTTTGGCAATGAACCATAGCAAACAAAAATGTCTTACCTATACCTGAACAGGCCAGTACACACAACATGAATAACAAAGCAAAGCCAGCAACCTTTTAGTGTCAAAATGAGGAATACTGGATAAATTTTAAGAGAGATTTTTTTAAAATCTTTATTTTATTTCATTCATTTATCTTTTCTTTCAAGGATAATGGAATAACCCCTTGTGTGCTTTTTTACATCCAGTCCCCATGTGTAAGGGGGTGGGTAGCTAAGTGGTCAGAGCACTGCTTTTCCCCAGCCAAGTTAAGCAGCATCGAGCCTGGTTACCAGTTGGATGGGTGACCCATTGCATGCCTTGGCTTCAGTACAGTCTCTCAGTTCACCCAGCTGTAAATGGGTACATTCCTTCTTTAGGGTCAGGGAAGGTAAAGCAGCGAGGGAGAGGAGATGGGCGCCGCCCTCAACATGCTGGCCCCTAGAGAAGCTGAGGTCTCTGAAGCCTCGCTCCCCTACGACCACATAGGTTATGTGACACCTTGACCTTTTTTTAAATTTATTTTTTACCCTGTGTGTATGCAGTGTTGTAAATTTTGTCATCCTTCATCTATACATGTGTGACCTCAGTCCCATGGATCCATGAAGTGTGGAGTTAAATCATAGCAGCAGAGTCTGGTCAAATAGGGATGGGAGTTTTTATGATCTCCAGGGTCAGCTCCAAAGTGCAGACCTGCCAGTGCCTTCTTTCCTTCATGTACACACATACAGAAAATCAGCATACGTCTATTTATCAGATTTTTTGTTCTTTTTTTTTTTTTGGTTTGAGATTAGATTTTCAGAATTTTCTGTCAATGTGTTAGAATCACGTGTGTAGCCTGGGGAATACTGAAAAGAAAATCTTTGTTTTCCTACTCCTATTGTGATGGACATGAATGATTCTGTCTATTAGTTTATTCTATTAGTTTATTTTTTTTTTTTTATTTTATACCACTTTATGTCACAGCAGATTTTTCTGCCTGAAATTCGGGCTGCTCTCCCCAGGGAGAGCCCGTTGCCACAAGTGCAGCGCCTACCCATTATTTTTTTCCCCTCAGGGATGGTGTCTAAAAAGATCCCCTAATTCATGTCAGCATCTGGGGGTTAGAGAACCGTGAAAACACTTAGCCTGCATCATGTACTTTTCCTAAGTGGCAAATTTCCACTGGGACCTAAACATAACAACAACAAGCCTTTACCATAGGAGCACAATCAGGATAAAGGGCAACATGTAATCAGTAGATGCCCAATACAGAAGCCCTTATGCAATTTTGAATGCTCGGGAGTCAATTGTGATCATAGAAGAAAGTAATGGAGGAAAGAAAGAAAGAAAGACAGACAGACAGACAGAAAGAAAGAAAGACAGACAGAAAGAAAGACAGACAGACAGACAGACAGACAGACAGACAGACAGACAGACAGACAGACAGACAAAAAGACAGAAAGAAAGACAGACAGACAGACAGACAGACAGAAAGAAAGAAATGGCGGAAAGAAAGAAAGAAAGAGAAAGAAAGAAAGAAAGAAAGAAATGATAAGGGCATCAATGAGGATACTTTATAGAGGAGGCCATCAGCACATTTTGAAGGGCCTGAACAAAAGCCACATCTGAAAAGATAGCAGCAGTATGAGCATTAAATCACCATACATTACAAATCAGATGTTCAATTCTGGACTAATAACTACATCCTGCCTTCTAAAAGATCAATACAGACAGAATGAGAGACCAACATTGTTCCTTTGCCAGAATGGGGACAAAAGCAAACGATTCAGACAAAAAGCACATGGATTTTTGTCATAGTTCCTCAAAATGCCTTTTTTCTGATCTTAAATTACTGTATAATGAACACATATACACAAACTGAATTTCATATATATATATATATATATATATATATATATATATATATATATATATATATATATATATATATATATATATATATATATATGATAATCTCTTCCATGTAATCTACATATTACAGATTGAGTCCTTTCTTCAGGATAGATACTTTATTAAGAAATGCTGAAAAGAGTTTAACTAAAGATCTCACACAGTATTATTACCAGTCTAGTTTAAATAGGCACCTTTTCATTCCAGTTGAACTTGCAGACTTTTAATGCTTTGAAAATTTTAGCCTATTTACTTCTTCATTTATAAAAAGGCTGGTTAAAACATTTAAGTCAAAAGTTATCATGGAGGAAAAATAGAGAGAAAAATCTGAGTTTGACTCCGAAATTTTATCATAGTTTTGGAGTCAGAGCGCACACCCCTTAAGAAGTGGTAAGTGATTGGGTGGGTATCATGTAGGCTAACCAGGTCATATGACTGACAACCTGCCCCTATAAATACCTGTCATTGTTTACTTGGGCCTCACCAGAGTTTCAAAGGCAGGATCTGTGGGTGAGTACTTGTGACCAGCTTAGTAAAGTTTAAGCAGAACATCTTGCGCACATGTTCGGCTTTTCGTAAGAGTAGGCCATCGTGTGCCGGGGAACAGATGACAATATTTACAAAACTGCATGCACACTGGGACCGGATGAAAAAAGTCATGATTGCTTATTCTGTTATCCTCAATATAAAAAAATAATAATAAATAAATACTTTAGGATAGTCTGCTACCAGAATTTCTACCATATTCTTGTGGAGGTAATGGTGGTTTGAATCTGCAATGGTGTAGAATGACTGTGGTTTGTATGGGTGCTGTTGTGTTATTTCATTTTCTCTTGTGTTTAAAAATGACTGGGCTAGCACAGTTTTTGTACAACTTCAAAGTAAAACTCATAGAACAAGGTGCATCACTAGATATTTGAAAATTTAAAGACTACCACAGGAGAACAACTTATCCTAGACTACCATGGGGGAACAACTTGTCCCTAAAAGCATTCCAGTATGAGGAATTTAAACTCATCCATTTCACCTTGGGCATCACCAGAATTTCAAAGGCATGATCCCCAGACCACCTTAGCAAAGTCTACTTCAGGATAGAGTCTGCTATCCAAACTTTTACCATATTGTGGAGGTTATAGTAGTTTGAATCTGCAGTGGTATAGAATGAGTGTGATTCTTATAGATGCTGTTGTGCTGTTTTATTTTCTCTTGTGTTTAAAAATATGACAAGCCCAGCACAGTTTTTGTATGATTTAAAGTAAAACTCATAGAATAAGGTGCATCACTAGTTATTTTTAAAAGTTTATAAAAGTCCATTGATAAGTTGAACTACATTTCAGTGAATGACTTTTAGTGTGAGGACACTGTGTTAGGTAAATGTCAGCATGTGTAGGTATTTCTTTACCAAGAACAGATGCTTACAAGTCATTGGCCTTGTGTCATGGGTATTCACCTGGATGAATTAAAAAAAACAAACCCACTAAACATGTTCAGTCCAAGGGAAAATACTCCTGCTGTTAGCTGAATTAAGTAGCTCCTTTTAGAGGAGTCTTTTCCCTTAAACTGTCACACACTTTATGTGTATGCTTTTGGACTTTTTCTTACATCACCTTGAGATGAGGATTTTTCATGAAAAAAATGGTGACAAAGATATATATATATATATATATATATATATATATATAATATATATATATATATATTATATATAACCCCCTGAAAGAGGCACTACTGGTAAATTTTACTTCAAAGTGATTCCTGAGCTTGAGGAAACATGACTATGCATAAAATCAATGTGATTCTTTCTTATGGATTTGCTGAAGGATACTTATAGTTATGCCTTGCTGAAGTAAGCCTCTGTGTGTGTGTGTGTGTGTGTGTGTGTGTGTGTGTGTGTGTGTGTGTGTGCAATTTTTTTATGTGCAATTTTTAGCATTTACTAAAACATATGGACAAAGCACAAGTATACTGAGTAGATAAATACACAGTTTGTTCACCAAGTAGCTGAGACATTAGGAAAGTTAAACTTCATTTGAAGATTTTGAAATGCAACTCTGAATTTTAGTGGCTTGTATTTTCTTCAGGGGACAAAATCCTGTGGAGAAGTAGGCTATATTTAAACTACATGCTGATAGAACACGTTGAACTCTTCAGTTACCCATCCTTCTTTTTGTTGAAAGGATATAGAAGCCAAGGCTTAAATGTGACAGTTTTGTAGAACTTTTTTTTTTTAATCATCCTTTGGCATCGTTTACCCAACACATGTGCTGTCAGGAAGCACTGCAGCTGTTCCTACTTTACTGTTTAGCAGTGATACTGTCAGCCTTGAGGACTTAGGCTCTTTTTTTGGTCAGTAGCATATATGGGAATATACTCGGCTTGTAGTATGAATTTATAGATGTGAGTGTTTGGTTCTGAAGGACAAACCACCATTTCTAGAAACCCCTATTAAAGAGTAACCTCAAGGAACAAGCATATCCCTCCCTTTTCTTCTCTTGCCAAGTAACTGTTAATACATTTCTTTTTTTCCCATTGGTTTGTCAATGCGTGACAATATGAAAGCCTTCTGTATACTTGTCCCTGATATCATTTTTGATGGTAGTGGCTGATACATTCCCAAATCAGTAGCATAGTTTGCATCCCCTTTCTGCCTTCAGTTCACTCCACATTTTGACGATAAGTTCATCTAGAATGAATCCACGTATTTTGATTCGTTTCAGAAAAATTGAAGCCTAGAAGAGGTAAACTCGTACAAGATGCAGAGTACTATGGGAGTGTTGTTGCTGTGTCTGGTGGCTGCGGCCTGTGCCTTGCCCAGCCAGGAGGTGAAGCGTGCCCCCTTCCGCCTGCGCTTTGACCCCTACACTGAGACCTGGGAGCACTTCAAGCGTGATCACGGTCAGTCAGGGGTAGGATGGATAGCTCTAGAAAGTGGGGGGGCTAGAAGGTTTTGGTGCTGTAACACTGCTAAGCCGTTGGCAGTGCGTGAGATTTAGTGCGTGCGCGCGCGCGCTCGCACACGCACGCACGCGCGCGCGCACACACACACACACACACACACACTCAGAGACTCGGACAAACACACACACACGCACACACACACAAACACAGAAAACACACACAACACACACGACAAACACACACACACACACACACACACACACACACACACATGCACGCACGCACGCACGCAAAGACGTGCGCGCACGCACGCAAAGACGCGCGCGCACGCACGCACGTATGCATGCACTCACGCACACAAGTATGCATGCACACACGCACACACACACACACACACACACACACACACACACACACACCACGCATGCATGCACACATTCAAAGGTTTCACTACCTCAATGATTTACCTCCCCTCTCACACTCACACACACACACACACACACACACACACACACACACACACACACACACACACACACACACACACACACACACACACACAACACAGTGACGGGATGCCCAGTGGTCAGATCATTGCGCTGGCAGGACTACCCGGGTTCAATTCCTGTTAGGGAGAGTGGAGTCAGCACTGATGTTAACTCCAGGGAAAAATCCCCTCCAGCGGAATCGAAGCAGGGCCGTCAAATTGCCAGCGCAATGTTCTGACCACTAGGTTATCCCGCCCCCTGTAATAATGTATACGAGGGCAGATCTGAAAGTCAGTGTAACGTAAAAAAAAAAATCATCTGTATTGTTTAATTTCATCATGGCATGTATGCGAGAGCAGATCATTATGGGATGTTTTAGACGGCAGATTTGACCTAGGCCTATAATTATTATCTATCTATCTATTATCTATCTATGTTGCTTTTCTTTTCCTTTGCTCACAATCATCAGTGGTCATTGCCACAACAACAATAACAACAAAAATACTAGACGGTAGAACTTTATTACATTCCAGCTTTTGTTTACTTACATGTATGTCAATGGTGACTACTCTTAGTATAGTAGTGTAGTTAGTAGTAGTAGTAGTAGTAGTAGTAGTAGTAGTAGTAGTAGTAGTAGTAGTATATCATCATCATCATCATCATCATCATCATCATCATTATTATTATGAAAATTAATGTAAAGGCAAATGTGTCCATAACCTGGGCGGGTCGTAGAGGAGCGAGACATCAAGAGACCTCAGCTTCTCTAGGGGCCAGCATATTGAGGGCGGTGCCCATCTCCATCATTATTATCATCGTCATTACTCTTTTTTTAAAAAATTGTTTGTTTTTTATGGTGACTGTAGACAGAAAGTATGAGACTGTGGAGGAAGAGCAGAAGCGTCAGGATGTCTTCATGGCCAACATCCAGACCATTGAGCGGCACAACTGGCTGTACTTCAAGGGCGAAAAATCCTACTATCTGGGCGTCAATCAGTTTGCTGATATGGTCAGTTCACTCCCTTTCATGTTTAGATCTATACATAGTGTGTGAGTGTGTGTGTGTGAGGAGAATTGTGTGTGTGTGTGTGTGTGTGTGTGTGTGTGTGTGTGTGTGTGTGTGTGTGTGTGTGTGTGTGTGTGTTTGTGTGTGCGTGTGTTGTGTGTGTGTGTGTGTGTGTGTGTGTGTTGTGTGTGTGTGTGTGTGTTCAAGTTCATTTGTCTTTTCACAAGTTGTAATATTAGACAGGAGAGAGAGAGAGAGAGAGAGAGAGAGAGAGAGAGAGAGAGAGAGAGAGAGAGAGAGAGAGAGAGAGATGAAAAGCGCAATGCTCTGGTATATTGAGAATCAATTCTTTACACCTGAATGTGTGTGTGTGTGTGTGTGTGTGTGTGTGTGTGTGTGTGTGTTGTGTGTGTGTGTGTGTGTGTGGTGTGCGTGTGTGCATATGTGTGTGTGTGTTTGTATTTGCTTACGTGCGTGCTTGTGTGCGTACGTGCGTGCGCGCATGTGTGCGTGTGTGAGCGCGTGTGCACGCGTGCGTGCGGCGTGCGTGTGTGCGTCGTGTGCGTGCGTGCGTGCGTGTGCGTGTGTGTGTGTGTGTGTGTGTGCAGACTGCAGAAGAGTTCAGCCAGTACAACATGCTGAGGGAGAATACCGGGCCGGTGAGCAACAACATCACCTGCTCCAAATACCTGCCTCCCCTCAACCAGGTCTTGCCCAAGGAGGTGGACTGGCGCGCGGAAGGCTTCGTGACCCTATCAAGAACCAGAAAAATTGCGGATCTTGCTGGGCTTTCGCCACTGTGAGTCCTGTTTTGTTTGTTTGTTTTAGTCGAATTATAGTCCTTTCCAGATTTCTCCGACATTATCAGGACTGTAGTCAGAAGCCAGAAAGTCGGAGGTCCCACGCTTCGGCAAGTTCTCCCACTTCAGCACCTCCGGCCACTCCCAAAAAATGTTACAATCGTAGAAGCAACGAGATGAGATGAAACTCTTAGAGTGTGAGTCCTGGTTTATTGCAGTAAAGATTTATTATTTTCTGGGTGCTTTTGTTGTGATGGTTGCGTTCTGATATTTTTTGGCTACTGTGTTGTGGAACTTATTTTTCTTAAATTTTTTTTTTTTAATGTTTACCTTTTTAATGTATGGCTTCTACACGCTTGAATTTCTCTGTCTGTGAGATAATAAAGTGTTTTTGAAGTTTGAAGTTTGAAGCCGACAAACCAGCTTAAGCCCTGAATGAACCTTTAGGCCAGTAGGGTCAGGAGAAAAACAGACCCAGAACAAACCAAAATTCACACCCATTTATTGACTTTTTTTCTCCAGTTCCTGATAGTTTACTATTATAGGATTGCTAAAAACGCCTTATTCTGTCCAGCTAAATGTTGATATTGGAATTTACTCATTGTTGATGTAAATTACCAACTTTGATCAAGTTAGCAAGGTGCACAGAATCAAACCATATCATCTCAGGGGCCATGAATTCAAAGCCAATATCAGACCTAGAGACCATCACAGGACTTTACTCCTCAAACTGCAAAAAGCGGAGGCAGAAGCCACAAAAAAAGCAATGCCCCGCATCATGGTTAGCCAGCTCGTATACCTTGCACAGAGAAGTCTTCTTGACCAGTGGCCTGTCTGCCTTACAGAAAGACTGACCCGGGTCCAGAAGTGCCCCAAATCATGCTTTTTTTTTAGAATAAAGAATTGCTGGATCCATTTATGTAGGTGTCCCTGTGTCATTTTAAACAAATCAGGTTGTAAAAATTGTCTGTAGAAACAGGTTACTTCAACTTGTTATAGAAGTGTAGGAGTTTGAAACATTTAGTTTTGGTGGTCATATTGGATTGTTTCCTTGGCAACAGTATAGAAAAATAAATAGTTCTTATATTTTTATGCTTTACAAGTGATGCCCTTTCAATATATGGCATAACTTTTAACATGGGCTTGTAAACAAAATTTCATCAGTTTCGACCCCCACGTCCCACCTTAACGACCTACCATCCACTTTTGCCTCCCTCTGCAAAAGCAGGGGTCCTGCAGTGGATAGATCCCCTCCCATTACAATGGGACTGCTGACTCCCCGGCAAAGATGGGCACAGGGCAAGAGCAGGTAGATTGGAGGTCAGGATTTTTTTTATTTGAAGCCAAAGACATATCATCAAGGCCAAGCATCACACAACCAGTGTGTGCAACATCATCCACACTACAACAAGTCCAACCCCTACTACCTGCTGACACGATGGAAACATGTCTGTATATTCATACTCAGGGCAAGCCACGACCGCAAAAACAACCAGATGTACACGAAACTCCACATGCACCACACACACACAGCAATGCCTTTGAAAGACTGGGAGCCAGACAGAGCGTGTGCTGCAGTCCTGCCCGCTACCTGAGGCACTCTGAGAGAGGATCTGGCCTGACTGACCCCTATCACCCCAGTGGTCAAGAAGCTCTACGGAGACTGGGAGAACCTACAGCTGTTTTGGTTGTTACAGAGGCTGAGCTATCCATCTGACCAACAGCAGATGGTTTCTAAAACGGACAGTAGTTCGCACCCAGTGTGGGCGAGGCATGTACAACCTGTACCCATGAGATGATTTTTTTCATTTTAATTTTTCAATTTTTGTACCGATGATATGCTGTTTTAAAAAGAAACAGTCCTGCCGACTGATATCATAAATATCACTCTTACCTACTGAAATTACAGGATTCGCATGTCTGCTATGTGTGCCTTGTTTTCAGACGGGCACCGTGGAGGGACAGCATTTCCGCAAGACAGGCAAACTGGCGTCTCTGTCAGAGCAACAGCTGGTGGACTGCTCTCTTGGTTACGATGAGTATGGCTGCGGTGGCGGGATGATGTACGGTGCCTATTACTACATCCACAACGCTGGCGGTATAGAGACGAAACAGGGTACCCCTACACAGCAAAGGTGGGCAACATCTAGAATAAACGCGATACTTTTTTTTTTGGTTTATTAATTTTTTTATTTACTTACTTTGACACTAAAGGGGGTGGGGGTTGGGAATTCCAGTTGCAGGCAGTGCAGAAGGACAAGGAGAAAAGAGGTCTAAGCTTGAGCTAAAACCAATCTTTTTGTAACCACCTTTCCTGGGAAGTGGGCAGGCTTCTGTTTCATTTGTATTTATATAAGAAAGAGGATGGCAGGATGGTTAAAACGTTTCGCGTGCCAACAAGCAAACCTGTGAGATTCTGGGTTCGATTCCCTGCCTCATACTTTTTCCCCAGTTTGACGAAAAAATCGAACTGAATATCAAAGTCCTTCAGATGACACTATCGATCGAGGCCTCGTGTGGGAATGCACGTAGAACATCTTGCTCACACGTAAAAAAACCCGTTCCACCTTTATTCATTTATTATTTCTTTTATTTCGAGGGTAATGGAATAAGAACTCATGTGCTTTTTACATCTAGTCCCCGTAAGTATGCAGTTTTGTAAATGCCTTCCGTTCCCATCGGCACACAATGGCCTACTCTTCCGAAAAGCGGAACAGGTTTTAACATGTGTGCAAGATGTTATGGAAGAGTTTTTCGGAAGAGTAGGCAAATGTGTGCTGGTTAGAACAGATGACAAAAAAAAATCATGTACACAGGTGTCGTGTTTAGAGGCTAACCCCAAAGTATGAATGCGGCTTTTTGTGTTTTGCAAAAATCTCACCACATGTGAACTTCGGAGCTCTAGCCGAGGAACAAAGAAAAAACAACCCTGTCATGCCGGGATATGTTAAAGTTAAGTTAAAGTCTGTCCGAGCCTAAGGCTCATCAGCCCGGTGCTTATCTCGTTTCTGTGGCGTTAAGCGCTGAGTCATAACTCCCCCTGGATAGGACGCCAGTCTATCGCAGGGTTAACCCCCAACACAAGGTTGGTACCCCTTTTACACCTGGGTGGGGTGAGAATATAGCCGTAAAGTGCCTTTTCCAAGGCACAACGCCATAGCCGAAAGCTGGATCGAACCCGCAACAATTAGATTACGAGTCCAACGCCCTAACCACTAGACTACAGCGGCGGCTATGCCGGATATACTAGGGTACTAATCAAATAGAGTACAACCCTGCCAAGTAGTCTCAAAGCAGACGCACTTCCACAGCAGCAGCATCACATCATCCTCATCACCATTTATCATCATGCAATAATAATATAAAAAAAAATATTGCCTCTGAATCGGTGTCCCCCGTTGCTCTGGTCTCGTGGTGACCTCATATTCGGTTTCCCCATACACTTCTGTGCCTGTGGTGAGTTTGTGTCAAAGCCTTTGGGGTTGGAGGTTCACGGGGGACGGTCGTTGGACAGACGTTGTGGTGGTCGCCACCTGGGGTGGGTGACTCACTCAGTCTGGCTCCGCGACTGAGCTAATACTGTCTTTAGTAGGGGGTTTAGTAGGTAGTGTCCTGCGTATGTTAGCTCAGAACAGGCACCACTGAACACCACCAAAGTGACTCAGCAGCAGTGCAGGGCCCCTCTGGCTGGTGGTACTACGGCGGCCTGATATTGATGGGCTCCCAGTGGACTCTCGAGCCTGAGGATAAGACATAACGAACCAGGGTATGGCTGTGGCAGGGAGACTGAAATGAGCGGCGTGGGAACAGCAGGACGGGGACGTTGGGAATATGAGGCAGCAAAAAAACAACAACAGAAAACAAACAAAAAACAAACAGAAAACAACCCCCCAAAACAATCAAAGAAAACAAAACAAACCTGTCATGGTATTTTACTCCATGAACGCGACTCTAAGAGGTGTTATTTATAAAATATAAAAAAAACGATGTTGATGACAAAAACCTGTACAGTGCTTTTCTGGTTTAGTAGGTGATGTTTAATTAATGTGTGTGCCTGGTGTTTCTGGTGGTTCAGGATGATGCCTGCACGTTCAACAAGTCTCGAGTGGTTGCTGAGCTGTCTGGCTGCAGAGACATCCTCTCCGGGAGCGAGTTTCAGCTGACCCAAGCAGTGGCGGCTGAAGGCCCTGTGGCTGTGGCCATTGATTGTAATCACGGGTCCTTCCAGCTCTACAAGGGAGGTATGTTCTGTGTAGAGGAATCGTTCTCATCATGTGCATGTAACACCAACCAGTATTTTATTTTATTTTATACCACTTTATGTCACAGCAGATTTCTCTGCGTGAAATTCGGGCTGCTCTCCCCGTGGAGAGCGCGTCGCCACAAGTGCAGCGCCTACCCAGTTTTTTTCCCCTCAGGATGGTGTCTAAACACGACACCTGTGTGCATGCTGTTTTATATAAATATATATATATATTATATATATATATATATATATATATATATATATATATATAATTTTGTCATCCGCTCCTACCGGCACACGATGGCCTGCTCTTCCGAAAGGCGGAACGGGATTTTAACGTGTGCGCAAGATGTTCTGCGTGCGTTCACACACGGGACCTCGGTTTATAGTCTCATCCGAATGACTTTGACATTCAGTTCGATTTTTTCGTCAAACTGGAAGAAAGGGCGAGCTGGGTACGAACCCAGAAACTCGCGGTTACATATTGGCAGGCAAACGTCTTAACCATCCTGCCACCGTGTGTACAGTGAATTAGCTGGTAAAGGACAATCTAAAGTGAAACAGTGATATATATCTGTATGCATTTTGCTGTCATGAACTGTACTACTTAGTGCCACAGAAGAACAATACCTAAAAGCCTCTATGAGTAGATGTACTAAATGAATTAAACGGGTGTGTAAAAACTGCTCCCTTAATTTAAACTGGATTGTGGCAATACATGAAGTCTCTATGAGTAGACGTGCTAAATGAATTAAACAGGTGTGTAAAAACCGCCCCCTTTAACTGGATTGTGGCAAAACATAAAAGTCTCTCTATGCATAACGTGCTGAATGAATTTAAACAGGTGTGTAAAAACAAAATCAGCTCCCTTAAACTGAATTGTGGCTGGAGTTGCTACAAACTGCTAAAAAAAAAAAAATGAACTGCCCAAGCCAAACTTGAATGACTGACGGACAAAATCACTGATGTTGTTTTCAGGCGTGTACGACGAGCCCCTGTGCAGAAAGACCAACTACAACCACGCAGTGCTGGTGGTGGGGTATGGCACCTTCAGGGCCAAGAGTACTGGCTGGTGAAGAACAGCTGGGGCACACAGTGGGGCCTTGAGGGCTACATCATGATGTCCCGCAACAAGCAAAACCAGTGCGGCATTGCCACTGCTGCCAGCTTCCCCCTCGTTTAATTACCTGGTGAGACACTTTGAAATCTTGTCTGATTTAGGGATTTCCTCCACCAGACATTTATTTAGTCTGAATCCAAATATTTTGGATGAGATGATAACTTTTTTAGGTCCCCTATGCAACACTTAGCTTATGTCAAACTATGGCCGCAAACATCAGGACGTGCATTCACTGGCCAAATTATCTAGTACACTTGCCCCCCCCCCCCCCCCCCCCCCCTCCCCCCTCTCTCATGAGGAAACGAATCCTTTCTTAGACAGGAACAAAACTTTGACACAGCAGTGCACAAGTGGGAATGCACTTTCTGCTGGAAGAGCATCCCAATTCTCAGTGAAATTTGCCGTGACTGAAAATGGTGGCATCCACACCACACACCACACCACACCACACCACCAACACCACACCACACCACACCACACCACACCATAGATGGCTTGATGAAAAAAGCAAATCGATGCTTACTCAATGTACCATCTGAAAATAAAATTTTGACTTGACTTGACCACCAACACCACACCACACCACACCACACCACACCACACCACACCACACCACACCACACCACACCACACCACACCACACCACACCACACCACACCACAAAAAGTGAAGGTCTACGAGGTGCTCGCTCTGAAGTTGGGGCTGCTAGCTAGTGCTCAGTCTGCTGAAAAAGTGGCATGGTCCTTTCAATTTTGGAGTTTTGAAAGAACGTCATGTACATGTTCTGATTTGTATTTGTCTGTCAAAATAATGCACGTTAGGGGCGCTTTTGTAGTCCTGTCTAGGCAACTGGCACATCTGCCTAGAAGGTAGTGCCAGGTAAAGTTTGTCGGACACCCCCCCCCCCCTCTCTCCACACACACCCCTCCCCTCACAGTAATTTGAGGTTTGTTTAGCAAATATTTTGTATTTTTCATATATGTATTTTAAAATGTCTATGCTGAATTGTCAACAGTATTGGTTTGTGTTACCAGCAGAGGCCCCAAGGAATAAGTAGGAATTTGAGCTATATTACCAAAAAATATCTGGACGCCCTGCGTACCCAAT
Organism: Stramonita haemastoma; assembly: GCA_030674155.1. NCBI lineage: Eukaryota > Metazoa > Mollusca > Gastropoda > Neogastropoda > Muricidae > Stramonita > Stramonita haemastoma. The sequence goes on along the minus strand of CM060327.1, from coordinate 60,771,773 downwards.
TTCTGTGCTTTGGAATAGCAAGAAAAATACCAGCATCAGCAATTATCCAGAGATGTGATAGCAGTGATATGAACCAGAATAATCTGATTGTATCGTTTTATGAAGCTACTGAGGCCATTTCCAGTATAGTCCAGCTGTCATGAATGGTGGTGTGATATAACACCATACATCCTGACCAGTCTCTGACTGTGGGTTAGGATCAACTTGCAGTTCCTTGCCTGGAACTTTTTCTGTTAAAAAATCTCCAGACAGAGCACTGCATAGTCTTGTGTGTTATAATCTGACAGTGTGGTGGACGTTTTGTGATGATCTGTAACGCATCCTCGTTGTTTTGTAATGTGTAGTGCAGTGTTGCTGTTTTGTGATCTGTTTTTTTAGCACTGCGTTTTTTTATATTTAAAAAATCCCAGTTTAGTGAACTAATCAGTTTTTAACGTATGTAAATGCTATGTCGCTCGTTATTCTACATGACAATCTTGCTTTAAAAATATTTCTTCTTTCTGTGTTTCCATCCATGGTTTGCCTTGTCTTATATCATGTATTCCGAGGTGTTTCACCTCTATTGAATTATTAAGGGTGTGATACTTCTGTGTATAATCTGAATTTTGACTTGTTAGATTTTCTGTTCAACTAATCAAGGAGGTAACATTTCTGTGTCACAGATTGATTCATGAGCTCCCAACTCAGCAACAACCCCCAGGCTACGGAAAAAGACCAGAGCAATGTGAAAAATGGACCATCTAGTAAGTGTAGAATAGATGCTTTTTAAAAAATAAAAAAAAAAAAAATTTAGAATACATGCTACATTCCACCCCGAAGGCGAAGGCGATGTTGGAAGACATCAGAACAACTGTCCAAGGAAACAAGAGCCTCACGCAAGTCATCCAACGAGAACCATGTTTCAAAGATGGCGTTGTGTTCGTACTATTTCCGCAAGGGGGGTAGTGAGGCCCCTAGGACCATCCCAATAACATCTGTAAGGCTGCTTTCTGAAAATTAATAGTATGTTGGGCTACTAGGTGACTTTAGTTTTGGATTTCGGGATACAGTTTTATGCTTAGAAGAGGGTACCTTTCATAAATATACTTTTTCTAATTATTATTATCATTATTACTATTATCATTCTTTATCATCATCATCAGCATCATCATCATTATTATTAATATTATTATTACTACTACTATTATTATTATTATATTATTATTATTATTATTATTATTATTATTATTATATATTATTATTATTATTATTATTATTATTATTATTATTATTATTATTATTATTATTATTATTATTATTATTATTTATTATTATATAGAAATCAACTGAAATAAAATGATTCAATACAGAAAGATCACTCTATTAACTGATCAGAATGTTCAGATAGAAATTAGGGGAGATCCAGCGTAAGTAATCCTTTTGCTCTAATGCTATCTAGTATACTCATGTAATTGCTCAAACCGTGACTTGGAAATTTTTTCGTTTGTTTTGCTCAACTGTTAACAGCCAAGATCTATTAGCAAGATTTTTTTTTTAAACGTCGTCTTGAGGAGTTCATAGTCAATATTGTGTTCAAACACTTTTATGTTTAAGTGTAGAATGTGTGTTCAAATGTTCATGTCTAAGCATATGACTGCATCATTACCTACATACTTATGTATAGTGCATTTTTGTGTTCCTTTAAACTTCGTGGCATACACAGCATAAAATGCTGTGATTGTGGAATATCAAAGAATGAATCTGATTTGCACATACATGTTTATGTACAGTTTGTATCATGTCTGTTTGCAATAGGAAGAGTTCGGGTAAAATTTGAATAAAATCAGATTTGTGGAGCTCATGAAATCTGATCAAAGGTGAAAGAAATATTTAATATTTGGTAAATGCGTCAGGTGTGTGTGTGTGTGTGTGTGTGTGTGTGTGTGTGTGTGTGTGTGTGTGTGTGTGTGTGTGTGTGTATGTGTGTGTGTGCGTGTGTGTGTGTGTGTGTGTATGTGTGTGTGTGCGTGTGTGTGTGTGTGTGGTGGGTGTGGTGTGGTGGTGGTGGTGGTGGTGTGTGTGTGGTGTGGGTGGGTGGGTGGGGTGGGTGGTGGGTCGAGTGTCCCTGTAATACACTGATCAGGACAACTTTAATGGTTGGATACATGAGTATATAAATAGAAAATGGTTCTCTCTGACCCTGATCTGACGGACACTAGAGCCGAGTGGTATGAACCGTGTGGCTTCAACCCCATGAGTTTGTGAACTCTTGGGTTCCAATCTGGGTGGTAACGTCTGGTGAATTAAGGCTGGGGATTTTTCAAATCTCCCAAATCAATTTCAAATGCAGACCTGCCAAGTGCCATAATTTTCTTTATGTATAGACACATGCAGAAAATCAAATATGCACATGAAAGAGCGTATGTCTGTCAGCGTTGGGTGGGTTACAGAAACACAATTATATCCTCCCAGCGAGCAACTTTTACAATGAAACTAGTTTCTCTGAAGTCGGATTGTATGGGGTGAGGCCAGTGGGCAGACTTCCAGCAAAATGCTAAGCACAGGGGAAGGGGAAAAGCTCCAGCAAAATGCTAAGCACAGGGGAAGGGGAAAAGCTCCAGCAAAATGCAAAGCACAGGGGAAGGGGAAAACCTCCAGCAAAATGCTAAGCACAGGGGAAGGGGAAAACCTCCAGCAAAATGCTAAGCACAGGGGAAGGGGAAAAGCTCCAGCAAAATGCTAAGCACAGGGGAAGGGGAAAAGCTCCAGCAAAATGCTAAGCACAGGGGAAGGGGAAAACCTCCAGCAAAATGCTAAGCACAGGGGAAGGGGAAAACCTCCAGCAAAATGCTAAGCACAGGGGAAGGGCACCACGCATCCCACCCGTAAGGGAACACAGCAGAGGCCCAGATCTTGGTACAGAGCGAAAAGAGCTGTGCAACTGCGTTCTTTGAAGTTTCTCTTGGAGGCTATTGGAGTCCTCCTGTAAAACCTCGCTTATATTGAAGCATTCATGCACACATAGACCTGTGCGCACTCATGGGCATGCTATGATAAATTAAAAGGTAAAGGTGTCCCATAACCTATGTGGTCGTAGGGGAGCGAGGTGTCAGAGACCTCAGCTTCTCTAGGGGCCAGCATATTGAGGGCGGCGTCCATCTCCATCTCCTCTCCCTCGCTGCTTTACCTTCACTGACCCTAAAGAGGGCATATACCCATTTACAGCTGGGTGAGCTGGGGGGACTGTACTGAAGCCAAGGCGCACAAACGGTCACCCATCCATTTGGTAACCAAGCTCCACGCTGCTTAAGTTGACTGGGGGGAAAGCAAGTGCTCTGACCACTGAGCTATCCCGCCCCCCTATGATAAATACCGACATAAAAACTGGTCATACAGCCTGCAATCAAATACTGGACCTGGTCAGCATCACTGGTCTGAATGCAGTTGGAGAGACGGTTTCATTTGGCTGCAAGGTGAAAGATAGGAGCCGTGATAGACTGGCAAGGGAAATAATTCAAAATAAATTACCATTAAAAAAAAAACACACAAAATTCATATCAACCACAAAACTGGCGTAAAAAGTGAACGCCATAATTGCACAAGATATTTTATTTAAAACCGAAAAAAAGCAACAACAACAAAAAAGCAAGTATCAAGATAAAATTTTGCTGACAGCACTTTGGACTGTTCGATTTGCAGGACATAACTCGTGAGTTTCATCTCCTTGATAAGCCATCATCAGAGGTCTCAGGGGTGGTGTCACACAACCATCCCTGCCACCTTAAGGCAGGAAAAACACTCCAAAACAGCAAAGGTGTTATTGCTTTCCCAGGAGTAGAAGAACTACCCCGTGGCCTAGCCTACCTTTATATTTATTTTATTTTATTTTATTTTAATGGCCTGGCCCAACGCTTTCGCCAAAAGCCTGATACTATCAGAATAAAAGAAAATATACTAAAAAAATATTGGTGCAAAATGAATAGATAAATGATCTAAATTACTACAAAATCTTTGTGCCAATATGTTTGGGTATCCAAAAGAATGTAGGAGCTCATTTTAATATATACAGCTTGAGTTGTCAGTTCAGCTGTTGGGTTACTCGAGCAATATCAGATTATTCTGACCTAACAGGCAAAATAAGTAAAGTTGAAAAAAATGGCCTATACTGGGATCTGGAGAGACACAATGTCCTTCTGCCTCCACCCCCACCCCTTTCCTTTCTCTGATTTTCCAAACTTCACCTTCTCCCTTATATAATTATTTTTAAGCCGAGTCAAGTCAAAAACACTTTGATCATCCTTGAAGGGCAGTTAAAATACTGACAGGCGTATTGATACGAATTATAATCAAAGGACACAAGATAGCTACATTTCATATTTTGTTCAAACATTATACGCTTCAAATAAAAATATCAGCAGTTCTACTTGATTCTTGCTACCTCTGAAACTCCTTCCCACTGATTTTGTAGCACAAAGAAGCCTAACCTACACAAAAGACATGACCTCTTAATTAAGACAGCCCCCATCCCACAGACCATTCTGCTGCTCCCTCAAGGTCACTAACCTCTCTGCTTCCTCTCAACACTAATCCTCCTTTTCAAAAAAGGTAAAAGGGGAGCAAGGCATCAGAGACCTCAACTTCTCTAGGGGCAGGCACATGTGAGGGCGGCACCCATCTCCTCTCCCTCGCTGCTTTACCTTCCCTGTCCCTAAAGAGGGCAGGTACCCATTTACAGATGGGTGGACTGGGAGGGACTGTACTGAAACCAAGGCGCTAAAATAGTCACTCATCCCATTGGTAACACGCTGGATGCTGTTTAACCCTAGCTGTGGGAAAGGGAGCGCTCTGACCACTGAGCTATCCCGCCTCCTTTTCACAGTGCCTAAATCAGAAAGCTGTGCTGGGACATGAATATGATTACAACAGACAAGGAGATGAACAATAGGATCTGAGGCCAGTATAGCCTACTATCCAGGGACCTGCTTAGTAAAAGTGGCTGGTTGACACAGTTCCTAAATTTTTGATAGGATAATCCCACTAGTGCTTTGATAAATTGTAATCAACATACAAAAGATTAATATTGATAGCAGTGCTGTCCTGTAGTTTGTGTAGCGTCTCTGTACGTACGCGCCGCGCGCACGCACACACACATGTACGCACGCATATACATGTATGCACACACACACACACAGAGGTCTACACACACACACACACACACACACACACACAACACAATGCTCTCTCTCTCTCTCTCTCTCTCTCTCTCTCTCTCTCTCTCTCTCTCTCTCTCTCTCTCTCTCTTTAGGCCTTGGGTGTCTGATTTATTATTGTTGTTATTTAGAGGTGTTTCTTAAATCGATGTAATCCCTGATTAGGGCGGGGACTGGATGTAAAAAAGCACATGAGTGCTTTTTCATTATCCTCGAAATAAAATTTGATTGATTTTGATTTGATTTGATTTGATTTGATTCTCTCTCACTCTCTCTCTCTCTCTCTCTCTCTCTCTCTCTCCTCTCTCTCTCTCTCTCTCCTCTCTCTCTCTCTCTCTCTCTCTCTCTCTCCTCTCTCTCATCTCTCTCTCTCTCTCTGCTGCTCCTCTCCCTCATACAGCTTCATTGCACGAAGGGCCATCAGTGTGCGTACCCCAGAACTCTCCCACATAATCTGTTCCCTTCGATAGAGTACAGGCCCTCGTGTGCGTAACAGAGACAGATATTTACAATATGTTCGCACGGACGTGTAAAATGCCTGATTGCTTATTCGTAGAGTAGGCCATCGTAGTGGAGAAAGAATGACAATAATTTACAAAATAGAATAAAGGGACGGTGAAAAAACCTGATTGTTTTACGAACTCGTTAATGACCTATCATATAATAAATCATGGCTGGCAAATGATTGATTTTCGACATGAACTTTAGATGCACCTGTAGATTAATGCTGGGGAAAGGAAGATATGTGCAGGGTGGTGTGAGAGGTGATGAGAAGAGAGAGAGAGAGGAGAGAGAGAGAGAGAGAGAGAGAGAGAGAGAGAGAGAGAGAGAGAGAGAGATGAAACTAATTATTTTAATGAGGGTAGAGACTCGAATAATTATTTTAATGAGGGTAATTGGATAAGCCATAGGCTTCTTTACACCAGGCCCTCAGAAGAAAAAAACAACAACGAAACAACCCAACAATAAGAAAGAGAAATAAACAAGGCAAACAAACATAACTGAATCAGTAAGATGATAAACAAATCAAGGACACATAACAAACCAATCACGTAGTTATTTTACATTACCACTCAAGGTGTCCAACCAATTCTGAATACTTCACACCAAACGCACGCACGTTTACACACACACACACACACACACACACACACACACACACGGAACCAGACATAACTTGCAAGAGGGGTACAGTTTACTAGAACAGAAATCATGGAGAAATGTCACCAAAACTAATCAGCAAAATAATATATTTTTAAATAGAACTGTGATCAATACCGATAATCTAATAGTTGTCAACCACGCAAAAACTTGTGTAAATGTTTTCACGTCAAGAAGAATTAATACACTATTTTATAGAA
>CM060327.1:60715223-60762723 GCA_030674155.1 Stramonita haemastoma | reverse complement strand
TGCACGCACACTGGTGTCCTCCCATTTCTTCCTTGGTCTGACAAGAGATGGGAGGACAACATCAGCGAATGGACAGGCCTAGAACTCAACAAAACCCTGAGAAAGGCAGAACAGAGAGAGGAATGGAGGGAACTGGTTGTCAAGTCTTCAGGGGTGCCCCCACGGTCCCCAGACTAAGGGATAGATAGATAGATAGATAGAGATAGATAGATAGATAGATAGATAGATAGATAGATAGAATGGGAGATAGATAGATAGATAGATAGATAGACACTGGTGTCGTGTTTAGATATCATCCCCGAAGTCGGAATGCGGCTACCTTGTTCATTAATAGTGGGCGAAAACGGAAGCACACAAACTCTCACCATTGGTGAACATCGAAGCTCTAGTTGCGAACGAAAAAACAATTATGTGGGTCTGACAGTTTGACTTGTGCATGCTTCCATACATGTATGTAGATCTATAGCTGGCTGGCTTGACTGTTACTAAGTGGGTAAATAAACTCAATGATTCACAATAGCTCAATTGTTTATCATTTCACTTGTTCAGTAGACTGATTCACTCATTTATTGAAATACTAAGTGGTTTGCTGACTAAAAAAAAACCCCAACCCAAACCAAACACCCCCCCCCCCCAAAAAAAAAAAAAAAAAAAAAAGAGAGAAAAAAAAATCTAAACCAAACAAAAAAAAAGAAGAAGAAAGAAACCCCAAAATAGAACCCCAAACCTTTTGCTGCCTCGCTTATTCGATTGCTTATCATCCATCCATCCATCCATCCATCCATCCATCCATTCATTCATTCATTCATTCATTGGGTTCAAGTCAGTGAAACAGCCAACCGGCTTAGCCAACCAACCAGACTGCAAACCTATAGGTCAAGAATGACACTGGCATGATGATGATGATGATGATGATGATGATGATGATGATGATGACAGGCCTCTATAGAATTTGATATAGGGCTGATTCTTGAAAAAATAATTATAAGACTTGTTCAAGGCAATTTTTTTCTTCTGGATTAAGTGTATGAAAATATGAAAACCGATCCCCCCCCCCCCCCCCCCCTCCCCTATTAAGTTGGGAATTAAGTCAAAGAAATAACTATAATAGCCTACTTTCTCCGCGTTTATACACACTAACTGATCTGCAGACCACAATTTGAAACACTATGCAGTGCTACTGGATGGAGAAGGGGCACATTGGGGAGGAGAGTAGGCAGGGATGAAAATGAACCTCTGCTGCATAGCCTACACAACTGCTTTCTGTTTAAATCTCAACAGGAAACAGCAACCGCAAAACCACTTCAGCGGCGTCTTGCGCTTGTGGACAAGTCAGAAGGGACTGCTGTCAGATGACTTCAGGAAATAACTAATTGCTCATAGCTACTTATCATGAAAACAACACACACACACACACACACACACACACACACACACACACACACAACACACACACACACACACACACACACACACACACACACACACACACACACACACACACACACACACACACACACACACACACACACATTTTTTCTGCGAAGTAGTACTGTATCATAGTGCCGTGCTTCCAGGGTCCGGAAGGCAGCTGATGGAAGATAGCCTAGTAGTCAGAACATTGCGCTGGCAATTTGGCGACACGGGTTCGAGTCCGGTCGAGGAGAATTTTCTCCTGGAGTTAACATCAGTGCTGGCTCCACCATCCCCAAAAGTCCGTCGGATGATATTTTAAATCGAGGCCTCGTGTGCGAACGCACGCAGAACATCTTGGCACACGCTAAATCCTGTTCCACTTTTCTTAAGAGTAGGCCATAGTGTGCTGGTGGGACAGATGACATTAAAAAAAACTGCATACACACGGGTAGCTACTAGATGTAATTAAGCACAAGAGTGCTTGTTCCATTATCCTTGATATAAAAGAATAAAAGAATCAATCTCTCTCTCTCTCTCTCTCTCTCTCTCTCTCTCTCTCTCTCTCTCTCTCTCTCTCTCTCTCTCTCTCTCTCTCTCTCTCTCTCTCTCTCTCTCTCTCTCTTCTCAAACACACACACACATATTAAAAAACTCTGTGTGTGGTGTGTGTGTGTGTGTGTGTGTGTGTGTGGGGTGTGTTGTGTGTGTGTGTGTGTGTGTGTGTGTGTGTGTGTGTAGGGGTGGGGGAGGGGTCAGAGGCTGACTAAACAAGACAGAACAGACAATGCTGTATGAAATGACAAACATCTTCGCCGCCGCGCCTTTCTGTTCCACTTTCTGCAAAAGAAAGGCTGTCTCATAATCATCATCATCATCATCGCATGACTCAACACACACACACACACACACACACACACACACACACACACACACACACACACACACACACACACACACACACACACACACACACACACACACACACACAACACACACACACACACACACACACACACACACACACACACACACACACACACACACACACACACACACACACACACACACACACACACACCACACACTTTCACACTCTGAGTAGGCCTAGCCTACAGCTTCAGACTTTGCCACAATGGACTTGTGACCACCACAAGCAAGCACACACGTGCATGCAATGCATGTACTTTGTCACAGGATGTGCACGAGAATAGATAGTACCAATACTGTCAGCAACATCTGCTGCTCTACGCGCCCAGTTTCAGCAGTAAGAGACAAGCCCCTGTAACACACAGTCACTGAACGCTTCATACGATCGATCTATCACAGTCAGTCGCGTATATCGCTATCAGTCACCAGGTCATTTCGTCCGTCAACAGTCACTAAGTCAGTCAATCAGTCACCAGTCAAAGCAGTAAATCAGTTGATAGATCAGTCAGTCAATCAGTCACCAGTCAAGCAGTCAATCAGTTGATAGATCAGTCAGTCAATCAGTCACCAGTCAAAGCAGTCAATCAGTTGATAGATCAGTCAGTCAATCAGTCACCAGTCAAAGCAGTCAATCAGTTGATAGATCAGTCAGTCAATCAGATGATAGATCAGTCAGTCAATCAGTTGATAGATCAGTCAGTCAATCAGTCATCAGTCAAAGCAGTCAATCAGATGATAGATCAGTCAGTAAATCAGTTGATAGATCAGACACTTCATCAGTCACCAGTCAAAGCAGTCAATTCGTTGATAGATCTGTCAGTCAATCAATCAGTTGATAGATCAGTCAGTCAATCAGTCAATTGATCAGTCATCAGTCAGTTTTTTGATTGACCAATCACAGATCAGTGAACACACAAAACAAGCTAACCCGCCGAGTAGTAAAATAACCAACCAACCAACCGACAGACCGACAGACCAACCAACCAAACCAGTACCAATGTATCAAGCACTAACTCAGCAACCAAGGAATCAACTGTATCACCGAATACCAGATAGTACCAAGGAACAGCCAACCAACCAGCCAGCCAACCAATCAACCAGCCAACCAACCAATCACCACCACCAGCCAACCAATCAACCATCTACCTGGCTAATGATGTGATCGATCAGGTAACCCCCTCCCCCAAAAAACAACAACAATAACAAACAAACAAAAAACAAAAAACAATCAGTTGACAGCCCCCCCCCCCCCCACCCCCACCCACTCACCGCGCACGCGCACGTGCGCGCAGTGGGGCGGGGGGCACTGTCAGGTTTAGGCTGTGTTTTAAGCCAGAAGGTATCAATAAACTGAAGGGATGCGATGTTAAGTACTTAATTAAACGTTCTCTCTCTCTCTCTCTCTCTCTCTCTCTCTCTCTCTTCTCTCTCTCTCTCTCTCTCTCTCTCTCTCTCTCTCTCTCTCTCTCTCTCTCTCTCTCTCTCTCTCTCTCTCTCTCTCTCCTCTCTCCTCCTCCTCTCTCTTCTCTCCTCCACACACACGGGGACTGGATGTAAAATAAGCACAAGAGTGCTTATTCCTATTCCATTATCCTCGATATAAAAGAATAAATTAATCAAATCAAATCAAATCTCCCCTACCCCCACCCATATGCCAGTGCTTCAGTTCATGTATTATTTAATTTTGATTGTCGCACTTTAATTGTTAAAAGTTTAAAAAAAAAAAAAAAAAAGTTCATCCCTCTTCCTGTGCCGGCACATGTTCTCTTTGTTTGATAAACATCGGATTGTCGCCCACTTTAACTATAATAAGGAAGTAGAGAACAAATGGCACTGCTGAAAAAATGCAAACATTACACCCCTCTCCTTCTCTGAAAACCAGAAAACCAAAATGGGGTGGGGGTGGGGGTGGGGGGGCGTACATGGGGGCTTGGTAATATGACCAGGGAGGTGTTGTGTGTGTGTGTGTGTGTGTGTGTGTGTGTGTGTGTGTGTGTGTGTGTGTGTGTGTGTGTGTGTGTGTGTGTGTGTGTGTGTAGTGATGTTGAGCGAATGAATTCGTCTTTCATTTATATGTAAACTAGTTTCAAGTACAATCTTTTCTATTATTTCTTCTTGGTTGTCCTTGTCAAATACACGCACCACGACAGAAAACAGGTTATGAAGCAAAAGATCATACATTTGCCATAGCAGACACAGTCAGTGACGAATTTCAGATAATTTATCATTCTTAGCAAAAGGTAAACAGGAACTGGCTGACATGTAAGAAACTGGCCAAGAAAGAAAGAAAGAAAGGAAAGAAAGAAAGAGAGAAAGAAAGAAAGAAAGAAAGACAGAAAGAAAGAAAAGAATTTCATGAACAAGCCAACCAGTATCAAACAAACAAGCGAGCAAAAAAACACTGGCTAAACGTTTTTTTTTTAAGAAAAGGTAAAAGTTAAAGGTGTCCCATAACCTGTGTGGTCGTAGGGGAGCAAAGGTCAGAAACCTCAGCTTTTCTAGGGGCCTGCATGTTGAGGGCGGCGCCCATCTCCTCTCCCTCGCTGCTTTACCTTCCCTGACCCTCAAGAGGGCAGGTACCCATTTACAGCTGAAGTCAAGGCGCGCAAATCGTCACCCATTCACTTAGTAACCACGCTCAATGCTGCTTAACCTTAGCTTGGAGAATGCGAGTGCTCTGACCACTGAATGGAATGGAAACAAGGGAAAAAGGCTCTACCCCTGGACAATGTCCCCAAATTGGCAACCCCCAAAATTAAAACAACACCCCCACCCCAAGAAAAAAACAACAAAAAACCCCAACAACAACAAACCCAACCCCAAAACAAAATACAAAACAAAATACGAAACAAAAAGATAGGAAATTTGGTACTACTACCCCTGCAACCAGTTCACCACTGGGGCAGACTGGGCCAACACTGATAGCAGGCTGCTGGTCATTGCGTCCTGCACATCTACAACAGCAAGCACACGTGCACAATAAGGGAATTGATATATGGACTATGCACACACACACCACACACACACACCACACACACACACACACACACACACACACACACACACACACACCACACACACACACAACACACACACACATCTGGAAATAAAAAGTAAAAAAGAATGGACTTTTACACACACACACACACACACACACACACACAACACACACACACACACACACACACACACGGATATAAATATATATTATATATATATATAAATAATATAACTGCAAGCACAAGTGCACAATAAGGGCATTGGCGTATGGACTAGACACGCACGCACGCACGCACGCGCGCGCGCACGTGTGTGTGTGTGTGTGTGTGTGTGTGTGTGATGTTGTGTGTGTGTGTGTGTGTGTGTGTGTGTGTGTGTGTGTGTGTGTGGTGTGTGTGTGTGTGTGTGTGTGTTGTTATGGCTTGATGGGGAAAAAGTAATTGGGTTGCTTTTAAATGTACCATTTGGATAATATAAAATTGAGAGTGATTTTAGCCTTTATTTTCCACACACACACACACACACACACACACACACACACACACACACACACACACACACACACACACACACACACACACACACACTGTTACACGCATGTGTGTGTATAGGCAGCAGGGAATTAAAAAAAAAATACAGAGAAAGATAGCAGAAAGAAAGCAATACTAAAAAAAAATACACCCCCCCCAAAAAAAAAAAGAAAAAAAAAGAGAAGAGAAATGAAGAAAGACAGACAGAAGGAAGAAAAGAGGAAAGACAAATATAAAAGAATTTGACACACGAAGGTTATCATAGTTCTGAGCCAGTGATCACGTGTTTACAACAACGGCCATGGGTTGGGGTGACGTCATGGCCTCATGTGACCAAGTCATATGACAGACCTCCTGCTCTTATAAGTACCTGTACGGCCACCGCTTGACAATCGACTTTGTTATCAAACACAGGGAGCAGAAGTGAGTATCCATTATCAATTTGTGAAGCGAGTATAATTTACGTTAAGGTGCTATCTGAATTGTTCCCGATTGCGGAGACTATTATCATTTGAATTGAAAATGGTGGAGAGTGAGCGTGGATTTTATCGTTGAGGAAATGTTTTCTGTTGCAATAGGTTTAAAGATGGCAGGTCCTGCGCAGTCCTTACAACTTATGTAAAGCAGACAAAAGGCCTATGATGCACTGTTACATAAACTCTTTGTGAAGTTGCTTGATAGCTTGAATAATTATTTTTGGTGACAGATTATTACTCCAAGGACGATGTTTTGGTGTGTGATAAATATAGATCAGAAGTTGAGTCGAGTTTCTATGTCAAGGGCTTTTTTTTCTTTACCTTTTTACAATGTTATCGAATCGTGACTTGCACATTTTCAAGCTGGTTCGGACGTTTTGTGCAATCTTTAGTGCTTTTTTAGATATGGGTTTGATACGACGATAGGGTGAAACAAAGATTAGCATAGGAGGCAGCCAAAAAAAAATAATAATAAAAGGAAAAAAAAGAGCTCTGTGGTTGGAGCTTGGGACTCGTAAATAGATGAAAGTTGACATTGATTGCTAAGTAATTGTAACATTTCACCAGCAACCCATAGGAGATATAATTTAATTCTAAACTCACACGTACCGAACTTGATTTTTCATCAGCATTCGCATGCCTAACAAGTCTCTGGACAAATCATAAAATCCCTCAAACCCATACCTCTTTCATGGAAAGTAGGTCAGGTATGGCATGTGGTGCAAATGGGATAAACATACCAAGCCTTCAACTGCACATTAGGCCTAGGCCTAGCGACAGTTTACATGAAGTTTGTGGGACAGTAACAATACAACCCAATTGGAAGAATGAAAGTTTAAACAGATAAATCTAGGACAGTAACAAAAAGAAAAACCCATTAGCAGAACTAAACAGGCAAATCAATAATTGTTTGGGTTTTTATTTTGTTTACTTAATTTTACCTGTCCATCATTTGTTAAAAAAAAAAGGGGGGGGTGGGTCAATATTGTTAAAAAGAAAAGATCAGAATGGGTGACTGACATTTCCAGTTTGCAGTCTGTTTGCAATAAATGAATAATAGTTAATTACTGTTCAACACAGTAATACAATAGCCAAAAATAATGAAGAGTGCAAGTCGCATAGCAGCACAATGTCGTAACCTACATTGCAGAATATACTCCAGATTTGCTGGGGTTTTTTCATAGACATTACTGCAGGCATTGTTGCTGACCCTAGTATTTATTCCCTTGCAAGGCCTGCAAATGGGATTAAAAACAGTCTTCAGTGTAACTAGAAAAGCAGCCATACAAGTTGAGGCAAAAGTAATTTTAAAACTTAAAATGTCTTTTGAGTTTATGTATTAAAGACTCCCATTTCTTTTTTGTAGTGACTAGTGTACTTACTGAGAGCTGGTGAGCTGTAGGTGGTGGCCTTGACAATAACATACCCAGCATGCATCCTGCTTTCTGGAGAGGGACAGGTTCTGCCAGGCTCAATTTGCCCAAGACACACTACTGCCTGAGAGTCATCACAGTACCTCAATGACTCCTCTAAGAGTTGAGGAAAAGTTGTGTTGTAGTTTACATAAAGACACAAAAAAAGTGACAGTGGTACATACTGTAGTGTAACAGCTGTAAACAGTAAAGTTTTCAAAAGTTGTGCGGGACTGGTTTTTATCATATATTCTAATCATGATTAATGTTTTGAGTATATGATATGAATAGAACAGGGTAACTTTTCCAGCATTTTAATTTTTGCAGAGTATTAAAAATGTAATTGCTGAAAACGGGCGCAGATGAATGCTAATCGATACATTACACATAACTGCATCAGTGCTTTCTGTTACTGTATCATTTTTTTTTTTAAGTAGTAAATTATTTTATCAAGTCTGAGATTCTAGATCAAAGCATTAAAACAGGGTATGAACACATAATTAGGCTATTACTAGTAATTAGTAGATTACACACAACTACATAATTACTTTCTGTTACTGTATCATATGATTAGTATTTCAGATTTTAAGTTTGGGATTGTCAAATCAGACATTGAGGCAGGTTATGTAAATTTTATTAGACTATTTCTGGTAATTAGTATTAGACATATGTCACTTTGTCAGACTCTGCCCTGTCTCATTAATTATTCTGTAATTGAAAAAAAAAAATTCCAAAAGATTGACAATTATCTAAAATGAGATACAGTCTTTTCTTTTTTATTTCCCCACTTGATGGAGAAACCTTAAAAATGAATAGAATTATTTTGATGATTTAAAAACTAGGTCAAGTATATATCTTCTAGATGTAAAAAAAAGGCTGACATTCTGTTTTTGCTTGCAAATTACATTAATTGATAAGATATAAAATTGCCGTGACAGTTACATCAGTGTATGATATTATATATAGATGTGTTGAAGAGGAATTTTTCTTGATCCTGTTCTGAAAGAAGAAAGCAACAACAGCTGGACAGTCAGGTCAAGTCAAGGTCATATTGATAAAACAGGCATTTTTGTGGAAGGGAAAGAAGTAGGTTAGTCAACATTAACAACTGATCAAGTCGGTCAGTCTTGGAGAGAGGGAAGTGCTGAGGTCACATGATACTGACAGGCAGCTGCAGTCATGGGACTAAGTGATTCATGGAGTGCTTGGGTTTACCCTCTCTCTCCCTTACCACCCTCCCGCCCACTCATGCCTGGCTTTTTGTGCTGTTGTCCCTTCAGTGTTCACTTGGTACACAGCCTGTCAGTGACAGACCCCTGAAGCGGTACACAGTGGGTCACTCCTGACTTGACTGCTCCCTCCTTTCTTTGTGTAGCTATAGGGCTAAAGTTCAGTTGTGAAGTGAATTCACTTATCAGTCTGAGTAAGAGAAGTGTTTAATTTTATTATTTTTTTATTTGTGTAGCATAGCAGATCTGTGAGTACCCCCAGCTCTGTAGTGTTAACCATTCACCAGTGATAATATCAGCCTTGGGGATATTACCTCTTCTTTTTTCTTTATTTTCTTCTCTTTTTTTGGCACCTGTCAAGCAGGAAGTCTTGTCAGTGATAAGAATAGTAGGGGATCCGGGAGTGGGTTTTTTTTTGTGTTTGTTTTGTGGGTTTTTTGGGTGTTCGCGTTTGTGGGTTTTTCACTTGCTTTCCGTTTTCCTTTTCCTTTTCACAAATCCCTGTCCATCCAAGGAAGATCAAGATGGTTGTATTATTGTAGCTTGAGCTAGGAAAAAAAGAAGAAATTTGATGATTTACATTGAAGCTGTTTGGTTTTTGCTCTAAGTGTCTTGAATGTAAAGTATTCTTTCTGAACAAACACGTTTCACTACTGACTGACTAAAGTCTGACAAGAGAATTTAGCAAATGTTTTAGGGCTATTCCACTGAGCACTTTTCATTATAGTTAAAGCTAAACCCCGTTTTAGTTGCAGCAGAGGTGGATGCACTGTGTGTGTTATAAGCAGCAAAATATCAGTGCCTGCCTAAAAAGTAGCTATTTATATGGGTTATTTTGTTAAACCTTACTTGAAATCGTGTCTCAGGCACATGTGGTTTCATAATAGTTTTGAACAATGCAGGTCCAGTGGCAGGTTTTTTTTTTTTTTTTAATTTTGTCCCTGGAAATAAGCCTTCAAATGCTTGACACTGACAGTGCCTAGTTTAGGGTTGTGTGGGAGAGCAGTTGCGCAGGTCATAAATGAACAGGTTTAGAGAGTTTTTGTTTTTCTTTAAAAGCATTCACACACTCATCTGTACTTTTTAGAGAATGGGGTGCATAGCCTCACTGTTCTGTCAGTAAACCCAGCATCATAAAGTCCTTTTTAAGTTAATTCCTTTAAAAGTAGTTGACACACCACAGGGTGACTGCCAGCTGTTTTGTTGTTGCACAAGGTTAAAAATAATTAGGTTGATTGTGCACTTCTGACCAAATTTGCTGCACAGTAGCTAGCCCCTTTCTCAAATAGACCTGTTGCAAAATTGGCTCCATCCACAAGGGGAGACTAACTGTTGGTGTAGTTGTCTTTCCCTTGAATGCTTTAAAAAATTATTTATAACAATTTTAGGCCGCTTTTTCATTTGATAGTCTTCACCACACACACGCGCGGCGTGCGCACGCGCGCACACACACCACACACACACACACACACACACACACACACACACACACACACACACACACACACACAAAATCCTACTCCCATACTGTTATCACCAACAAGACTTCCTGGTTGACAGGGCCAAAAAAAGAAGAAAAAAAAGAAGAGGTTATATTCCGAAGGCTGATATTATCACTGGCAAATGGTTAACACTACAGAGCTGGGGGTACTTGCAGCAGATCTGCAGAACATCTTATGCACACATTAAAACCTGTTCCACTTTTTGGAAGAGTAGGCCATTGTGTGCTAGTGGGAACGGAAGACTAAATTTACAAAACAATATGCACACAGAGACTGACGTAAAAAAGTGCATGAGTGCTTATTCCATTATCCTCAAAATAAAAGAATGAAATGAAATAAATAAGGGAAAAAAAAACACACACACAAGCACACACACACAATTTGCACACAATCGCACAGACTCATACACACACACACACACACACACACACACACACACACACACACACACACACACCACACACACACACACACACACACATTGCAGGACTGAGGATGTGTATCATATTTTTAAACAATCTAAAAATTTATCAAAGCTTCTATTATATTTTTTTCTTCTTTAATTTTTTTTTTCTTCAGCCAAATACAAAGCACAACTACTCACCTTTCCCATATTCATTTTATGTTTAACTTTGTCGCAGTGGAGTGAACAACTCTATATTGGAGAATAATGTTGATACATACATAATGAATGATGACAGATATTGACAGCTTTGTCATGACATGACACTATTCAGGCTCGCCTTATAATGCGAAGACATGTTACACAATGTCAGATTGACATATAACTTGACAATACATTCTGCTCACATTTAATGAATTGATTCTTCTTAACATACTCTTTTAAATTAACTCTATTGGTGGGAGGAAAGTAGACATCTGCATTCTTTGGGTTGGTCTGAAGCTCTTGGCAGGGTAGCTGTTGTTGGTGTGACAGTACTCAGGGTATTCTTTTACTGGTAGTTTTCAGAACTGTTTATTTGCCTGGATTGTTAAACCTGTAGTTCTCGGTTGAACCATTTTGGGTAGGGTCAAGACAGTTTTAAGATTGATCAACTCTTAAGTTCAGATCTTGTGTGTGTGTGTGTGTGTTGTGTGGTGTTGTGTGGTGTGTGTGTGTTTTTGGTTAAAGCAAACATGTAAATTGATAGTTTTGAATCAGTTCTGATTGTCAGATTTAGTAGAACATTTCTTGCTGAGTTTTTGCAGCAAACAATATTCAGATTTAAGTGATGTGTGAAGCACATTTTGGGGGTCCAGTTAGAAACTTCTTTTTGTATTCAATGGCAGTATGTCCAATGAGTATTAATTCAGTTACTTCACATTTTGAATGGTTTCAGAAGTTTTGGAGAGCAGAAGAGGTAAAATCGTACAAGATGCAGAGTACTATGGGAGTGTTGTTGCTGTGTCTGGTGGCTGCGGCCTGTGCCATGCCCAGCCAGGAGGTGAAGCGTGCCCCCTTCCGCCTGCGCTTTGACCCCTACACTGAGACCTGGGAGCACTTCAAGCTCGATCACAGTAAGTCGCATGGATCTGTAGACAGTGGAGCAGTTGCAGAGCTAGGAGACTTTTCTGTCTTATTCTTATACCTAAGCTTGTGTGCATGCATGCAATTTTTATACACTCACATGAACAAACTTTCACACACTTGCACTTTTTCAGCAAAACAACCCCTTGAAAAAGTTGATTTGAGCAAACTCCTGTAACCTAATGAATATAACTGTGTGAATGTTAACATAATAAAAATATAATAAATTTTTTTTTTTTTTTAAAAGCAACAACTGTGTGAATGTGGAACAACTTAATGGGACAAGATCCGTTCCCATGGATCTGCGCGTTGAGTGTAAGCCTGGCTTATCTACTAGTGGAGTAAGGAGACGAAGCTTCACCTTGCTGCTTATCAGTTAGGTTTGTCAGCTCTGCCTCGGCTTGTTCAGGTGGAGGAATGTTATTTTCGGAATAAATGCAGACAGCTACATTTTTCATGTAAAAGAAAATTAAAGCAATGTTTGCAATTTTAGCCCTCTTTTTACTTTCCCTATCAGTGTAACAGATCTGTGATTACTTCACAGCTGACAGTCCACTTAACTCGGTCGACCTTTTCAAATCCAGTAGTGTCAGAGGTCTGCCCATGTGACAGATTTATCCCTGTACTTACATACCCCTGTTGCCTGCCTGTGTTGCAGCATGCACACACACAAAGTATGCAGGCACACACAGCATACAAACCTGTGTGTTGGCTCGCTAGCTCTTAATGACCAGTTTAAATCACTCTCTCTTGCTAGCTGGCTGGCTTTCTCTCTTGCTCTTACAAATTCATCCTCTTGATACACATGGGCAAGCAGTCACTCGTGCCCATTACACCACACACACACACACACACACACCACACACACAAACCACAAATGCATTTTTTGTCTTTGACCAGACACCATAAGAATCATAGATGATACAATTTTTAGCCTGATGTATGTTGACTACAAAAAAAAGTTAAATAACTTGTTAACTAAACAAATAAATAAATAAATAATATATATATATTTTCTTTTTTTAAGCATTAAAACATTGTCATTGTCACCCTAGGATCTTGTTTGCTTACAAGAAATGATATCTGCAGGCAAGAAGTATGAGACTGTGGAGGAAGAGCAGAAGCGTCGCGATGTCTTCATGGCCAACATCAAGACCATTGAGCAGCACAACTGGCTGTACTTCAAGGGCCACAAGTCCTACTATCTGGGCGTCAACAAGTTCGCTGATATGGTCAGTTCATTTTTTATTGTATACCTGTGTAATAGTGTTGTATGTATGCAAGAAAAAGGGGGTGTGTGTTTTGTGTGTGTTTAGAGGTGTTGTTCATTATGAGTAGAAAACTTCAGAACATTGTCTTTCAGTCAGTGCAAAGTGTTTCTACGGATTTTAAGATTTTAGAAGTATTTAACATGGAAATTTAAGTCCCGCTTCTTTTTTTGTCACTAGAAAGCCTACAGGTAAATCCTACAGGTCTTTATACTGAAGCGCTGCTCTGTGCACTCTAAACGTCAAAACAGCTTCTTTTAAATATATATTTTTTTTATCCCTATGTCAGTTCAATGTTTACAATAATCAGCATCCTGACCAGCCTCCCTTCTTTTTCAATGGACAGAGAGCATGTGGGTAAATAGGAATTCCTTTTCTAACGCACATACACTTTTTCATGCATGCTGTACAGTTGTGAGTTGCAGTATGAACGTAGCCATAGACTAACAGTTTTTGAACATGTCATTGATACATTGTCTTAACTTTTTACACTTGGATGTGTGTGTGTGTATGTGTGCAGACGAACGAAGAGTACAGGCAGTACAACAAGCTGATGAAGAAAGAGGTCAGCAGCAGCAAGAGGATCAACTGCACACAGTACATGGCTCCCCTCAACTACTACCTGCCCCAGGAGGTGGACTGGCGCACGAAAGGCTACGTTACTCCAGTCAAGAACCAGGGCGAGTGCGGATCCTGCTGGTCTTTCTCCACTGTGAGTCCTCCTTTTTTTTTGTTATAAATGTAAATGGAAAAAAGAAAAAGGTTTTATTGTGTATTACCATCTTTTCGTAAAAGTTAACATGCCATGTATCATTTGAGCACACATTGTAAAATCGTATTTCTGCTTGTGTGTAAGCATTTTGTTTGGGATTATTTGGGAGCTTACTCTGCCACTTGTGTCTGTACTTTGGTTGAAAGCAACAGTGGAGAGTAGGACAACAAAATGTTCCCTCAGTTAAGAAATTTGAAGGAGAATCCTGGTCAGGAGTTAGTCTGCAATTGTACAACCGCTCAGGTGTGTTGTTCTGTGCAGCTAACTGGAGCCTCTTGAATTGTAAAGAACCTTCAGCAGATAAGTGTCCAAAGTTCTGTTCTTAATTTTTGCCCAGTGTGGCCGAGGCCTGTTCAGCTATTACTTGTATATAGTGTGTATTGAAAGTGTCTGATACTGATGGAAGAATGGCGTTTTCACACTGTTTTCAGACCGGCTCCCTGGAGGGACAGCATTATCGCAAGACGGGCAAACTGGTTTCTCTGTCAGAGCAACAGCTGGTGGACTGCTCCTCTGCCTTTGGAAACATGGGCTGCAGTGGGGGGCTGATGGACCAGGCCTTTGAGTACATCAACAGCGCTGGTGGTCTGGAATCTGAAACAGAATACCCTTATGATGCTCAGGTGGGTAACATCCTGAATAATTCTGGTACTCTTGTATTGTCCCCATGGATGCCTTTTCCTCTTTGTCTTGGAAGTAAGTGAAGTAGGCTTACGATGTGAAAAGGAAGTCAAAGTCTGGAGCGTTATAAAGAAAAACATCAGTAGCAACTTATTAAGCAAGAAGGCAAAGTCTTTTTTATTCATTTCTTTTTCTTTTCATGAATGGAGCCATCAATTTTTTTTAAAAAACTCTGTACATTGTTTTTCTTATTTAGGTAATAAACAAAAATATTAAATGTGTGCCTGGTGTTCATGGTTTTTAGGATGAAAGATGCAAGTTCAAGAAGTCTGAGGTGGTTGCTGACCTGTCTGGCTGCAAAGACATCCCAGCAGAGAGTGAGCAAATGCTGACCAAAGCAGTGGCCTCTGAAGGACCCATCTCTGTGGCCATTGATGCTGGACACCAGTCTTTCCAGCTCTACTCTGGAGGTATGTCAGTGCAGCAGCGCACCACTTTTACCTTATGCTGTATGCATTTCATTCATCTGCCACACACAGTGCTCAGGTCAGAATGGGGATGGCCATTGTGGAAGTAGGTGAGAGTGAAACCTTGAATAATTTTTTAAAAACTCAGAATGACATTTTCTCCCTTTTGTGGACTTCAGTTCTGGTAAAACAGAAGGATCCGGGGTGATTCTTGGTCTACATCATTTTTTTTTTTCTGGGTCCACATCTAGTTTTGAGAAAATGCAGTTATCCATGAACAGGTTTGCTCATTGTAATGACAGTGACTTTTTCTGGATATTTACTTCAAAACCAGTTTTGTTCACATAAAAATATCACCCCAACAGGAGACTGATAAAAGGGAAAAAACCCAAACAAACAAAAAAAAGACTGTGATAAAAGGGTGTCTGGTGTACAATTTGAAAATGAAGGATGAACTAGCTCTTTTGTATTAATGCCTACTTTTTGTTGAAAAAAAGTCTTTGGATTTTCTTTGTTATGGACATGGGAGTATTACTAGAGCTCGTGGTATGTATACATAGTAGCATGTTTTATTTCTACAGTTCTCAACATGTGTTTAGATAAAATATTGCCTCAGGTACACATGATGTTGAAATCTGTTTTCTGCTTCTTCTTTGCTCAGATGGGAACCTCAGAATTCTGTGTTACTTTGTACAAATTATGAGCAGCATTTTACCAGCCTGTATTACTTGCACACCTCAGAGCAGGTTTAGAATGTTCCTTGATTTGGGGATGTTCGTTTTTTTATATTTTGTTTATACCTATTCATTCAGATTCTCTGAACACAAACTGCCCTTAGATTTTCGCATTCCATCATGACATCAGGCACACATGCTGGCTGGCCTTTTCCTCCCAAGTAAATACCAGCAGCTATAATTACTTCCAGACTCACACCACAGGCTCTGTGCCTCTGGCTTGATAGAGCTTCGGCATGTGGTAGTGATCAGTGAAGGTCACTGCTAGATGGAAAACTAGTGTAAATCCCTGCAAATCCCAGGTCAGGATTCAGGGGAGGGAATTATTTAATCTTGGCCAATCCCAGCTCGGGACTAAGAGGGTTAAAAACTTTTTTTTTTTTTTTAATCATTATTCTTGCCAAAAATACTGGTGCTGGTACAGCTGTTCACAAACATAATTCCAACTAAAGAGTTAGTCAATTTCTTTTTTTTTATCATATAGAATGTTCCATGCCTAAATAATGTTTCTTAGACTTAAGTTGGTTTTAAACCCTGACTAAAGTTGTATCTGATTCACCCTCAAAACTGAATGACTTTATTTTTCTCAGGTGTGTACGATGAGCCTGACTGCAGCCAGACCATGCTGGACCATGGAGTGTTGGTGGCAGGGTACGGCAGTCTGGAGGGCAAAGAGTACTGGCTGGTGAAGAACAGCTGGGGCACACAGTGGGGAGTTAATGGCTACATCATGATGTCCTCGCAACAAGGACAACCAGTGGGTATTGCCACCTCGGCTAGCTTCCCTGTCGTTTAACTACCAGGTAAGAGGTTAAGGTTAAACCTCGTGCATTCACACACTTTGGAAAAACTCTTTGTAGTATGTAGGGGTTTTGTACATGTTCAAGAGAATGTTGTCTTTTGAGGCATGTTTGGCTTACCACACCATGAGTGTGAATGTGTCAATGAGGTGTGTAGCATGGCAGATCTTGTGGCATAAGAGAAGTACTCTCACTACTGATTCAAGATGGGGTGGCAAAATGAAACACACTGAGGTGACCCTGGCTAGTGGCTGGAATAAATGCAAAGGTGTTTCAAGAAAAGCAAGAGGATAGGGATGGTTGCCTTGAAGCTGCAAAAGTTAAGTCTTCAGTTTAGACAGAACACCAAGGTTTTTTGAAGCTAGTGATGTGTTGACATTACTCCATATTTCTTTTCTTTTTGGTCAGTTAAAACACCAGTGAATATGCTTTTGTGATATTTAAACAGTATCCGTCTAGAAATGGCACACACTGCGAGTTAAGGCTTACTTGACAGTGCTTCCTTTTTTGTTAGAAACATTTATTATCCTGCATTGTTATTGATTTACACATATTGACAAATCTGAAGTCATTGAAGAATTTTAAAGAAATATAACAAATACTAAGAGTAGTGATGATGATATAATTAAAGAAGTTTGGGGTTGTAAAACAGTAGGTAGATAACTGGGTTGATTGCTTTTGTTGTTTTCAGGAGTCTGCTGAGGCCAGTTAGCATCCCTGTACAGCTGTCGTTAGAGGCGATGTGATATTACCATGCTGCGTGACCAATCTTCGGCTGTGGGTTCTAAGGAAATCATCTGCACTTCCTGCCTTGAACATTCTTTTCTCACAGAAGTTTTTTTTTTGTTGTTAAATCCTTTTTTTCTATTTTCAAAAATATCCAGACATAATAGAATTGAAGTACAGGGTCTGAGTGTCATGATCTGATCATGTATGCTGGGTTTCATCTTTTGTTGTTATCTGTACTCTAGGATTGGGTTACATCCATTTGCATTGTTTGAGGGTTTTGTTTTTAGTTTTGTCTTTTAGTAAGAGAAGAAATCTTTTTGTTTGAATTACTTTTCATGCAAATGTTCGTCGCAGTTGAGTGAATTGATAAGCTTTAAATGCCCTGTGGGTATATGTGATTTTTTCTGTCATTCTCTTTTTAGTTTCTCACGTGTTATATGTATTGTAGCAAGTATCAAAACCATTCCAGTGTGCAGTGCAGCTCATTATTTTACCAGGCTATGGTGCGTTGCTGCAAGTCTTTTATTCAACTCTCAGTTGCATTGCTGTGAAATTTTTCTCCCGAATGTTTTGATTTCTTTTTAGTTCTCATTTTACAGGAACATGACAGTTTTGAAAAGCCGCTTTTGTAAAGGTCTTGCATGGATGATTTTAGTTGAGCCTGTCTTTCAAGTGACTTCATACAAAAGAAGGGATGTTTTTGACCGAAATCAACTGAAATGAGCTGCTGAGTGAAGATCATTGAAGCCTTATCTGATCAGAATGCTCAGATAGGAGTTAGGGGGGATCCAGTGTAATCCTATTGCTTTAATGACTTCTAGTATATGATTGTGCAGATTGTGACATGGGATTTTTTCGTTTCTTTTGCTCAACTGATATCAGCGAAGTTTTATTTGCAAGATTCAAAATTTTAGTGTCATTTTGAGCAGCTCATATATCATGTTTAAACTTTTTTTTTTCATTTATGCTGAAATGTACATAGATATGTGTGTTCAAATGTGAATGTCAAAAGTGTGACTGTATACTTTAGAGAGTAATACAATCTTTTTGATTTTTTAATGCGTTGTGCAGGATTTTTGTTCAGTTACATGGCACAAATTGGAGAAAATGCTGTGATTGTGTGGATGGACAGAGAATGATTGAATGGGTCTAATTTTACTGATGTCTCATGCAACATGTTTTTTTTATGTGTTTTTTGTGTCATGTCTGTTTGTATTGGAGTGGAGACTTTGAATAAAGTATTTTTTAATAAAGTTTATTTTTGTGTTCATGAAATCTGGATAATGTTGGAAAGAGGAGTGTGTGTATACAAATGTGTGTGTGTTTTGTCAATCTGTCTCTTGTTTCTATATATTAAGGCAAGACACGGCAGTGGTATTTTCATTAAAAACGTTCAAATTTTCGATTTTTCGATTTTGACTGATTCTGCACCTTTAAACACTGCTTTATCACATGATCTGATTCAATATCCTAAAAAATGATCGGAAAACGGAAAAAAATGCAATTAAAAGTGGTATGTAAACAGAGACAAGCGCATATTTTGAGCTATGTTGACGTTTTTCAGCAATGTTTGTGCCTTGACAACAAGGGTACCGCATAATGAAAACGCGCCTTGTTTCATATCAGAAGAAAGGTCGCGATCTCCACTTTCCAACGAAGTATACGTCATTGTACACGGGAATCACCTTATTTAGGTTTTGCGGTTTTACCCGATACAACTGAAAGGCACGGAAAGGCCCGAAGTGTGGTTATAATGAGCTACCGATATTCCGACCAATCAGCGGTGAGTTCCGACCAATCAGAACGCTCAGCAGTCACGGAGTCAGTGCGTGATCAAGCGTGCTTCCATTGTTATTGCTTTCGATTTGACATGTGTTAGCTGCAATTTTCACTGCTTTTTCGATAGTTTTACTGGTTTTTCAACAGTTTTGAGTTTGTGATTTGGTGCAACCACTGAAAATTATGCCTGGACCAAAATCTGCCACACACACGAAAGAGACTAAGTGATAAACTTGAGAAGATGCGTGCAGCAAAACAGCAGAAGACAGTTGCATCGTCTGCTTTGCCTCACTCATCAACAACAAATGTGGATCCTAGTCCTAATCAAAGTGCATCGAGGGGAAAATACAGACAATGAAAGCAGGAGAACGAGTTGGAGAGGGAGAAGAACAACAGTAGGCCGGTTTTAGTCCACATGTTTCAACTGAATCAGCTTCTGTGTAATCTGTGTTGCCCAGAGTGTGGAGAGACAAGCCTGAGTGCGCAGATCAAAGAGAGACAAAATGCTTGTTTTGCTTCTCTGCTTTCGCGTAGGTGTAACGGGAGGGTGTATGAGAAGAAAGAGATGTCATCCCCACTATCCAGGACAGTCAAAATAAAAATGTTGCATTTGAAATCAAACCCAAAAATGGTTGTGTTCAGTCATGAAATGTTCTCCTCTTTCTTTCTTCATTTTCTCAAATTCCACATTTCACAGCACATACCCAAATTTATGTGAGGTTCGCTCATTTATGTGGAGTAGTAGACTGCTCCCCTTTAGCATGCTGCTTTGAAATGCATTTATCTTTATTTGTAAACAAAGGTTTTTGTCTTTCCTAGATTGTGTTGCATACATGCTGGTATTTCTAAATTATACTGTTAAAAAAAATTGAATTTTAGGATTTTATTCATTAAAAAAATAATTGGGCCTGTATTGTAAAAAGCTCACCTGCAAACAAAGATAATACAATTATGTACATAACAAAAACAAACAACAGAAGTCTACGTTTAATACTTTTTCCACAAACTCAACATTTTTTGTGTTTGGCGGCCATATTGGATGGTTTCCATGGCAATGGTGGGTAAAACTGACCTAGAAAAGCCTTTTTCTTAATCTATGGATCATTTCCTTTAAAGTAACATTAAAAAATTGGAATGATTTTGAAAAGAAAAATTGACTTGGTGCACTACCGTGTCTTACCTTAAATTGATCAAAACGTCTTGAATCAACACTTGTGACTGCATGTGAAAACCATGGATAAGGTTAAAGATTTAGAAAATGAGATTGAAGTGTAATCTGAAAGAAGAGATCATTCTCAACAAGACAAAAAAACCCCCAGATTTCAATTATCTGTATTACATTATTAGATACACATGTTTAAGGCTCCAGGTGGTGACCCAGTTTTGAGAAAAAGCGTGTTAAAGTTTGGCAAAATTCAAGCAGCTCTTACTTTTTTTTCCAATGGGAAAATATTAAAATAAAATACTTCCATATCGTATTTGTTAATAATGCTTGGGAATTTAGCAGAAAAAATGTTAGAGAATGTAAATCTATTTAAAAATCAAAATTGATATTTTTAGCCCTAGTTGCTATACCGGCCCACAGCACAAAACTCCAGCTGACGACTTATCTATGTTTTTCGCATGCAGCGTCACAATTATGTTAATATGTATTGGAAAATGATGAGTAATTTCGACCCTGGTCTCTGACTGCCAAGTCAAAAGGGCAGTACAACCATTGTCAAAAATTTGAAGTTTTTCTGAGAAACTATTCAAATACTGTATTTAAACTTTGCATGCATAAAGCTTACACATACACACACACACGCCACCCCCCCCCCCCCCCCCCCCCAATAATGTAAACATACAGAATGCATTACACATTGATAAACAAACAAAAATCCCAACTTAAAATCCACTCTGAATTGCGTAGAGCGTTCATGCACTTACATACAACTGCATAACACAATGAGCAGAGCAAACCACCCCACCCCCCATTCCCCCCCCCAAAAAAAAAAGCAACCTGCAATCACAAACTGAATCATCTCTGCATTGCTTTCAAACAGCACTCTTAAAGCTGCTGATGAAACCGAATCAAAAGTGCAGAAGTGTGGTTCTACGTAAGACCCCTAACAATAAGCTTGACCGAAAGACTGGCAAAGCAACTTAGAAGAACTGAACAAACAACCCATACTTGGACCTGGTGATGGTTGAGGCTTAGATATTTCTCTATAAATACGTTTGGGTGTGACAGATTTTTGCAATCAATCTGGAGTTTGTTTCTTTTCAAGTGGCTTTTCGGAACACAACCTCCCATTCTGGATATCCCATTCTGCTCCAAATTAAAATCTTTCAGGGGCGACGGATGCTATTGCCAAGTGTAAAGCCTTTGGGCTTCAATCCTGTCACCTCATAAAGTCGTGGGTTCAAATTCTGAGATGTGGCACTTCTCCCATGACAATAAAGCACTTTCCCTAGATCTGTCCAACACACCAAGCTGAGGGCCAATATCGGCCTACTGATGAGACAAGACATTGGACCCCTAACGAGCCTTTTGCTCACAGCAGCATTTGTCAGGGCCTCTGGAGTCGCTGTCTGATTAAGAAAAGGGCCAACAAGGTGCAAACCTGCCAGTGCCTTAGTTCCCTTTGTGTACATACTTCTGCAGAAGATAAAAGTAAGCATGTTACAAGATCCCATACTTCATGTCAGCATTCAGTGGGTTGCAGAAACATGAACACACCCTTCATGTATGCTGTGCAGAAAAATGAGCTGCTCTGGAGTTTGAATGTGCTGGCTGAGTCCTGCAGGCAGACCTCCGCAGAGTTG
The DNA here is from genome assembly GCA_030674155.1 of Stramonita haemastoma. Taxonomy (NCBI): domain Eukaryota; kingdom Metazoa; phylum Mollusca; class Gastropoda; order Neogastropoda; family Muricidae; genus Stramonita; species Stramonita haemastoma. Next base: position 60,740,725 of record CM060327.1, on the reverse strand, counting down.
TAAGCACAGGAGAAGACCTGGCACTGTGCATCTCACCCGATAGGGGAACACAGAAAAGAGGGAAGAGATACTAGGAACTGGTTCTAAATGTGATACTGTTCAGTCTGCCAAATTTTGCTGATATTAAAGGTGCAAGCTCATTTTGCTGAAAATAATATTTCTGTTTCTGTTATGTGCTTTTGCTGCTACTTTTATGAAAGGGAGGTAAGCAAAAAGAAAAAAAATGTATGGGTCAGTAGCCTAGAGCTGTCTGATGAGGAGCATGTGGTGTTTTTTGTGTTTTTTTTTTCTTCTCAGCTACAGTTCTGAGGTTCATAAATGGTGACATTTCGTGTATGTGACCATTTGTCCATTATGGTAGCTTCCAAGGAGGAAGAAAAAGAGGCAGACCAAGGAAGAGATGGAAGGACAACATCAGCGAATGGACAGGCTTAGAACTCAACAAAACTTTGAGAATGGCAGAGCAAACAGAGGAATGGAGGGAACTGGTTGTCAAGTCTTCAGGGGTAACCACGTGCGCCAGACTAAGGGATAGATAGATAGACAGATAGACAGATAGATAGTAGCTTGCATTCAAACTTTGGAGATGATCTTAAAACATAACACCAGTATGCATGTGCCTGCAAAAGTATTTGTTTGCCTTTCAGACAGGTGGCTTCTTACTTTTTTTTTTTAAAGAATAAATCCAGGGAAAACTCTTGCGTTGCTTTAGGTTCTTTTATGTACACTGAATGTATGTTGCACGTGGGACCTCAGTTTATCCCCACATCTGGAATAGTAAGCATCCAAACACTTGAGTTCTACTGGGGATTGAACTCACACTCCTCCCTTTCTAGGCAGAGGCAGTACCTTAGTAGACACTATTCCACTTAGCATCGACCTGGAAACTAATGAATGGGGGGACAGGATAGCCTGGTGGTTAGAGCATTGTGCTCACAATCTGATGGTTGAGGTTTGAGCCACCACCAAGACACCTATCCAAGGGATTTTTTCCTCCTTGGAGTTAACATCAGTTCTTACTTCAATAAAAAAAAAAAAAAAAAAAAAAAGGGGGGGGAAAAGTTCTTACTTCAGTCCTCTAAAGGTCCCTCAGAGGAGACTATAAATCAAGGCCCTATGCATGAATGCTTGCAAAACATCTTGAGTGCACATGTTAAAACTTGTTCCACCTTTAGGAAGAGAAGGCCATTTGTGCCAGGGGGAATAGGATAACAAAACTTACAAAACCACATGCACATGGGAACTGTATGTTAATATATAAAAAACCACATGATTGCTTATTCCATGATCCTTGGCATCTGACGGTAACTAAGGCAGCAAGTTTGACTCTCCACTGAGCTGCATGGCCCTGATGTGGATGAGCTTTTTCCTCTGGAGTCAACAGTGGGGGACGGTAGCCTAGTGGTCAGAACATCACGCTCACAATTTGACGACCCGGGTTCGATTCCCTGATAGAGGGGATTTTTCCTCTGGAGTTAACATCAGTGCTGACTCCACTCCCCCCAAAAGTCTTTCGGATGAGACTATAAACTGAGGCCCCGTGTGCGAATGCACGCAGAACATCTTGCGCACGCGTTAAATCCCGTTCCGCTTTTTGTAAGAGTAGGCCATCGTGTGCCAGTGGGAACAGATGACTGATACACATACTTGCATTTCGCCAAAATAAAGGTTAATAATGGTCAAACTACTGACCGCTGAAGATTTATTTTATCTATCTATTCTTTCATATCAAGGATAATGGAATAAGCATTCATATGCTTTTTTTTTACATCCAGTCCCCGTGTGTATGCAGTTTTGTAGATATGTCATCTGTTCCCATTAATTGAAGAACCCATTAATGGAAGAAGCCGACCAACTCCATTCCAAGGCTGCAACTCCTTTGCAACAAGACTGTAGATAGACCAAGAAATCTGTGTACAAGTTAAGTGCATGCAAAACATCTTTTTGTGCATACATTAAACAAAAAAAAACCCCAACCCAACCCTTTTCCTAGAAAAGCACACCAGCTGTGGTTGGTGTGTACAGCTAAAAAAATGTGGAGAAGAATGAGCCTCAGCAGGTTGAACTTTTTCCAAGGTAGTAAATTTAAAGACTTGCCTGAAATATTTAGTGCAGTGTCCTATTGACTCCTCAACAATTGAAAAATCAAGCAACACCCCTCCCCCCAAAATACCCCCCCCCCCCCCAACCAAACCAGAAGCAAACAAACACAGGCCACACACAAACTACCAACCCACCAAAACTATATTTCTGTAATATGTATGTCGTACTCAATCTGTACAATTTGCGCATTGTATACAATGCGCAACATTTCATGCTCAGTGTCTACAGTGCGCGATATATTTTGCACATTATACACAATGAGCAAAACAGTTATACACTGTTTATAATGAGCAATACCGTAAAGTTGCTCATTGTATACAATGCGCACAGAGTGAACAAGTCCATAAAATTAACATTGATTTAGATTCCTTAATGCTATTTGTCTACTGTAAAAATATTCACAATAAAACATAGGAAAATGTTTTGGTGTTGGTTCATTCACGCAGTTAGTAAAATACAAATTAAATCTTGTCAATACACATGAATGCACACACCCTTGAAAGCACATGCGTGCCTACACTCATATTCACCTTCACACACCATTTGGGAAAGCACACAAGCACCCCCCCCCCCCCCCCCCTCACACACACACACACTCCCACACCCACACACACGGACACACACGCACACACCCACACTTAAGCATGTTTCATGTTTAATTGACATGACTCAATTTTAATTGTTCTTGCACTTTGCATTTCTCGGGTGGCAATGAGAAGTGCACTGTAGCCGAGCCTTGTGACACTTGCACTTGTTTGTAGTACAGAGAGAGAGAGAGAGAGAGAGAGAGAGAGAGAGAGAGAGAGAGAGAGAGAGAGAGAGAGAGAGAGAGAGAGAGAGAGAGAGAGAGAGAGAGAGAGAGAGACAGACAGACAGCCAGATAGACAGACAGACAGACAGACAGACAGACAGACAGACAGACAGACAGACAGACAGAGAACGGATGAACGAATGAATGGATGATTGAATGATCTTGAAACCATAAGAATAAAGATTTCAGACCAAGCCTAGTCTTAGTTACAGTCTGTACTTGTAAAGATGCATGCACCATGAACTAATTAAAATTTTAGGGGGAAAAACACAACACTAAAGAGATTTGATTTGATTTGATTTGATTTATTCTTTTATATCGAGGATAATGGGATAAGCACTCTTGTGCTTTTTTACATCCAGTCCCCGTGTGTATGCAGTTTTGTAAATGTCATCTGTTCCCACCGGCACACGATGGCCTACTCTTACGAAAAGCGGAACAGGATTTAACGTGTGCGCAAGATGTTCTGCGTGCGTTCGCACACGGGGCCTTGGTTTAAAGTCTCATCCGAAGGACTTGTGGGGAGAGTGGAGTCAGCACTGATGTTAACTCCAGGAGAAAAATCTCCTCGACCAGATTCGAACCCGGGTCTTCAAATTGCCAGCGCCAGAGAGAGAGAGAGAGAGAGAGAGAGAGAGAGAGAGAGAGAGAGAGAGAGAGAGAGAGAGAGAGAGAGAGAGAGAGAGAGAGAGAGAGAGAGAGAGAGAGAGAGAGAGAGAGAGAGAGAGAGAGAGATTCGGATTCGGATTCGGATTCGGAAATTTTATTCGTAAAGGCCATTGCCCCTTAGAAGGGGTTAACATACAAAATATAAACACACACACTTTGTAGGTTTTCAGAGATTGACATACCATGTTTACAACATACTGCGTACTTTAAACGCTTTGTACAAATAAACAACAAGTTTTTTTGCAATTGTTTCGTTTGGGGTAGTCATCAACATGATTAATTTGAATGAAACTGGTTGTCGAAAATACTTTAACGGAATCAGTTGCTCTCGCAGCTCTTTTAGCTCCGGACAAGACAAAACAAAGTGTAGTTCATTTTCAAGTGCATCATGACATAAAGGACACATCAAATAATGATCATTAACAGATTTATAGCGATATGAATGTAAATATATATCAGAAATACCAAATCTGAATTTAGTCATGATGCGTTTCAGATGCCTATCTAAGTGCATTGACAAATATACTGGAACACAATGCAAAGGGTTCAACATTCTGTACATATCAAATCGATCACTCTCCTGAACATGTGAAGACCAATTCTGCCATCTGCAATCTACCAGTCTTTGGCGAAACATATGAATGAACCCAGTTACGTCCCCTACACCTTGATTTTCCCATACAAAACCAAAACCGCATTCATATAATTTTAATCTTATTCTCGTGGCCCAGTTTTTCTTACCTCTTGCATCTAAATTCATCAACATTTTGTAAGCTTTGTGGGGCAGTCTATGTGAGTCCATTTGTATTATTTTTAGCCAGTAACGAATACACTTAACTATAGAAATTAAACTAATTGGATACCTGTTAGTTTCCCCATACACTAAGTCATTAGGAGTTTGGATTGAAACGCCCAGAAATTTCTTCAATGCATACAAATGTATTTTCTCAATTTCAGCCACACCTGCATCCAAGCCCCATAATTCAGCACCATATTGTACCATGGGTTGAATTTGTGCATCAAATAGTTTCAAAAATAACGTAAGAGATTCATTATTTAATTGCATTAATTTTCTCAGAATACACAATAAAGGAAATTTTGCTCTACTTACCAGATCTCGACATGCAAAAGAAAAACTTAATCGTGTTGAGAAATATATTCCTAAATACTTGTAGACGTTGACAACTGGCATAGCGCTTCCATTATATGTCCATCTTTCCCGCTCTGCAAGATACCCTCCTTTTCTGAATACTATAATATTACTTTTTGACATATTTACCTTTAAGTGGAGTGAAACTGATGCTTTTTCTAAACTATTTAATTGTCTTTGTAACCCCACTACTGTCTCTGAAACTAACACTACATCATCAGCCAGAAGGAGTAAAAATATTTCTAAACTGTCATCAATGAACTGTGCACCATGTCTTCCATTACGTATAACTTCTAATGTTAACTCATTAATAAATAAGGAAAGCAAAATAGGACTACACACATCTCCTTGTTTAACACCAGCTGTACAGTTTATATAATCTGTCAATGAAGCACCACATCTAACTCTTGCATTTACAAATTCATACATACTCATAATGCATTTAAACAGTTTTCCCCGAATTCCATTCTTAAACAAAATAGGCCACAATATACTTCTATTAACAGAATCAAAGGCTTTCTCAAAATCGATGAAAGCCACATATAACTTACGATTCAAACAAAACTGCTTCTGAACAAAAGCCAGTAAAGTAAACATGTGATCTATAGTGGAGTAATTTCGTTTAAACCCAGCCTGAAATTCACCAGTTATGTTGTTCTCCTCTACCCACTCCTGAAGTCTTCTATTTATAACTGCACTATATAATTTACTACTAATATTACACAAAGAAATTCCTCTGTAGTTATTTGGATTATTAACATTACCCTTTTTGTACAAAGGAGAAACAATTGACTCCGTCCAACTATCAGGATACATGCCCTTATCAAATAAAGCATTAAAAAATTGTACAAGAAATTTTATTACCAACTCTGATTTACATGCAGTTTTTATCATCTCTCCAATAATACCATCAGGTCCAGCAGCCTTTTGGTTTTTTAATTTCCTTAAGGCTAATATTACTTCTTCTTTCGAAATTGGACGATTAAAATAATCATCACCATAATCACTATCATCAGTCACTTCTTCCCTGTCTGTAACATTATGAATATCATCATTTTTTTCTAACAATTTCTGGAAATGTTGAAACCAATCGTCTAGACTAACATTATTCACAGGCTGCTTTCTTTTACACTGTATACTACGCATTGCATTCCAGAACTCCTTCTGATTACCAACAGAAGCAATCAATTTATCTAACATAGCGTTATTGAATAGTTTACGTTTTGTCTTCAAAAGCTTCTTATAGTCACGCCTTGCAGTGCGATACAGATCACGATCAAATGGGGATAAAGAACTACGATACTTGTTTAATAATTTACGAACATTTCTTTTACATACACGACATTCCATATCATACCAATCACTGTAGCCATACTTTCTATTTACATTTGTCTGCTTTTTCATGCAATCAGCACAGTCTTTCATGCAACTGTTAAAAATATCAAGAGCTTGGTTAATATTAACATCTATCAGATCACTAGCCATACTTAATTTTTCTTGTATCTCATCTGAGTCTATTGCCCTGTCAAACATTTCACAATATATTTCATTCCAAACAAACTTTTCCACTGTACATTTGTTTTTTTCCTCTTTTTCTTCAACCATGTTTTCCTTAGGAAAATTAACATAAAGCACCAAAGGCATGTGGTCAGATTCACACCTTTCAGAAACATTCATCTCACAATCCTCAGAAAATTGAATAAACATATCTTCAGACATCATGAAATAATCATTGACACTGCTTCCAGTCTCAGAAATGTACGTGTAGCAACCCTGACGGTCGCCATGACACGAACCATTCAAAATATGTAAATGTAATGCAGTGCACATATTTAATAACATTTTACCATATTGATTTAAGACATTATCTTGTGACATTCTATTTGAATGTAAAGGTCCACTTAGGTATTGATCTGTAAATGGCGCATGACTGTCCTCAAAATCTAAAGAAACATTGGATATTCTACTATTAAAATCCCCTCCCAATATGACATAAACATCACCACAAGAAAGCATACAGTCACAAAGAAAATCTTCCAGTACCATTATTCCATTTTCAATATCAAAAATTCTATAATATGGTGAATCAGTTGGTGGTACATAAACGGCCACATATAATACATCTTTTATTGTACCAAACAAAGCTTTATCAATCATGAAAGCAAAAAAATATTTGATTTTATGTCCAGCTGTTTCACAAAGGAACATAATTCCCGTCTAATGAGAACACAAAGACCACCTGATCGTCTCCCTTGCACTGAAAGTTTAGTAGCAGGTTTACAAAATGCCTCATAGCCAACAAACACTGAAGAGTGAAAATCCTCAACAAAAGTTTCAACAAGACAAATAAAATCGAAGGAACAAACATATGACACAAAATCCATATCACACAGTTTAGACAATAACCCATTTACATTCCAGTGCAAAAAAGAAAACAATTTAGATGTCTTGCATAAAGGGGAGCAATTCACATTTTTATCATCATAGTCAATCAATGTAGTAGAGAAAGCACACGCATCTTGCAACTCATCTTTATTCACAACATCGGACACACATTCATTCATGCATACAGTGTTTACAACTTCATCCTGGCTTGTGTTTACATCCAAAGTAGAACACACCACGTTAAAATCTGTCCCATGCACAGCACGTGCAGGCTGCCTGTTGTTTACACTACACTGAGGTTGCAACACCGGTGCCTCCCTAAAATTTGCCCCCTCACCAAAAACATCACAAAGTGGATGGAAAACATTACTGAGGCGGCCAACATCCTATTTCAGTTCAACCAATCTGTTGTCCTGATCAACTGTAAATTTCTTCTGATCAATGACCAAATGATCAAAGATCATAGTTGCCCTCTTGCCCTCACTCTTAGCTTTCTTCAGGTGTGGAACCAGCCTTTTCCTTATCTCCCTAACACGACTGGAGAAGTCTTCACCGATAAACATACCAGACCCCCGTAGTTTGCCCTTTGCTTTTAACACAGACAATTTCTGTTTGTACGACACACACCTGGCAATCACAGGGGAGTCAGCCTTCGAGTTTATCCGATGGACCCTGTCAAACTCAATGTTTTCCGATAGTTCCAGAGTGTCTGTTAGGAGATCCTGAACCCTACCTTCACATTCAGCAGAGGTTTCGCCATCACACCTTGGTAGACCGAAGAAGAGGAGGTTATTGCGCTTGGATCGTCCCTCCAGGTCGTCTGTCTTCCTCTCCAGTTCCTCCACCCTCTTGGTCAGGTCCTCGTTCTTCCTCTGCAGCTCCTCGTTCTCCTGGCGTAACCCGTGGATGACCCCCGCCAGTCCCCTCAGCTCGTCCTGCAAGGCCCTGTTGTCTTCCCGTAAGACGTGCCTTTCCTGCTTCCCCTCTTCGAACCCGGTGTCCATACTGGAGCGCATGGACTGCAGCATGTCCGCCAATGCAGACAGAGTGGGCTCTCCTCTGTCAGTGGAAGCGCCACCAGGAGAGGGGCACGTCTTCTCCGTACTGGCCCTGGTGCTGGAAGCCCTGGGGTTGGACAGCCTCGTCTGCTTCATGTCTTTGTTGGTGTTGGGCCCAGGGTTGCTCTCGATGTCGCCGCAACGTAAAAGTAGGCTGCCCCAAAATACGTAGGAGAGGAGCAAACCTAACACGACACCGTCTACCTTCCCTCTCAGTTTCAACATGGCTATGCGTGCTTCTTTCTTCGCCCTAGCCCTCTTCAACATAAAGTTCAAGTATACTGCACAGAAGCAGCCACATGTCGATCTGAAAGTCAGTGGTCCCGATGGCATGGTGACTTACTGGTCTTTCTGCAAAGTGTGGAGCCACAAGTCCCTCTGTAGTCACTGTGGTTTGTATGGAAATGCAGAGACCAACAATACACAACCTGGTGTGAGCATTCACATTTCATGCCCCCGAGAGAGAGAGAGAGAGAGAGAGAGAGAGACAGACAGACAGACAGACAGACAGACAGACAGACAGAGACAGACAGACAGATCGACTAAGAGAGACAGATAGTCACAGGCAGACAGACAGACAGACAGACAAACTGACAGAGAGAGAGAGAGGAGAGAGAGAGAGAGAGAGAGAGAGAGAGAGAGAGAGAGAGAGAGAGAGAGAGAGAGAGAGAGAGACCGGCCCACCGACGACCGACAGACACACAGACAGACTGATAGACACAGACAGACAGACAGACCAGAACAATGAGCATTGAACAAAACAGACAGAATGATGAACAATGAGCATGTAACAAAATTTATTATTGTTAAAGCTTTACAACTGATTTAGCAGTGCAACAATAGACAAATGGCATTAAAGAATCTGAATCAATGTTAATTTTATGGACTTGCTCACTCTGTGCGCATTGTATACAATAAGCAACTTTACAGTATTGCTCATTATATACAGTGTGTAACTGTTTTGCTCATTGTGTATAATGTGCAAAATGTATTGCGCACTGTAGACACTGAGCATGAAATGTTGTGTATTGTATACAATGGCAAATTGTACAGATTGAGTACGACATATATATATATATATATATATATATATAATATATATATATATATATATATATATATGGAAGAAAAAGATGGGGGAAATGGATAAACTGCACTGAACAATATCAACTTATGCCCCAAATGGAATGGGTAGTTTTTTTTTTGTTTTTAAAAAAAAAAAAAAAAGCTCTAAATCAAACATGTACTTTCTAGGAAACCCCAGATAAAGAAATTGGAAGCCATGGAAAAAAAAGAATGTGTGTGTGTGTGTGTGTGTGTGTGTGTGTGTGTGTGTGTGTGTGTGTGTGTGTGTGTGTGTGATCAAAATGTTTTATAATGGTGGTAATAGTTGAAACTTTCAGAACTCAAAAGCTTTGTTAGGCATAATCCCCCCCCCCCCCCCCCCCCCTCCCCTCCCCAACACACACATTCCATTCGTCAGCCAAAAAGGAAAACGTATCAGAATGCAGATCACAAGAGAATAAATAGCAAACTGACACTGCCTACAAAAAAGAACAGAAGGCGAATACCAAGTCTGCCGGAAAACTTCTTCGGAACTGGTCCGACAGACAGAGAGATCTGGATATTTTGTCCTGGGGACCGTATTTCGTGCACAGTCTGAGATGTTGTGAAACTTTCATAGAAAGAGAGATAACTCTAGCATTTATGAAAATTAGGCAGTTATCTATCCATCAATCAAATATGGCGGCATAAACAAGTATCTGTCACCCTGACGTCGATATGCAGCGTGGAAAGACAATATTAAACATTTCTGTGACTGTTATTTGCAAGGTAAGAAAAGATTTATGTGTGGAGCAAATAGAAACCATGCAATTTGTGTCAAAGCGCGTCTCATATTTTTGTTCGTTCGTCAACTTCCGGTGAGGTCAATGTGTTCAGCATAGGCATTCGTTGATTAACTCGTTTTTTTTCCCAATGTTGAAAATTTTTAGCACGTGTATTTGTTATTGTGCGCTTAACTATGACATGTGAGTGTCGCATATTAATGTTAAAGAACATAATAAATAGGGGGTGCAATGCTAAATCTGTTTGTGTGTGTATTGGAAAGAAAACCAAAGGATTTGCCATTTTCAATTTGTTATGCTAGTCCTTTTGGCTTCTTGTCAGTATGTCATGTGCACGCGCGTGTGTGCGTTTATTACCAACGGAGGTAAAGGAAATCTATTGGTAGCTATACGCTCTCAATGTAAATGATTTTAAGTGTGTGTTACTTTAATATTTTACCTAACCATTTCATGAAAGAACTTGTATTTCCAGAAACAAGATGGTCCTTTAATTCATTGTTCGTTACATAGAATCTATCATTGAGTATTGGAGAGGAGGCAGTTTTCCTTGAAGGAAAGGAGCTATTTGTGTTAAAAATCAGGCCTGAAAATTATCCTAAGCACCAAGAAGACCATTGACGATTGAGACGTGCTTTTGATCCAGGCATTAAATGATTTTGTCATTTTACCATCATTTTTTAAAATTAGTAATATATAGAACTTAGAGACAATTAATGAACTATTTTAGTATAATTTACATGGACTTCATTTTCATTGTTAGCCTACTGACTCGAGGCCAAGCTCTGCAGCATTTCCATTTAGTAGAGAGTTACATATATAATGAACTTAAAGTGTGTTTTGGGAAAAAATTGTTTAAATAAAAGATTTCAGGAAGGACAGGAACTGCGCAAGTGAAATGCCTCTTTAACTTTGTCTTTTAAATATCAGTCCACCCACTTTGTTGTTGAACTGTTGTTATTGTTGTTGACTATGATATCAATGAAAACAAGAAACACTTTTTGGGGTGACGAGTATATCTTTGAACTGAATGATTTGTATACTGGCAATCCAAACAGTAGAAAATATATATCTATCCTTATCATTTCATTTGTTAAAAGTAGTATGATAACTTGATAAGTGCCCCTGTATCAGTATCAGATCTCAGTGTTATCAGTCTATGTTAGTGGCCAGATAATATTTCTTTGATGATAACATTGATAGTTTTGATATTCTTCCCTCATTTAAATCTCATGTCCAGAAGATAAAAAAAAAGATTGAATTTTGGTTGATTTTTTACCCTTTATAGGGCTGCATGGGATGGTCATTACGTTGATACCCAAGGGACGGCAAGATTCACTGATCAGCACTGCAATCCACAGTGAAGCCAGCTGGTCTGACGTCATTTTCCTATTCGTTTACATCATTATCCAAGAAGCCTTGAACTCCTGACACAAATGACGTTATCGTGACAGATCTGTTGAGTAGATCTATAGCAGAAGATGCCGTGATCCAGCAGAGAGCTGGTAGACGAAAAAGTTTTCAAGAAAGGTTTTCTAGATCTGGCTAGACAAGTAGCCCGGGCCTGAGAACAGTGATGACGGCATGTGACATTGGCTGTGTATAAAAAAAAAAAATGGAAAGAACAAATCCTTCACTAAAGGACTTTGAGCATCACACAAAAACGATGGTGATCACCAGGAGGCTATACAAAATTAAATTCTTCAGAAAGACATCCATCAGTTAAGAGACTCTCTCTCTCTCTCTCTCTCTCTCTCTCTCTCTCTCTCTCTCTCTCTCTCTCTCTCTCTCTCTCTCTCTCTCTCTCTCTCTCTTACACACACACTGACATGTAAACAGTCGCACATTCACAACACACACACACACACACACACACACACACACACACACACACACACACACACACACACACACACACACACACACACACACACACACACACACACACACACACACACACACACACACACACACACACTGACATGTAAACAGTCACACATTCACACACACACACACACCACACACACACACACCACCCACGCCACGCCACGCCACGCCACACCACACCACACCACACCACACCACACCACACCACACCACACCACACCACACCACACCACACACCACACACACACACACACACACACACACACACACACACAGAGTTTTTCATTCCACACATCACACTCTTTGCTTAGTGTAATGTGAAAACCAGGCATGGTACATCTCTGCAAATTTGCAATTCACATGCAAAAAGAAAAAAAAAGAATAATAAAACCAGTCAAGGGATGTAACTTCCATGCTGATTACTTCCTTTCTCTTCCTTCATAGCCAGTCTACTAGGTATCTGTTGACAGAAGGGTGTTAGGTTTCATGAAAGGGATGGACCAGCAGCTGTGGGCCCTAAGGCAGAGGGGTGAAGAGGGATGGTAGGAAGAGGGAGGAAGGGGGGGGGGGGCTTTCACTGGCTGCTCCACTTCAGCAGTGTTTAGGGTCAGAGAGCAATGTTTACATAACAAGGGGCAGGCCAACCAGCCTTCCCTTTCTTTTTCTGGGAAGAGCTCTCTCTCTCTCTCTCTCTCTCTCTCTCTCTCTCTCTCTCTCTCTCTCTCTCTCTCTCTCTCTCTCTCTCTCTCTCTCTCTCTCTCTCTCTCTCTCTCTCACACACACACACACACACACACACACACACACACACACACACACACACACACACACACTGGAAGTAAATGACTTACACACACACACACACACACACACACACACACACACACACACACACACACACACACACACACACACACCTCTCTGTCTCTCTATCTCTATCTCTCTCATTTTCTCCACATTTCCCTGTCTCTTACACACAGTCAGGAGTCAGACACGCACACACACCTCTTCCCCCCCTCTCTCTTTTTCCCTCTGTTTCTCTATGTGTGTCTGTCCTTTCTTTCTCTTTCTTCCTCTTGACCTCTATCTGCATTAGTGCACATTTGTCTAGAAACATACTCATTTTTGCTATATGATTACTTGGGTATAGAACCTCCTTTAGATTGAAAAAAATGACCGAAAAAGTCATACTTGGAGAGCCTATTTTAGGGCAGAAATTGCTTATTATCAAGAACTGAAATTAGTTCAAGGAGAGGCCATTTAACAGGCTAGAATTGTTGAAAAACCTTCAGCTTCAGGGGGCGTTGCCCCCTGACCCTCACAAGGGGCTCTGCCCCTTGACCCTGCCAGGAGGCAATGCCCCCTGGACCCTCCCACTTTTCAGAGTTTTTTGACTCAGTCAATTCCCACTCCTGCATGTTGTACAATTTGTAGTACTTTTACTTTTAGCATTTGTGATTGGGTGCAGAAGAGACCTGTGCTAAAGATAATTTGAAACGTGATTTGGATAGTCTTTGAGGTAAATATTATTAATGGGTCTTTGTCATGTGTGTGTTTCATTCATGTCTGGTTTAGCTACAATGTGAGAAATGATGTTAAACTTAATGCATGGCTTAGCATATTTTTTTTACGGTAGGACTAGTATTGTCAGTTTGTTTAGGCAGAGTCACTAATACTATGTCTATAGTAATTTAAATTAGCTTTAGACCACCTGGTTTGCTCAGAATTCCTGTGATATATAATTTCTGTTTATGTTGGAGGGTTTTTCGTCTCTGAGGACAGCAGGTGAAGATTAATCTTCATCCCTGGTATTGCAGACATGGATTTCACTTGTATTTGAGGTGTTCGCTGCTTGAAAGCAAATCAGTCTGACAGTGACAGACTGACACATATATTGTATAGTCCTACTGAAACTGGTTCTAGATGAACACTGGTTGTGAAACAGAGTCAGTCTCTCAGTCAGCAGAGTACGTTTTCAGGTTGTTTGAAAATCATGTTGTTATAGAAGACAGAAACTTATTGTGTGTTTATCTGTTAATGATAACCTCTACATGAACTGTATTCTCACACATTAAAAAAAAAATAATATAAAGCTTTGAAGGGCATGTTCAGATAAAAAACAAAACAAAACAAAACACCCCAAGAAAATGAAATCATAAGAGGTAGACAATTTTGTTCTCAGAATGTCCCGAGTATGTTAATTGTTATGATGTGGGGTTGATTTGAAAATTCATAATATCACTGTATGCAGATGAAATTGTGTCTTTGAAAAATAATAATGAAACATGTTGGAAATCCTTCTTCTTGTTCAACGCTTAGCTGTAACTACTGCCTGTCAATTGTCATATGAGTTAAAATGCGTTGTGTTGCCGTTAAGTGCCTGACAAGTTAGGCCCAGTGTATCCGATTTTGGTGTGGGAGAAAATTGTAATCTTTACTTTTTTTTATAAAAAAAAAGGCAGGAGTATGGACCATGAAGTAGAAAATTGACAAGATGGGGGTGGCTCTGCACTGACAGGAAGAAAAGGAACAAGGTAGAAACAAAGAGAGGGATGGAAAAGATGGAATTCCTTACACAGAACTTTGAGACTGTTACAGTGTTAGTGACAGGAGATTTTGCCTAGCTTGTGAACCTTGTGCGTTCAGTTTAATTAATAATAGTTCTAGCTTCTCAGCATTAGCTGGTTGGTAATTGCTTGAGAATCTTGTGATACTACTTACAGTTACACCCATACAGATTTTTCTTTTTGTGATATAATCATTTGATGATTTGAATTAGATTCCTTTTTTTCTGTCTTTCTTACCATGTGAAGAGGGGTGCAGAATTTTAATGTCTTGGTGGGTTTGTAACGTAATGTCAAGGTGATAAAGATGCATTAAAACAGCTTTTATGGCTGTGACTGTTTTTCTGACAGCCTTAATTGCACAGACTTATTTAGGATCCTAGATTCATTGTTTTATGATTGTGGCCAATCTTCGTGATAGCCTTGATTGCACAGACTAGTTTAGTATCCTTGATTGTTTTGTGATTGTGACTATCTTAGTGACACTGACAGCCTTGATAAGTTGATTGCTCTGAGTCTGACTTATTTAGTATCCTAGATTGTTTCATGATTGTGACCAATCTTCGTGACAGCTTTGATTGCACAGACTGGTGTAGCATACTTGATTGTTTTGTGATTGTGACTATCTTAGTGACACTGACAGCCTTGATAAGTTGATTGCTCTGAGTCTGACTTATTTAGTATCCTAGATTGTTTCATGATTGTGACCAATCTTCGTGACAGCTCTGCTTGCACAGACTGGTTTAGTATTCTAGATTGATTTATGATTGCGACCAGTCATAGTGACAGCCTTGATTGTTCTATGATTGTGACCAGTCATAGTAAGTGACAGCCTTGATTGTTTTATGATTGTGACCAGTCCTAGTGACAGCCTTGATTGTTGTATGATTGTGACCAGTCCTAGTGACAGCCTTGATTGTTGTATGATTGTGACCAGTCATAGTATGTGACAGCCTTGGTTGTTGTATGATTCCATTGATTGCGACCAGTCATAGTGACAGCCTTGATTGTTCTATGATCCATTGATTGTGACCAGTCATGACAGCCTTGATTGTACTAGCAGTCAAGTACCTTGGATTGTTAATTTATAACGAACTGGTTTAGTTGCAGTCTTGGTGGTTGGTACCTACAGACTTTTTGAGTGTCCTGAATTCAATCGTTTTATGATTTATGACCGTTTCAGTAACAAATAGCCTTGATTGCACAGAATGATTTACTAGTATATTTGATTGTTTTATGATTGTGATTGCTGGTTGTTTTATTATTGTGACCGTTGATTGTTTTATGATTGTGACTGTTGATTGTTTTGTGACTGTTGACTGTTTTATGGTTGTGTCTGTGGATTGTTTTATGATTGTGACCATGGATTGTTTTATGATTGTGACTGTGGATTGTTTTATGATTGTGACCATTATTGTTTTGTGACTGTGGATTGTTTTATGATTGTGACTGTGGATTTGATTTTTATGATTGTGACTGTGGATTTTTTATGATTGTGACGGTGATGTTTGACGATTATGAACGTTGATTGTTCTATGATTGTGACTGTTTCAGTGACAGACTTGACGGCCAGGTTTGGAAGCGACAGGTGGCAAGAGAACCCCGAAACCAGAACCTGCCACAGTGCGTGGACAAACTGACCCGGCGCCCGCCATGGATGACGACTCGTGCGGCAAGTTCATCGGCTCGCTGACCAAGTACCTGCAGTCCCTGTGTCACAGCTACGTGGAGTTCAACAACGGAGTGGAGCTGGTGGGCCACATCTACCTCCACGTGGACACGGGGAAGAAGATCGACTACGTGCTGAACGAATCGGTCTGCAAGAACGGCTCCAACGTGGTGAAGTTCACCAGCAACAGCTACCACGCCCAGCCGGCGGAGAAGGGCCAGAAGAAAGACCCCCCAAGAAGGCGCCGGACCCCGCCCGCCCGAGGAGGGCCGGAAGCGTGACGACAACGACGTGATCATCGTGGGGCAGGAGGCCGCCAAGCGCAGGAGGGCCGGCAGCCTGGGCTCCTCCTCCCAGCCCCAGCAGCCTCAGGCCTCGTCCAGTGGTCCTCAGGGCGCGTCGGCTGGGGGGGCTGGGTCATCGTCGTCCTCTGCGGGCGTGTTCCGGCCATCCTCGTCCCCCCAATGCGCGCATGGCGGCGCCCGCTCCTCCCGGCCCCCGGCCTGCCGGCCCCTACCCCTATCATGCCAGGTGAGATTCTGGTCCCCCTCCCTCTGTCTCCAGTTGGAAAAAGAATTTTTTGGAGGGGGGGGGGAATGCAGCGAGTTTGGGGTTTGTAAGCACTCAGATGTGTTGATTTTTGAAAACGCAGAGAATTTTGGGAAAACGCCGAGGATTTGGGTTTGTAAGCACTCAGTAGATTTTTGAAAACACAGTGGATTTGAGGCTTGTAAGCACTCAAATATGTAGATTTTTGAAAACGCAGAGACTTTTGGAGCGTGTAGGCACTCAAATGTGTAGATTTTTGAAAACACAGAGGATATATATATTATACAACACAGCATATGTGACATAAAAAACAACAACCTTTCAACAGCAACAGATTGTATATCATTACTAATGAAAGCTGACCTCTTGTCACAGAAAAAGGATGCCCCCTCCCCAGCAGCCACGGAGTTACATGCCCTTGGGTGGCAGCGGCTACAACCCTCGAGTGCGGCCGCCCATGTACCAGCCCCATGGCGTGCAGCCTATCGGGGGCCGGGGCACCTTCCCTGTGCCCTCAGACGTGGCCTCCATTCGGGGGGAGTACCCCCCTGCCTCAGGTATGTCACTGACCACCTCCACACCTGTCTTTTAAAAATTTTATTTATTTATTTATTTATTTTTTATTTATTTATTTATTTTTTATACCTCCATAGCTGTCAGTTTCCCCCACTTTCAGCTCCTCTCAGCTGCTAATTAATCCTTCCCATCCCAGCCCAGATAAGGGCCAGCTGGTGCTAATTATAGCAGGAACTGACGACACTTAGACCAAGTAAAAGGAAAGGGTGCTCTAAATATAGCACTCTTGACTGAGTGATGTTGGATTGGTGTGCTGTGCCTCCTCCTGTCTTTTGTTGCTTTTTTGTGTGCACTGCAGTCAATGGGTACCTGCCCTTTTTAGGGTCAGGGAAGGTAAAGCAGCGAGGGAGGAGATGGGTGCCGCCCTCAATATGCTGGCCACTAGAGAAGCTGAGGTCTCTGATGCCTCGCTCCCCTACGACCGCCTAGGTTATGGGACACCTTTACCTTTACCTTTTTACTGCCTTTTGCTTGTTTGGCAGATGTTGAAACACAGAATCCAAGGTTGTTGGATGTTTGTGTGTTTGTGGTTGTATGAGTGTTTGTGTGTGTGTGTGTGTGTGTGGTGTGTGTGTGTGTGTGTGTGTGTGTGTGTGTGTGTGTGTGTTTGTGTGGTGTGTGTGTGTGTGTTTGTGCGTTCATTGTATAAATCAGATAGATGACATTGGATGGTATAGCCAAGTGGCGAAGGCTGTTTGACTTCAATCCCATGTGTCCATGAGGTCATGGGTTTGAATCTTGGTGGCATCTCACGAGAGATGAGATATCATGAGATATATAAATGTGTTTGTGTGCAGGCCATCCAGGAATGGGGGATAAGCCAGGCAGTTCCCGATTCCAGCATCCTTACCACCCACGCCAGAGCATGCCTCTGCCCATGCAGCAGGGCCACCCTGCACAGCTGCCCATGGGGTCGGGTCACAGCCACGGCCGCCACACCTCCTGACCACCATGGGGTCTCACCTTCAGAGCCACATGGGCCCCCCCCACATGGCGTCGTCCATGGGGCCTCAGGGTCTGCTGCAGCCCTCCTTGCGACCCCAGGGTCATGGTCACCGGTTCATGCCCCCCTACCCGCTGACCAGCCAGAGGCAGGCGCCCAGCATGAGTCTCCCCGTCACCACGCAGCTGACCTCCACCTCGCAGTCCACATCTTCGGCTGTCCCCACCTCCAGTCTGCCTCCTCCCCCCACCAACACCGCCCCCGCCAGCACATCCACCCCTGTCTCCATGTCGGCCCCGGCCACCAACACTGTCATGATCAAGGGTCAGCCGGTGACCATCCCGGCCTCGCTGACCTCCCTGGCTCAGAACAAGTCTTCAGCGCAGGAGGGAAGCCTGGTCAAGCCGCAGGTGTCCTCGGGTAGTTCTGCCTCCTCCTCCTGCCTGCATCAGAGCCAGGCCTCGGCAAGTTCAGGAGCCAATGTGAAGCCGGTCATCACTGCCAGCATGGCTGCGGCTCATGGTGGTGCAGGTCCCTCAGTCCCAGGGAATGGACGTGACAACGCCGCCGTCATCGTCTTTACCTGGGGCTGCTCACCCCATGGGCTCAGGTGAGGCTTCAGGCGGTCAGGCAATGACTGGCATTTCCCCCAAAGGTCGGCCCAGCACCCCGGCCCTGGAGCAGTGTGCTGCCAAGAAGGGACTGTCCCCTCGGGGGGGTGGAACTCACTTCCCCTTTCCGCCCACAAGCAGCAGTAGGAGCAGTCCCTCGTTTCTCCCAGGTGGTTTGGGGTCAGGCATCCAGACCTTTGCAGGGGCCTCCTCCACCACCACCCAGCCCAGCTCCTCCTCGGTCCTGAACCACAGCACGTCAAAACAGGGTCAGTCCCCGCGAGGCACCGCATCAGCGGGGTATTTCCGCTACCCTGCCAGCGAAAGCAGCCAGCCTGTGTTGGGAGGTGGCAGTGCCCACCCTCTGTCGTCACTCAGCATCAACATCCCCCCCCTCATGCCCTCCAGCTCTGCCAACCACTCTCACTCCAGCGCTGGGAGCAATCCGTACTCCCCTCGAGGTGGGGAGAGGGGTAGCAACCCCTACAGCAGCCTGAGTGGCATTGATCTCTCCAACCCTCTGGGTGGCAGTGGCAGTGGCAGTGGCAGCGGCAGCAGCGGCAACAGCGGTTTCCACTCCCCTCGTGCAGGGGAGCGGACTCACCCTTTCCGGGACATCACCAACAGCAGTCTTGCTCACCTTCCAGCCAGTGGGAGTGGTCATTTCCACTCTCCGCGTAGCAGTGACCGCGGCAACCCTTACATGGGCAGCAGCAACGTTTCTCATTCGACGTACAACGGAAGCAGTCAGCTCTCTCCCCGCGTGGGGACTGGAAGCCACCCGTATATGGGCAGCAGCAGTAGCGGGTCTCAGTCGGCAGTCAGCACAAGTAATCTGCATTCTCCTCGTGTGGGTAACAGAAACTTTACTTACATGGGCAGCAGCAATGTGTCTCATGAGTCGTCAGCCAGTGACAGTAACTTGTACTCTCCCCGAGCAAGTTATGGAAGTGGGCCGTACATGGGCAGCAATAACAATTCTCATGCATCAGTCAGTGACAGTGGTAATTTGCACTCCCCTCGCGGCAGTGACCGAAGCCATCCATACATGGGCAGCAGTAACGTTTCTCACCCCACAGTCACCGAGAGCAGTTTCCGCTTTCCTCCGCGTGGTTATCCGAGTTACAGTGATAATGGCAGCGTTAAGTTATCTCACCCTTCGGCTAGTGGCAGTCATCTGGCCTCTCCTCGGGTCAGTGACCGGGGTCATCACATGAACACCTCTGAAAACTCTGAAAGAAATCTCTTCTCTTCCCTGAGTGCAAACAATCTCTCCACTTCTTCTGGGGAAACGGGTAACGCTCCTTACTCCTCCTCAATGACAAACAGTGATCCCTTTTCTTCAGTGGGTGGCAGTAGTTTCCCTTTCTCTTCCCTAGGTGACAGTGACCCGCCCTTTCCATCGACAGGGGGCGACAGTAACACCCCCTACCCCTCTGTCCAAAACGGTCGCCTTCCATTCCCTCCTCTCAGTGGCAGCAATCTCCCCTACCCCACCTTTGGTGAGGGCGGTCTCCCTTACTCTTCAGTCAGCGGTAGTAACCTCCCTGGTTCTGGCATGTCGGAGGTGCCAGCAGAGCAGTCTGTGAGCGCCCAGTTGGGTCAGGTGAGGCAGACGGAGAACATGTTTGACATGTTCAACTCCTCAGCGCAGAACGACCCCCTGGAGGCCAGGTTTAACCCCCAGGCACAGAGTGACTCTCTGGAGGCGCGGTTTAACCCCCCGTCCCCAACGGACCCTCTGGAGGCCCGGTTCAGCCAGCTGCCAGAGACGGCATCCGTGACCTCCAAATCCCTGGCCGCCGACCTCCCCCCTGCGTCCAGCTTCCCTCTCAACCTCTCCCACCCGGCCCCCTTTGCCCTGGACCAGGGCCACGGGGACAGGGATGGCTACAGTGAGCTGGTGTCTGAGCTGCAGGCCCTCAACCAGCCCTCCTTCAACCAGGCCCCCAGCAGTCCCAACTCCATCTTGCCCAGAGACCACATGCCCAACCCGGGCGAAATGAACCTGCCTGAAGAGGGATACCCGGAGAGAGACGATCACGGAGAACCGCCGATGAACGCTCCGCACAGGACTTCCAGTTATGAAGCGGCAGAGAATGAGGATCTTCCCCCGCCCAGACTGTCGGACAGTGAGGGCAGGATGAGTGACGAACCCTGCGAGGACGGTGAGGATTGCGAGGCGGCAGCGTCTGCCTGCCAGACGTCGTCGTCGCAGGCGGATGCTCCGCAGACGTTCCTGGCTCCCTACGAGATCGGGGGTGCGGTGGCGGGGGCCCATGGGGGAGGGGAGGAGTACCGCAAGCGCAGCGGGTCTCTGTCCTCGCACTCGCACGAGACCCCCAGCCCCAGTCCTAACAGCGTCGCTGGGACAGAGACCGTAGTGACTGAGACAAGTGAGTGGGGTTTTGTCCTTCTTTTTCTGCATTTCTCTCTCTCTCTTTTTTTTTTTTTTCTTGTCGGTGAGGGGTTTGGGTTATTTTGTGTGTTTTTTTTGTTGTTGTTGTTGTAGATTTAATATTTTTGAAATAGTTGGAAGGTTTGATAAATTTAAAACAAAAGCACTTAACCTGGTTCATAACTTTTGTTGGAGAAGCTAATACTGTAATAAAATATTGACTGAAACTTGTGTATATGTGAGGACAGTGCTGTCTAACACACACCGTAACAGTAAGACCGTGCTGTGCTCACAATTATTAATCTGACCGTGCTATAGATTATAGATACTCTACAGACAGTGTAAGTGAGTGAGGAAGACTATGCTATGGTCACAGTGATTAATCTGACAGTGCTATAGATACACTACAGACAGTGTAAGTGAGTGAGGAAGACTATGCTATGCTCACAGTGATTAATCTGACAGTGCTATAGACACACTACAGACAGTGTAAGAGGAAGACTATGCTATGCTCACAGTGATTAATCTGACAGTGCTATAGACACTACACTACAGACAGTGTGAGTGAGTGAGGAAGACTATGCTCTGCTCGCAGTTATTAATCTGACAGTGCTATCTATATAGACACACTACGCTAGTACACTATAGACTGTGTAAGTGAGTGAGGAAGACTGCTCTACTCACAGTAATTAATCTGACAGTGCTATAACACACCACAGACAGTGTGAGTGAGTGAGGAAGACTATGCTCTGCTCACAGTAATTAATCTGACAGTAAGTATAGACACACTACAGACAGTGTAAGTGAGTGAGGAAGACTATGCTATGCTCGCAGTTATTAATCTGACAGTGCTATAGATACACTACACACAGTGTAACTGTAACTAAGTGAGTAAGGAAGACTATACTCTGCTCACAGTAATTAATCTGACAGTGCTTTACACTACAAACTGTGTGAGTGAGAAAGACTGTACTGTGCTCACGGTAATTAATCTGACAGTGCTATAGATCAGACAATGTAAGTGAGTAAGGAAGACTATACTCTGCTCACAGTAATTAATCTGACAGTGCTTTACACTACAGACAGCGTGAGTGAGTGAGGAAGACTTTGCTCTTCCCACAGAACCCCAAGGGCAGCAAGCGTCAGACTACGACTCGGGCTGTGACTCCGGCTCCACCTCGACCGGGGAGCGTCTGTCCAGCCCCCAGGGTCATGGGCAGCCCTCCACAACCCACCCCCAGCTGAAGTCCCTCACCATCCCCCTCATCCCTGTGGACTCTCCCAAACCCTCCAGCAGAGCCTCGGTCAAACAGGAGCGCCCCCCAGGAGACCAGGAGGAGGCCGCGGCGGCAGAGAAGATGCCTGCGCAGGGGGAGTGGGCCAAAGAGGTGGACCATGACTGGGCCGCAGGTCAGTTGTGGCTGGTGACTGGTCTGAAGCAGCTGTCTGAGTTATGAGCATTGCCAGCATCAGTGTACTGACGAATGAATCTTTGTCATGATCTTTGTGCGGATGCTGAGTACACATTTAGAATTTGTGTGTTTGTTTTGTCCTTAAAACTGTCATTTGTTTTTATTTATTTTATTTATTTATTCTTTTATATCGAGGATAATGGAATAAGCGCTCATGTGCTTGTTTTCATCCAGTCCCTGTGTGTATGCAGTTTTGTAAATCTTGTCATCTGTTCCTATCGGCACATAATGGCCTACTCTTACGAACAGAGGAACAGGATTTAACGTGTGTGCAAGATGTTCTGCGTGTGTTTGTACACAGGGCCTCGGTTTAAAGTCTCATCCGAAAGACTTTTGGGGGGAGTGGAGTCGGCACTAAAGTTAACTCCAGGGGAAAAATCCCCTCGAACGGTAATCGAACCCGGGTCGTCAAATTGCGAGCACAATGTTCTGACCACTAGGCTATCCCGTCCTCCCGTTGGAGTGAGTATGTTTCATTGTTTGTGTTTGTTTTATCCATGAAACCTGTTCTGGAATCAGTCATCTGTCACTCTGTGTAGTTTGTCATGTGCCCTCAATATTTTTGTATGCTTAGAAATTTATAGTTTAGCATTGGTGGCATCCTTGATGTGTTCCATCTTATACAAGCACAGTCAACTGGTAGCAGAGTAGTTTGTTATGGGAGCGGGTTTCAAATCTTAAAGGTCCTTAAGTTGGATGAATTCATATAATTCTGTCAGCACTGATGGGTTCAGATTAAGGAATTAAAAAAAAAATTATAACCTATTTAAAATTTCACATGCCCTATTGCCTTTACAAAAATGTGCCATAAGAAGACCAAATATTCACATAGAAGATCCTGTAATACATGTCAGCATTAGGTAGCTTGACCAGCACATACTATTTGCAACAATTCAGACTTTGGCAGAGTGGATTTCTGGGAAAAATGTGGTGTAGCAAAAATGAATGAGACCACACATGGTGATTCCTTGGGAAAAGTAACTGAAAACCTGATTTGGTTTTTGAGACTTTTTTTTTGAAATATACTTTTGGTTGATGTGATTTTTATGAGGATGCTTTTTGTCTCCTACTGTGGGATTAAAGGTAGTGTGTGTGTGTGTGTGTGTGTGTGTGTGTGTGTGTGTGTGTGTGTGTGTTTGTGTGTGTGTGTGTGTGTGTGTGTGTGTGTGTGTGTGTGTGTGTGTGTGTGTGTGTGTGTGTGTGTGTGTGTGCAGATCTGAACAACAGCGACAGCACAGAGTCGTACTCTGAAGGGGATGATCCTGACTATGTTCCTGAAAACCCTCGCAGTAATAAAGGTAAGGCTGTGTGCAGTTTGTCTCCTGTGTGTAGCGTGTCTTGTGTGTGCAGTTTGTTCTTTTGTGGACTGTAAATCTTGTTTTTGTTCTGCTGTGTGGGGGTGTGTTTTGGATATGTCTATAGTTTGTTCTTCTGTGTGCAGTTTTTCCTCTGTCTGTCTTGTGTGTGCAGTTTGTGCTTCTGTCTGTCTTGTGTGTGCAGTTTTTCCTCTGTCTTGTGTGTGCAGTTTTTCCTCTGTCTGTCTTGTGTGTGCAGTTTTTCCTCTGTCTTGTGTGTGCAGTGTGTCCTCTGTCTGTCTTTTGTGTGTATATATCATGTGAAGTTTGTTTTCCTATGTGCAGTCTGCCTTCTGTCTTGTGTGTGCAGTTTATTTTCTGTCTCATATCATAAGACTTTCAGATAGCTGTGCACTTACAAGCACAATCATTTCTAACTGTAAGTTAATTATGACATCAGATTTGCTTGGTTTTGTCAGTGTTACATCATGCTTTTCCATTTAGCTTCTTTGGGGCTTAATACAGGTTTGTATTATGGGAGATCCTGTTACATAGAACTGTTAGTGTGAATGAATCTTGCAGCCCTTCTGGGAGACATACAAAATGTATAATATGCTGAATTGGGAACCCTGACTAGTTTGAAACGTTTTAGGAAAAAAGCATTTTGTAAGGTTTAGGTCACCATTTTAAAGCTGTACAATGAGTGTATAAAGTTGCAACCATTGGGCTCCAGGTTAAATTTGAGGTGTGTGTGTAGGGGAGAATAGCACTACTGAAGATCTGGAAGTAAAATTGTGTTTTTGTTCAAGGCTGCTCTTGTTTGTTTTCTCTTTAATTTAGTGTGAAGAAGAACAGGAAAACACAATGCTGAAACAAAAAAGGAAAAAGGAAGAAAAATGTGTGTGTGTGTGTATGCAGGCTCAGTGAAGAGGGCTCGCAACAAGAAGACGGAGCGAGGTAGCCGGGGCAAGAGGAGGAAGGTGGACAGCGAAGAGAAAGGTATACATTCAGGTGTACATGTGTAAGGTAAAGGTGTCCCATTACCTATGTGAGACCTAAGCTTCTCTAGGGGGCCAACCTGTTGTAGGCGGCGCCCATCTCCTCTCCCTCTCTGCTTTACCTTCCCTGACTCTAAAGAGGGCAGTTACCCATTTACAGCTGGGTGAACTGGGGAACTGGGGGGCTGTACTGAAGCCAAGGTGCTTGCAAACGGTCACCCATCTAACTGGTAATCACGCTTGACGCTGTTTAACTTGACTTGGGGAAAGTGAGTGCTCTGACCACTAAGCTATCCCATACATACATGTTACATACATGCTGATTTTGTGCCTGAGGTAGAAGACAGCCTGGATAGCTCTGGAGGTATTCTGTGACCATTTACTTTTTGACTTTAGCCATTTCCTTCTCTGAAGGTTTACAAACATTTTTAAAGAATAACAGAAATTGCTCTGCAAGATATGTGTTGTTGTTGTTGTAGTTTAATTTAAAGTCTATTCACACTTAGTGACATTAGACTAT
>CM060327.1:60706647-60715123 GCA_030674155.1 Stramonita haemastoma | reverse complement strand
TTCGGGTCCTCGCTCTCTTGCTCCCCCCTCTCTCTCTCTCCTCTCTCTCTCTCTTCCCCCCTTCTTCTTCCTCCCCTTCTCTTTTTTTCTCTTTCCCCTTTTCAAAAGGGGTTTTTCATTCACCTTAATATTTTTTTATAATTTTTTTTTTATTTTTTTTTAAAAATCTTAGCAGATTCGGGGTTTTGGTAAAAAAATTTTCCGAAATTCAAAAAAGTGATTTGTGGGGGGGAACCTTAACGCCATTACTCTTTGACTTTTTTTTTTCCCCTTCCCCGTGACTGAAAAAAAAAAATGCTAATGTGAGATAATGGATGGTTAGATGGATTTTTTTTTTAAGTGAGGGGGTTTCCCCTTTGTTATTAGATGTCTTTAATTTTCTTTTTTTTAAAGGGGAAATTTTTTGGTCCTTTAGTCTTTTTTTTTTGGGGGGGAAGGGGGGGGGGGGGGGGGGGGGGGGGGGGTTTTTTCGTTTTTTGGCCCCAAAAAATTTTCCCAAACCCCAAAGGGGGTTTGGGGGGTTTTTTTTTGTTTTTTTAAAAAAAAAAAAAAAAAACCCTTTGATTTATATTTATTTTTTAAAATCTTTTGTCGGGTCTTTTTTTAAAAATTTCCCCTTCCCCTGCCATGTACATGTCCTTGGGGGGTGTGTGTGTGTGTGTGTGTGTGTGTGTGTGTGGTGTGTGTGGGTGGGGTTTTTGGGCACTTTAAGCAACACATAGGGGGCGGGGAAATTTTTAAAAAGGGTTTGTAGGGTTTGTGAGTCCTTGCGTGTGTGGGGTGCATTTTTTATGGAAATGAGGGTACGTCCCCTTGCGCTGTTTTAAAACAATCTTTGAAAAAATTTTTAAAGGGGGTTTTTTTTTTTTTTTTAAATTTTTTTTTAAAGGGGTTTTTTTTTTTTTTTTTTTTTTAAATTTTTCCCCCCCTTTGTGGGGGAAAAAAAAAAAAAAAAAAAAAAAAAAAAAAAAAAAAAAAAAAAAAAAAAAAAAAAAAAAAAAAAAAAAAAAAAAAATTTTAAAAAAAAAAAAAAAAAAAAAAAAAAAAATTTTTTAAAAAAAAAAAAAAAAAAAAAAAAAAAAAAAAAAAAAAAAAAAAAAAAAAAAAAAAAAAAAAAAAAAAAAAAAAAAATTTTTAAAAAAAAAAAAAAAAAAATAAAAAAAAAAAAAAAAAAAAAAAAAAAAAAGGGGGGTTTTTTTAAAAAAAAAAAAAAAAAAAAAAAAAAAAAAAAAAAAAAAAAAAATAAAAAAAAAAAAAAAAAAAATTTTTTTAAAAAAAAAAAAAAAAATTTTAAAAAAAAAAAAAAATTTTTTTGGGGGTTTTTTTTTTTTAAAAAAAAAAAAAAAAATTAAAAAAAAAATTTAAAAAAAAAAAAAAAAAAAAAAAAATTTAAAAAAAATTTAAAAAAAATTTTTTTTTTTTTTTTAAAAAAAAAAAAATTTTTTTTTTTTTTTTGGGGGGGGGGTTTTTTTTTTAAAAATTTTTTAAAAAAAAATTTTTTTTTAAAAAAAAAAAATTTTTTAAAAAATTTGGGGGAAAAATTTTTTTTTAAAAAAATTTTTTTTTGGGGGGTTTGGGGGGGGGGGAAAAAGGGGGGGGCCCCCGGGGGGTTTTTTTTAAAAAAAAGGGGGGTTTTTTTTTTTTGGGGAAAAAAGGAAAATTTTTTTTGAACTTTTCTTGCCTTTTTGGGGGTTTGGGGTTTTTTGGTGTGCAGGAGGGGGGTTTTTGTTTTTGGGGGTTGTGTGGGCATGTGTGTTTGCTTTTATGTGTGTGGTTTTTGAGACCGATAGTGGTGTTTTGTGATTAGAGATTAAAGGTGTGTGTGCATGGTGATGTGTGGTGCGTGTTTGAGAAAAGTAGTGTGTTGTGTGGGGATTCACTGTTGTTGATTTTGAAAAATGGATACCTTGATAATGATTGTGATTTTTTTTAAGAGGAAAATTGTTCCCACCGGTTAGGGACAGGAAACATTGGGCTGTATGGATGTAAAACTCACAATGTGCCTCTGGTTAGTGGACAGAGAAAAGAAGGCTGTTGATGTACATTCACAATATGTTTGGTTGTTAACAAAGAAACACAGGTGTATGTGTAATTCAAATATGCTCTTGGTTGGTTAAAAAGAAAACACAGGCTGTATGATTACCTCACATTATGTCTCTGGTTGGTTAACAAAGAAAACATAGGCGTATGATGTACACCCCCAATTTTTGCTCTCTGGTTAGTGGAAAAGAAATAGGGGGGGGGGGGGGATCCCTTTTATGGTAGAACATTGCGCTTGCAATTTGATGACCTGGGTTCAATTGGGTCGAGGGGATTTTTCCTCGGGGAGTTAACATCAGCCTGCCCTCCACTCCCCGAAAGTCCTTCGGATGAGACTAAAACGAGGCCCTGTGTGTGAACGCACGCAGAAATTTATGAACCATCAAATTCCTTTTCCCGCTTTTGTAAAAGTAGGCCACCCCGGCGGGGGGAAAACAGAGACCGATTTACAAAAACTGCATACACAGGGGGGTGGATGTAAAAAAGCACACGAGTGCATATTCATTTCCTCGATTTAAAGAAAGAAAGAAAGATAAATAAACAATAAAAAAATAAATAAATAGATATGTGTACCTCAATGCTCCTGTTCTGGTGGCTGCAGCCTGTCTGTCCCCTCTCAGTCCAGTTTTTCGTTGCCCTGGTCTTTGGGATGGTTTTAACACAGCCTCCACCCTCTGTAAACCTGACAAAACAGCAGTTTACAATTCAAAATGTTTTAAAATAAAATATTTATATATTCATCACGAAAAGTGGGATGGTTAAAGAAAATTATCGGTTATGAAGCATACCAAGGGGTCTTATCCATCCAGTGATAGTTTTCATAGATTGCAAACCAGTTGAATATACTGCTGGATGACATTAACCCTTTTAGTTCCGAGTGGGTTTTGCCGGGAGAAATTTTTCCCCTGAATCCGGAAACCGGGATTTGCCAGGAGTAACAGTTGTTTTCCATCAAGCAGTGCTTCCCCATTGCTAAGTACTATATGTCAAGCTCCATCGGCCACATGCATAGGCATGTGGTGGAGAGTCCGGAAGTTATTATTAGCGCTGGTATGTACTTGAGGAAAGGGCGATCGAGCATGTGTGCTGACCAGATTTCTGCGGAATGGAAATTCGGCAGTTTTGTTAGAGAATTGAATGAAAGAGTTAAAGTATCTAAAAATTAGTTAAATAATAATTCTTAACCCAAGAAATAAATTATGTTTCTGTATTAAAAAAAAAAAAAAGTCCTTAGTAAAAGAACAAGTTTTATGAGATTTATTAGAATGCTCTTTGAGATGTGCATCTTTTTCTTTCTTGAGAAAGTGACAGTTATCTTGAATCTATCACTGACTCAAACCCGGAAGTGGCCTACAGGCAAATTTGGGTGGATCAGTGGTTTGGAGGTAGCGTGCTTGCCTAGAAAACAAAAAGTCGGGTCGGAGTGTGCAGTGGTTCGAATCCCGTTTGGGCCCGAAATTTTTCCCCATCCATTAGACCTGGTGGTGGTCGGGGGGCTAGCTTCGGATGAAGACGATAAAACCGGGAAGTCCCGAGTGTTTCCAAAATATTTAGGTCACGTAAAAGAATCTTGCAACAAGATGGTGTCCCCGGAAAAATCTGCAGAAAAAAGCCACTCTGACAGGGAAACAAATACAGTTGCAGACAGGGGGGGAAAAAAATGATGGGTAGGCGCTGACTTTGGCGACGCGTTCCCGGGGAGGCAGCCTGAATTTTTACGCAGAGAAATCTGTGTGACATAAGTGGTTTAAAAAAAAAATTTTCAAATTGTTCAAAAGCGCCAATCACCTTTCTCCTGAAGACAATATTCTTTTTTTTTTTTCTATAATGGAGAAATTTTTGTGCAGGGTTGGAGTCTAAATCAAACTACTGCAGTATAGAGTTTCAATTTGGCTATGTTAAAAAAAAACCTTTGGAGTCAGAATATGGTCCTATATGGCGAAAGGTACTTGAAAAAGTCCTGCACAAAAATGTCTCACCCAGGTATTCACAATCTCACAGTGTTTTCCCGCTTGGATGGTGATAGAACAGGCTCCAATTACAGCGATGTGAAAAAAAAAAAAAAGTAAAAAAAAACCAAAAGATATACACGTTAAAGGGAAGGAACTATTTGAAAGCTGGTTTCACAGTTAATTTCCCTTGGTTTGAAAAAGGGGGTAAGTGTCAATTTTTTTTTTTTTTTTTTTTTTTTTTTTTAAATGTTGTATGAAATTGCTAAAGTCTGCGTTTTGAGGTGTTTATACACATACACTTTGGAGGGGGGAGAAACAAAGAAGAGAAAGGAGAGGGGCAGAGGAGCTGTATCCTACCCTCCATGACGTTTCCCTCACTGAAGCGAAGATTAAAAGGAACCATCCTGGGGGTGGCACAAATAGTCTGCTTTCCTGGCGCACGTAAACTTTGGCCTCCAGGAACTTGAGGAAAGCCCTCTTTCCCCTTTGAATGTCACTTCCGGGTGAATGAGGGCAAAGTTTTACTTATGCGGCTGCATACACACGGGGGACTCAATGTAAAAAAAAAAAAAAACAAAAAAAATCCCCTCCCAAAAAAAAACCCAAACCCAACCAAAAAAAAACCCAAACAAAAACCCAAAAAAAACAGGCAAAAGCAACTGCTTATTTCATCATTCTTCGAAGTAAAAAAGATATAAAAAAACAACAACAAAACAACTGAAACCACCCTTTGCTTCTGTAGCCTACAATCTCTCTCTCTCTTCTCTCTCTCTCTCTCTCTCTCTCTCTCTCTCTCTCTCTTCTTCTCTTTTCTCTCCTCCTCTCTCTCCTCTCTCTCTCTCTCTCTGCTGTCTGTCTGTCTGTCTGTCTGTCTGTCTGTTCTGTCTGTCTCTCTCTCTCTCTCTCTCTCTCTCTCTCTCTCTCTCTCTCTCTCTCCACACACACACAAACACGCACAGATCCCCACTCCCCCACACAACACACACACAGACCCCTCCCTCCCCCAACCCCCCCCCCCCCACACACACACACAACAGACCCCCCCCCCCCCCCACTTGGTGAGGTCAGCCCAGATGAAGATGCGGCCTTGGATGGGTGGACAGGCACGTTCATCTTGGCCAGTTTGCTGCAGGCGGCAGTGAAGATGTGACCAGCCGTTTTGGGTAGGTGGGGGAAATACACCTCGTCCAGCACTCTGCACAGGCATAGCATAGCATTAGTACTGAGCATTGCAGCAAGTAGAGTAGGCTAGTGTGCATTTGCATTGGATTTATTCTCATAGTTGTGTAAAGAGCGCCGCGTGAGTGAGTGTCTGTGTGTGTGTGGGGTGGTGGTGGTGGTGGTGGTGG
Organism: Stramonita haemastoma; assembly: GCA_030674155.1. Taxonomy (NCBI): domain Eukaryota; kingdom Metazoa; phylum Mollusca; class Gastropoda; order Neogastropoda; family Muricidae; genus Stramonita; species Stramonita haemastoma. Next base: position 60,709,782 of record CM060327.1, on the reverse strand, counting down.
TTGGTGGTGGTGGTGGTGGTGGTTGGGTGTGTGTGTGTGTGTGTGTGTGTGTGTGTGTGTGTGTGTGTGTGTGTGGTGGGGGTGGTGGGTAGAGAGGAGAGAGAGAGTTTGTGTGTGTGTGTGTGTGTGTGTGTGTGTGTGTGTGTGTGGTGTGTGTGTGTGTGGTGTGTGTGTGTGTGTGCGCGTGTGTGAGTGTGAGTGTGATCTCTCTCTCACGCACACTCACAGGCAGTCTCCATCACCTCTGTTTCTCCAAACAAACACTCCTCTCTCTCTCTTCTCTCTCTCTCTATCTCTTCTTCTCTCTCTCTCTCTCTCTCTCTCTCTCTCTCTCTCCTCCTTCCTCCTTCTCTCCTCCCTCCTACACTCTCTTTCTACCCCACTCTCTCTCTTCAAACGCCCCTCCCCCCTACACACAGGCCATTACTATGTTCGGTCAGAGATGCTGCAGACGACGCTGCATGAGGGGCGGGGTGGACGTGGAAAAATACCCACTGCTGTGGCGAACTGCCGCACCTGGCTGTTCCGGCGTGTGCAGCACCCGCACCGGTACCCGATAAACCCAGGTCCTGGATACGAAATAATACATATAGGCTCATACATACCGAAACACCCCGATAGTCAGCCATCATGGCATACATCACAGACATTATTAATTATTTAATTATTAATTAGTATTTATTTATTTAGCTATTTAGTTCTTTATTTATTCTTCGTTGTTGTTCCCCAGCTTTACACTCTGGGGGGTCACCAGAATGTGCAGTAGCCTATTCTGACTCAACTCATCCTCTCACCTGGGAATTCACTGTGAGATTGAAATTGCATAATGAATAAGAGTTTGCGTGTATGACTGTTTTCAAAGTACTCGCCATAAAATTATAGTCAGCCATACTCGACTTCAGAGGAATTAATTCTTTCATATTGAGGATAATGGAATGAGCAACTTATGTGCTTTTTTTCTTTATTTTTTTTCTTTATTTATCAATTTTTTTTTTACATCCAGCCCATGTCTATGCAGTTTTGTCAATTTGTCATCTGTTTCCCCAGCAACATGGCCTATCTTACGAAAGGCGGAACAGGATTTTAAGTGTGCACTAGATGTTCTGCGTGCGTGCGCACACGGGGCCTCGGATTATTAGTCTCATCCGAAGGACTTATGGCAAGCATAAAATTAAAAATAAAAATATTCAACACACAACACACACACACAACACACACACACACACACACACACACACACACACACACACACACACACACACACACACACACCACACACCTGCCACGAATACTTAAACCAAACTACAAATCTACTTCTCTTCACCCAATCCACACACACACACCACTTCCACTTTAACCCCCCCCCCTCCCCCGTCCCCTAACCCCCCTTAACCCCCACCCCCACCCTACCCCCCAGGCCAAAGTTGTGTCCAGCTCTCACCTTGCTGACCCCCCACAGCAGATGCACGCGCTGGGGGTCGGGGAGGGGGAGGGAGGGATGCTTCGGAAGGTGGTGTTTTTGTCAAACACCGATAACCCGTAGATCTGTCTGAGATCACATGCAGTCGATGTCTGGAAAGGCAAGTTGGATTGTCTGAATAGCAAGGATTTTGCTGTCTACACATAGCAACACTACACACAACACACACACGTATGCACACGCAGCACGCACGTACGTAGGCGCGCAAATACGAACGTACGCGCGCAAGTGCGAACGCATAAACATGCATGCACGCGCGCGCGTGTGTACGACACACACACACACACACCACACACACACACACACATACACCACACACATCTCACACCACCCTTAAGCCATGAATTAGAATTAAAACAAACTCACCCACAATCAACATCAATAAAAAAAAAGTAATGAAAAATAGCAACAAAACAATCTCAGAAAGGATATATGCAATAGAAAGGAAGCTTCAAGGAAAAAAACAACAACAACACAATAGAATGAAAGAATGAAAATGGACAAAACCGAAAGAAAGAGAGAAAAAGTGTGGTGAGTGGAAAATATATATTGATGTAGAGAGAATCTAAAGAGGTGAGAAATAAAAAGCTTATAACTTAAAAGAAAAGCAAAAAGCAACAAAACATTTTTTTTTAAGAAAGGACGGGGGGCGACAAAGACATAAACACGTCTACAAGAAATATATAAAAAAATAATTATATTTGAAGAGTTTCAAAAGGGAGAGTAGAGGAAGGGGAAGCTGGTTTCAAAATCTTCAGTTGTGCCCCCACGGTCGACGGAACTACGGGACAGGTGAAGGTGAAGGTGAAAAGGGAGAGCACACTATAAACTCTGAGTAGTTGTCGCCCATGTTACAGATCTGTCCATGTTGAACACGTATCCTTCCGTATGGAATAAAATCTATTAAAACAAACTTGACAGACAGAAAATAATCTAAGGGTTGGTTAGAGCCTTAAGCTCGTGGTGTGACGCCTGGGTTTTTTGAGCCACCACCAGGTACCGGCTAGATGGAATGTTTCCCCTGGAGTTAACATCAATGGGAATGGGACTAGCTCAGTGGTCAGAGCGCTGGCTTTCCCCAGCAAGTTAAGCAGCGTTGAGCGTGGTTACCATTTGGATGGGTGACCGTTTGCGCGCCTTGGCTTCAGTACAGTTCCCCCAGCTGTAAATGGGTACCTGCCCTCTCTTAGGGTCAGGAAGGTAAAGCAGAGAGGGAGAGGAGATGGGCGCAGCCCTCTACATGCTGGCCCCTAGAGAAGCTGAGGTCTCTGAGGTCTCGCTCCCCTACGACCACACAAAAACTTTACCTTTTACCTTACCAGTTTTTATGTATGGCTGTAGCCCACTGAAATTTCTCTTGATGTTTGTTTGTTTTATTATTATTATTTTTTAATAGATAATAAAGTATTTTGTACTGAATTGAAATGAAACGAAACGTGGACTGACTTGCAGGCAAAATGGAGGATTTCTGTGATGACGTGTGGGCTGTACACGTCACCAGGGGGTTGTTGGGATTGGTCAGCAGAATGCCCTTCACCTTCTTCCCCTGAAAACACACACACACACACACAAATCACAAACACCTGATAATACACCACTGAGTTTTTCTTCTCTTTATTCTAAATGTCTGCGATTTTCTTTCGAATGTCTCTTTG
>CM060327.1:60686647-60694147 GCA_030674155.1 Stramonita haemastoma | reverse complement strand
AGCGAGGGGATCATCGGTGGCCTAGCGGTAACACATCCATTGAAGACAGCGAGATGTTGCACGGTTCAAATCCCCGTTTGAACCCGAGATTTGCCTTCTTCCTACTACTAGACCTTGAGCTGAGGTCTGTGTGCTAGTCTTTCGAATGTAACGTTAAATCCCGGTTTCCTCCTGCTCAACGTTTTTTTTAGTCTGTTTTGTGCATGCCACCCCCCCCAAAAAAAAAAAATAAAAAAATTCAAACAAACAAAACAAAACAAAAAAACCAACCAACCAACCAACAAACAAATCAAGAACAAAAAAACCCAAACAAAATAAAAACAAAACCCACAATAACAAAAGAATTGTTTATGACAGTGTTTTCCTGTCCAAGGAGGAAGAAAAAAAAGAGGCAGACCAAGGAAGAGATGGGAGGAGGACAACATCAGCGAATGGACAGGCCTAGAGCGCGACAAAACTTTGAGAAAGGCAGAACACAGAGAGGAATGGAGGGAACTGGTTGTCAAGTCTTCAGGGGTGCCCCCACGGTCGCCAGACTAAGGGATAGATAGACAGACAGACAGATAGACAGACAGACAGATAGATAGATAGATAGATAGATAGATAGATAGAGAGAGAGATAGAGAGATAGAGAGATAGATAGATAGATAGATAGATAGATAGATAGAGAGATAGAAATATTTTTTTCCACGAAAAAAGTGTACATAGGCAGGACGTTTATTTATTTATTTAGTTAGTTATTTTATCAATTTATTCTTTTATTTCGAGGATAATGGGATAAGCACTCATGTGCTTTTTTCATCCAGTCCCCGTGTGTATACAGTTGTTCCCACCGCACACAATGGCCTACTGTCACGAAAAGCGGAACAGGATTTAACGTGTGCGCAAGATGTTCTGTGTGCGTTCGCACACCGGGTCTCGGTTTTTAGTCTCATCCGAAAGACTTTTGGTGAGAGTGGAGTCAGCACAGATGTTAACTCCAGGGGAAAAATCCCCTCCAACGGGAATCGAACTCGGGTCGTCAAATTGCGAGCACAATGCTCTGACCACTCCGCTATCCCGTCCCTCATTCTTTTACATGTATGCAGACAGGACTGCTTTTTGTCTGACAAAATGGGCGGAGCTCTTCCCGTGACGACGCCGGTTTCCTAGGTTGTGTGAGGTGTGTTTTGTTTTGTTTTGTTTTGTTTTGTTTTGTTTTGTTTCATGTCTATTTTACTACTTGGTGATGTGATGTGGACACACAGTAGTCACACCAATACACATGTACACCACACCATCTCTCTCTCTCTCTCTCTCTCTCTCTCTCTTCCTCTCTCTCTCTCTCTCTCTCCTCTCTCTCTCTCTCTCTCTCTCTCTCTCTCTCTTTAATTATCTCATTACCCTGGTAAAAAATTGTTCATAATTTCTCTCTTTGTATCTGTCTGTCTGTCTGTCTGTCTGTCTGTCTGTCTGTCTGTCTGTCTGTCTGTCTGTCTGTCTGTCTGTCTCTCTCTCTCTCTCTCATTTACTTCAGCTGTTCGCCTATTATTTGAAAACAGGTATAATTGCATGATTAAGAATCAGGTTATGTACCCCCCCCCCCCCCCCAATTGTTTCTCATTGTTATGATTTTCTTTCCTCTTTTTTGTTTTTGTTATTGTTATAGAAGGCTGGATGTAAAAAAGCAATTGTCATGCTTACTCTATCACCTTCTGAAAATAAAATTAATTCAATTCAAATTAATTCAATTCTCTCTCTCTCTCTGTGCACAAACATACATATTATTTATATGAACACACACACACACACACACACACACACCCACACCCACACACACACACACATATATATATATATATATATATATATATATATATATATATATATATATATATATATATATATATATATATAATACATATATATATCAGGCCATCATGTGCCGGTGGGAACAATGACATTTACAAAACCCCATACACACGGGAACTGGACGTAAAAAAGCACAATAGTGCTTATTCCATTATCCTCGATATAAAAGAATAAAATAAAATAAAATAAATAAATAAAATGCACAAAATTATACACACGTACATGTACATACACGTATCCCACAACTAATTACAGTAGAGGTCGTACAGGAGAAGTTTATATATATAATATATATATATATATATATATATATATATATATATATATATATATATATATATATATATATATATATATATATGTCTTCAACAACGATATTGTAAATTGCTGAGAGTCAAAGAAAACTTCTTGAGCAGTGGCATATATATATATATATATATATATATATATATATATATATATATATATATATATATATATATATATATATATATATATATATATATATATATATTTCTAACAAATATCCACTCCTCTCCCCATATACATATAAAAACTATGGGCAATCAAACAATAAGTGGTGTATTGAAAGGGGGTGTAGAACAACATAAAAGCATGCTATTTTTGGACTATTTAGTATTCCATGCATTTGATCTCCATTTATGTATTAAAATGTCTAATTTTCTTGTGTGTGTGTGTGTGTGTGTGTGTGTGTGTGTGTGTGTGTGTGTGTGTGTGTGTGTGTGTGTGTGTGTGTGTGTGTGTGTGTGTTAATTTAATGAAAAGTGGTAAAGCAGCAGGTATAGATAATATTTATTCTGATTATGTCAAGTATAGCAAACCAGTGCTTAAAACGTTGTATTGCAAACTGTTTAATAAAGTGTTAGATACAGGAAAGATACCAGATGTTTGGATGGTTGGCCTTATAAAGCCTATTTATAAAGGTAGAGGAGACAAATACGACTGTGATAACTACAGAGGTATAACATTGTTGAGTTGTATTGGAAAACTGTTCACTTCTGTATTAAATATTAGGTTGACAAGATTTCTGGAAACAAATAAGATACTTTTGGAAAACCAGGCAGGCTTCAGAAAGTATCACTCTACTATAGATAATTGTTTCATTTTAAAATGTCTTTCAGATATCTTTCTAAGCAAAAAAATAACGTTATACTGTGCTTTTGTTGATTATCAGAAGGCTTTTGATTCTGTATGCCGTAGTGCTTTATGGTATAAACTGGCAAAACAAAATATAAACGGAAAAGTATTGAAAATCATCATGAATATGTATGAAAATGTAAAAGCTTGTGTTTTTGTTAAAGATGGAATCTGCTCAGACTATTTCAAAAGCTTTACTGGTGTTCGTCAAGGTGATAGTCTTTCTCCTGTCTTGTTTTCTATGTTTCTGAATGATTTGGAACTATATTTGACAGAAATTGTTCACCATTGAATGTTCAGCTTTCATCTGATGGAGAAATGCTAACGAGCTATGTTAAACTTCCAATTTTGCTATATGCTGACGATACTATTTTATTCTCTAATACAAAGAAAGGGTTACAAGATGCTTTAGACAATTTGTATACTTACTGTTCTCAATGGAAACTTGTTGTAAATCCAGTCAAAACAAAAATCATGGTATTTGGCAGTAGTAGATCTCGTAACATGTTCACATACGGTGGAAAAACCTTGGAAGTTGTAAATAGTTTTAAATATTTAGGAATTATTTTCAGTAAGAGTGGCAGTTTTGCAAAATGCAAGAAAAATGCTTGTGATAAAGCTACAAAAGTCATGTTTAGTTTGATAAGGACTGCACGGCAAAAAGAACTACCTATAGATGTGATACTTGATTTATTCGATAAAATAGTTGTACCTGTTCTGTTGTGTGGGTGTGAAGTTTGGGGATATGAAAACCTAGCAATAGTTGATAAGTTCCAGTTAAAATTTTTAAAGTATATCTTTCGTTTAAAGCGTACGACTTCAACTTTGTTAGTATATGGAGAAACAGGCAGATATCCCTTGTCTATTTTGGTTTCTGTTCGAATGGTTCGTTTCTGGATGCAGCTGCTTGATTTTCATTCAGAAAAGCTATCCTCAAATGTTTATAAGATGATGAAAGTTTTATATGACAAATCTTCGATTCAATCCGCATGGTTAAACAAGATACAAAGCATTTTAGTACAAAGTGGATTTGACTGTTTGTGGGAGAGACAGTTTTGTTCAACTGTCAATTCTACCAGTTCACATGTCAAAGCCTTCTTAATAGATAATTTCGTTAATGAATGGAGAGATGAGCTGTTGGATAATAGCAGATGCCTTTATTACAAAAACTATAAAATTGATTTTGGTATGGAAAAATATATAACTTGTCTACCTGATGTATATGTTTACACTCTTATGAAATTTCGTTGCAGTTGTCACAAACTTCCTATTGAGGTTGGACGTTTCCATAACATACCACGGGAAGAAAGAGTATGTTCAAAATGCAATATGTCTGTTATAGGGGATGAATTTCATTTTATCATGGAATGTCCCCAATTTACACATTTACGGCAAGATTTTATTCCTCAGCATTTTCGTCAACCCATGTCCAGTTATAATTTTTGCAGGCTGATGAAATGTAAATCTCGAAAAGTTCTTCTGTCTCTATCAAAATTCATAAGAGTCGCAGGTATTTTTTGAAATTTGATGTGATGCCTTTAACCAGTGTAGATTGTCTTTTACAGAAATGTACATACCTTTAAAAAAAATGTCCTGAGTCTTTAATATTGTTTGTTTATTATTTTGCGATGAACTCTTGCTTTTCAGTTTCTGTTGATATTGATAATACTTTTGGATGTATTGCTGTAATGTTTCTTTTCTCCTGTTGAACTTGTTTGTTATCCTCCATGCCCCAAAAGGGGTGAAAGGAATTAAATCTTAAATCTTTGTGTGTGTGTGTGTGTGTGTGTGTGTGTGTGTGTGTGTGTGTGTGTGTATTTTATTTTTTATTTATTGTTTCATTTATTTATTTATTCTTTTATATCGAGAACAATGGAATAAGCACTCATGTGCTTTTTTCATCCAGTCCCCGTGTGTATGCAGTTGTGTAAATATTGTCATCTGTTCCCACCGGCACACAATGGCCTACTCTTACGAAAAGCGGAACACGATTTAACGTGTGTGCAATATGTTCTGCGTGCGTTCGCACACGGGTCTCGGTTTACGGTCTTATCCGAAAGACTTTTGGGGAAAGTGGAGTCAGCACTGACGTTAACTCCAGGGGAAAAATCCCCTCCAACGGGAATCGAACTCGGGTTGTCAAATTACCAGAGAGAGAATGGAGAGAGAGAGAGAGAAGAGAGAGAGAGAGAGGAGAGAGAGAGAGAGAGAGAGAAAAGAGAGAGGAAGAGAGAGAGAGAGAGAGAGAGAGAGAGAGAGAGAGAGAAGGGGGGTTGTTGGAGAGTTGAATTTGGAGGAGCCCATACCTCTCCGTGTATTCTTCACATTCTATTTACTGTGACAATTCAGCGACGACAGACATGACTAAAGAAGCACTCTGTTCTGGGTGCTAGTCTTTCGGATGAGACAATAAACCAAAGTCCCCTGTGTTACACATCATCATTTAGCCCACACAAAAGAACCCACAGCGACAACAGGGTTGTCCCTGGCAAAATTCTGTCGAAAAAAAGTCATTCTGATAAGGGAAACAAATACAGCTGCAGACAGAAAAACGAAAAAAAAGGTGGCGTTGCACTTGTGGCGACGCGTTTCTCCCCAAAGTGAGAGCAGTCCAAATTTCACGCAGAGAAATCTGCTTTGAACATAAAATGGTATACAATAAAATAAAAATAAAATAAAGCACTCACCTTCTGTCCAGTAACTTTTTCGACAGGAAAGCAAGTTGATGTTAAGAATTTTCCTCTCTACGTCACTTTAAGAACTGCACGCTGACACAGATGCTGTTTGTCTAGTCACTGGCCTATCTCTTGTGTCTCAGTCTCGTCTGCTAGGGTTTTTTGTGTCCATGTGACCTACCCATGTGATCTGATGTCGCAATCCTATTGGTTCATTGGCAACAGCGATATCTTTTTACTGACTGTCGTTACGACAGTTGGGGACGGGAAAGCTCAGTAGTCAGAGCACTCGCTTTCCCCCCAGCTAAGGTCAAGCAGCATCGAGCGTGCTTACCTGTTGGATGGGTGACCGTTTTTTCGCGCCTTGGCTTCCGTACAGTCCCCCAGTTCACCCTGCTGTGAATTGGTGCCTGTCCTCTTTAGGGTCAGGGAAGGTAAAAGGAGAGGAGATGGGCGCCAAAGGTCCAGAACATCTTTCTGACCAGATGATGTCGAGCTCTTTAAGTGATTATGTTGAGTTACTGTTAGTTATTCTCCGATATAAGCCCATACACGAAATGGACGATGCAGTGGATCGGTGGTCTAGTTGGTAACGCGCCTACTAGAAAGCGAAAGTCCGGGTCGGAGTGTGTGGTGGTTTGAATCCCGTTTGGGCCCGAAACTTTTCCCCCCATCCATTAGACCATGCGTGGTGGTCTGGGCGCTAGTCTTTCGGATGAGACGTTAAACCGAGGTCCCGTTTGTTACACATCATATTTAACGCACGTAAAAGAACCCACGGCAACAAAAGGGCTGTCCCTGGAAAAAATTATGTAGAAAAAAGCCACTCTGATAGGGAAACATATACAATTGCAGACAGGAAAAAAAATGGGTAGGCGCTGCACTTGTGGCGACGCACTCTCCCCGGGGAGAGAGAGCAGCCCGAATTTCACACAGAGAAATCTGCTGTGACATAAAGTGGTATAAGATAGAATAAAAAAAAACTAACTACAGCCCAGGGTTAAGACCCGTGTTTGTTTTTGTTTTTTGACGTGGTTTTTTTTTCACGTTTCTCGCCTCAGTGGTGACCTAGTGGTGAGATTTTGTGTATGCCACCGTTTATACCCCCCCCCCTCTCCCCCACACCGTGAAGGTCGCCGCATTCCGACTTCGAGCATGTTAGAACCGTTTAGGTTCAATCCTGTGGATCCATGAAGTCGTGAGTTCGAACCTTGACAGCGGTATTGGATAAATTTTGGAATTTACCAAGGTCAAGCTTCTTAGTGCAGACTTGCCCGTGGCACAATTCCCCTTGATTTGATTGATTTGATTTATACTTTTGTATCGAGGATAATGGAATAAGCTTTCTTGTGCTGCGCTTTTTTACATCCAGTCCCCGTGTGTATGCAGTTTTGTAAATGTCATCTGTTCCCACCGGCACACGATGGCCTACTCTTACGAAAAGCGGAACAGGATTTAACGTGTGCGCAAGATGTTCTGCGTGCGTTCGCACACGGGGCCTCGGTTTAAAGTCTCATCCTTTCGTGTATATGTACACGTAGAGGATCAAATACGTACGTTAAAGATTCCATTATTCATGTCAGTGTTCGTTGTGGTCTCGAAAACATGGACATACCCAGCATGCACCGTGTACAAAAAATAAGCTGCTTTGAAGAGGGAACAATGTGTTGGTTGAAGCCAGCGGTCACACCTCCTGCCGAGTTACAAGCACAGGAGAAGACCAGACACACCACACATGCCACCCCCCCCCAACCCCCCAAAAAAACACAAACAAACCCCACAACCCCAATGCAGAGAAGAAGCCTGTTTAAAGTTC
>CM060327.1:60676647-60684147 GCA_030674155.1 Stramonita haemastoma | reverse complement strand
GACGAGCATTTTCCAAATAGAACAGCAATATGAACTCGTACACCATTGTAGTAATATACACGATAAAAAATGAGTGTGTGACACTCCACTCTTTTACATTGGACAGTTTTCTTCCTTCATTCATAGGAAAAAAAAACAACAGACAATATTATGAAACACTACATTTAACGAAAACAAAACCCCCGTAAAAAAAGAAAGAGAAAACCTTCACAAAAAATAAAACCCACCACAACCCAAAACAAAACATGTCACAGATGCGAGTGAGCGAATGTGTGTGTGTATGTGTGTGTGTGTGTGTGTGTGTGCGTGCGTGTGTGTGTGTTGTGTGTTGTGTGTGTGTGTGTGTGTGCGGCGGCGTGCAAGTGTGTGTATGAATGCGCAGCACACGTGCTCGTGTACATGTTTGTGTATGTGTATGCACACGCATGTGCGTACGTCAAGTTTGTGCGCGAGTACCTGCCTACTACGAATAACAGACGTTTGCACTTTTTTCTTTTACTTTTATACTGATTACTAAACTGTGAAAGAAGAAAACTGCAAAGAAGAGGACTGCAAAGAGGAACAATGCAAGAAGACAAGATAGACGAAGAGAGAAGAAGAAAAGAAGAACAAGAAGAACGAAGAACAAGAAGAAGAACATGAACAAAAAGAACAAGAAAAGAACCAAAGAACAAGAAAAGAATGCAAAGAAGAAGAATTGCAAAGAAGAAGAATGAAGAAGAAGAAGAAGAAGAAGAAGAAGAAGAAGAAGAAGAAGAAGAAGAAGAAGAAGAAGCAACAACAACAAAACAAACAACAACAACAACAACAACAACAACAACGATAACACCAGAAAGACCAACAACAAAAAACAAAGATGAATCGAAAAGTAAGTCTGTTTTAAAAAATATTTTCCACTTATAAAAACACATACACGTTAGCACAATCACAACAGAAATAATCCTGAAATGTCAAAATCACAATACGTATAGTTAGGTTGGCTAAATAATGTCAGCACTTATCGTTATCTCTTACGTAACACACACACACACACACACACACACACACACACACACACACACACACACACACACACACACACACACACACACACAACACACAAGACACAGACACAGACACAGACACACACAACATACACACACACACTGATAATTATTCAATATAATTATATAATCATGCTGGTATATACATACTTTTATATATCACGTCGAATAGTTACATTCATAGATATCTGTAAAAAACCCAACAACAAACAAACCCATATTAATTGTCGCGTAATATCATAATGTACATATATGCACACATGTAGGTTCAACACACACACACACACACACACACACACACACACACACACACACACACACACACACACACACACACACACACACACAACACACACACACACACAACAACACACACACAACACACACATACACACACAAACACACCACACACACACCACCAACACCCACCCCCCCACCCACCCCCCCCACACACACACTACACCCAACACACACAACACACACACACACCACACACCACACACACACACACACACACACACACACACACACACACACAACCAATCAGGAATAGTCGTAATTTTCATCCCAAAGGAACATTAATTTGTCAGCTGATATTCTTCATATTCGAGGCTCCATTTCACACTCTCTCTTAACACAAAGTCTTTATGACATAGATTCTCACTTTTCTTGAAAACTGGATCTGCGAGATAGATCAGGGGAGCACCACAGATGTGTGTGTGGTGTGTGTGTGTGTGTGTGTGTGTGTGTGTGTGTGTGTGTGGTGTGTGTGTGTGTGTGTGTGTGTGTGTGTGTGTGTGTATGAGTGTGTGTGTGTGTGTGTATGAGTGTGTGTGTATGTGTGTGTGTGTGAGTGTGTGTGTGTGTGGTATGAGTGTGTGATGTGTGTGTGTGGTGTGTGTGTGTGTGGCGTGCGTGCGTGTGTGTGTGCGTGTGTGTGTGTGCCTACGTGCGTGCGTGTGTGTGTGTGAGCACCACAGATGTGCGTGTGTGTGTGCGTGCGTGCGTGCGTGCGTGCGTGTGTGTGTAGTGTGTGTGTGTGTGTGTGAGAGAGAGAGAGAGAGAGAGAGAGAGAGAGAGAGAGAGAGAGAGAGAGAGGAGAGAGAGAGAGAGAGAAGAACTCGAACTCGAACTCGAACTCGAACTCGAACTCGAACTCGAAAGATTTATTCACAAAAAGGCCATTGGCCCATACATGAAGGGAGTTGCCGAACTGTTTAGTATTTGGTGATGGAGAAACAAAAATCAACAACAGTAATAACCAAAAAAGAAAAAGAATTAACAGAAAAGTCAGTTACCAAAAAAGGGACTTAAGATAACGAAATATCTCTCATTCTGAAAGCTTTACACAAATATAAAGTCAAGCTACGCACAACCTCAGGCTGACTTGACGCCATGAGGAAACAGAGTCTAAATGAAGTAGGCTGTCTACTATATTTTACGGGGATATAATTCTGCCTAATATCCTCTAACACTGGACAGCATAACACAGCATGTACTTCATCCTCAGGAGCTTGTTTACATAGTGGGCGTAGTAACCTGGGGTTATCAACCTCATATTCTCTGTATCTGAATTTATGGACATTTATATCTGATACACCGAGTCTAAACTTAGACATAATTCTTTTCAAATGAATGTCCATATCAAGCTTTAGATAAGGTTTGACATCATGTGAACTTATAAATTGTCTATACATTTGGTATCTTGAGAGAGAGAGAGAGAGAGGCAAGGAAAGGCAAGGCAAGGCAAAATTCTTTTATTCGAGGATAATAGATAAGCACTCATGTGCTTTGTTACATCCAGTCCCCGCCCTTTTCAGGGAAAACATCAAGATAAAAAGATACTAAACAGTAAAACTATATGCAGTACCAAACAACATAAAGGAATAAGGACATTATACATAATAAGATAATAAAAATGCACACTTTCAGAAGACGAAAATCAGAAGCCACAATAAAATGATTTTGATTATAAAAGAAAAAGAGAAGCGTTAATAGATAAAGAGCAACCAAAGAAACATAATGAAATAAACAACTTAGCAACCAAGAAAAGTCCACCCAAAAATACTTAGCTACCACATTGTTACAACTCATAACAACAAAATGAACTCAGAAGGGACTAAAGATAATACAATGAGAGAGAGAGAGAGAGAGAGAGAGAGAGAGAGAGAGAGAGAGAGAGAGAGAGAGAGAGAGAGAGAGAGAGAGAGAGAGAGAGGAGAGAGAAGAGAGAGAGAGAGAGAGAGAGAGAGAGAGAAAAATGAGAATGAGAGAGAGAGAATGTGTGTGTGTATGTATGTGTGTGTGTAAATGATTGTGTGTCTCTGTGTGCGTGCGTGTTCGCATGTACGTGTATGCACGCGTGCACGCAATATAACTTACATGTCTGATTTTGTTTTATATCACAACCCATTAAAAACCGGACTTTTCAAAGTATGCAAATAACTTGAGATTCTAAAATGTTTTCCTCTTTTTGGTTCTAGTTTTATTAAGTTTTGATTTCTTTCCTCCCCACGAACAAAATCTTTAACATTGATAATATTTTCGTGAAAATTTGCACAGTTTTGGTTATGTATCTTTTCGGGGATGAAGATCTTGCGGAGAAACTTTTTCACCTTCACATTAAAAAAATGAGCAACATATAAACGAGATATCACGTACGGTAAAAAATGGAATGTTTTGCGCACAATAATATCGAATTAACCACAACAAAACAAACACCAAAGAGAGAGGGAGAGAGAGAGAGAGAGAGAGAGAGAGAGAGAGAGAAGAGAGAGAGAGAGAGAGAGAGAGAGAGAGAGAGAGAGAGAGAGAGAGAGAGAGAGAAGAGAGAGAGAGAGGAGAGAGAGAGAGAGAGAGAGAGAGAGAGAGAGAGAGAGAGAGAGAGAGAGAGAGAGAGAGAGAGAGAGAGAGAGAGAGAGAGAGAGAGAGAGAGAGACTACAGGCCATGACCAGTATACAGACGAGAGTTTGGTCTGTTCAAACAGCCCACTATAATTATATAGCAACATGCACACACGATCCATCAGTAACTTCTCCTAATTAACTATGATCATTATGATTCCTACCCATCCCTGTAGACCTACCTGCCAGCAAAAATCATATTTTGGTCAGCAAAAATAATTATAATTAGAATGGCGCAACATTTAAAAGGTAAAGGTAAAGGTGTCCCATAACCTGTGTGGTCGTAAGGGGAGCGAGGCGTCAGAGACCTCAGCTTCTCTAGGGGGCCAGCATGTTGAGGGTGGTGCCCATCTCCTCTCCCTCGCTGCTTCACCTTTCCTGACCCTAAAGAGGGCAGGTACCCATTGACAGCTGGGTGAACTGGGGGGGGGGACTGTACTGAAGCCAACATTTACACCTCCCCAAAACAACAGCAACTATAACCCCCAAAAAACAACAAACAAAAAACCACCCCCCCCCCTAAAAGAAATAAGTCCCCAACCAAACCACAAAAACGACTGGCACCACTAAAAGAGAGAGTTCAAAACTGAACATCCCAAACATACTGCGCGCGACTGAGATTCCACAAGTGGACAAAACGCCATACCTTTTTTTTTTGTTAATGAGGGAAAAGTAGTGGAGGAAAAACAAGTGCAGGTACCAACTTCTCAATCATTAAAAAAAAATTACTTACCAAAGATTCAATAAAAAAAAAAAATGAAAATAAATTCTAGAGAATAATGTCTTTCAGTGGCAGCAGCATTGTAGGCATTTTTGAGAAAAGAACCATGCCTTTGGCCTGACCTGACTCGAGTTTCGGCTCCTGAATGAGCCTTCTGATAACTAGGCTATATGGGATGAGCCAGGAGACTGTGTGTGTGTGTGTGTGCGCGGGCGGGTTTTTTTTTTTTTTTTGCTTGCTTTTTTTGGGGGGAGTGAGTCAGCGTAGCTAAAAGAGGTTCGAGTATCTCTTGACCTCCTGCTGTACTTATGCTAGGAGCAATCTGCACTGAAGTCGATTCACGATGACTTACTGGTGAAAGCAAAAAGGGCCGGGAGGTGGGGCAACGATCACTGATCATAAAATCTTCAGATCGCAATTCTGGTCTGTGGGGCTATAGGAGACTTCAGGACTAGTCTGGAGAGAAGTTATTGGTTTAAAATAAAGTGTTGTGTGTGTGTGAATGGATAAAATTAATGATTTATTGAAGCATATAAAAAGCTTCCAAACTCCATAACTCTATTGGTGAGATTTGCAAAGGTGGGGGTGAGGTGATAATTTTTTTTTATAGTAACGCTGTGACTTAAAGGGTCTGATCACACCGCTGGTATTTTACTGTACTGCAAAGTCATGTTTTCAGCTTAACTTAGGGTTGTCATCTCAGTGGAGGAAAAGCGAGAGCCCACTCAATAATGATGATGATGATAGATAATAATATAATAATAATAAAAATAATAATAATAATAATAATAATAATAATAATAATAAAGATAACAACAATAAATGATTAACTAACAATAATAGATAAAACAACAACAAACAAAAACAAATAACAAAACAACAACAACAACAACAACAAAATAATAATAATAATAATAATAATAATAATAATAATAATAATAATAATAATAATAATAATAATAATAACAATAACTACTTTGAAAACAGTCCATACACGCAAACTTCTCATTCAATGAGCAGTGTCAATCTCACAGTGATTCCCAGGTAGAGAGGATGAGTTAGTTAAGTCGGAGTGCACATTTTGGGTGACCCCCAGAGTGTTAAGCTGGGGAACGCACAACACCAACAGCCACAGTCCAGTCACTGTGCAGATGTTGAATCTATTGGTTTAGATATACTTACTTCTTGTAATTTGTCAATTTACTACACATTCTGTTTTCTGCTTCTTTTTTTTTTTTACACTATGTCTTTTCTTCTAAAGAACCTACTGCATACTATGACAAAATGGCTCACACACTCAAAACACACAAACATACACTCACAGACAGACAGACAGACAGACAGACACACACACACACATACATCACAGACAGACAGCAGACAGACAGACACGACAGACACACACACACACACACATACTCTCACAGACAGACAGACAGACAACACACAACACACACACACACACACACACACACACATAACACACACACACAAACAACACACCACACACAACACAAACACACACACATATCACTCACAGACAGACAGGCAGACAGACAGACAGACAGACACACACACACACATACACTCACAGACAGACAGACAGACAGACAGACAGACAGACAGACAGACAGACAGACAGACACACACACACACCACACACACACACACACACCACACACACACACACACACACACACACACACACAACCACATACGTACCTCACAGATTTATTTTTCTACAGATAATACTAACACACGTCCCGGCAAATGGCACAATTTCTATCCATTCCTTGGCTAGAGCTCTTTGGGGGAAGGGGGGGGGACGGGATAGCCTAGTGGTCAGAACATTGCACTCGTAATTGGACGACCCGGGTTCGATTCCGGTCGAGGAAATTTTTCTTTCCTGGAGTTAACATCAGTGCTGACTCCACTCTCCCCAAAAGTCTTTCGGATGAGACTATAAACCGAGGCCCCGTGTGCGAACGCACGCAGAACATCTTGCTCACACGTTCAACCCTGTTCCGCTTTTCGTAAGAGTAGGCCATCGTGTGCCGGTGGGAACAGATGACATATTACAAAATTCATACACACGGGGACTGGATGTAAAAAAGCACAAGAGTGCTTATTACATTATCCTCGATATAAAAGAATAAATAAATAAATAATAGATAAATAATGATAGATAAATAAATAAAACATAAATAAATAAATAAACAAATAAATAAATGGTCAGAACATTGCACACACAAAGAAAAAAGGAAAAAAGAAGATATTATGACCTACTGCTGCGGGGACGGTGGTTATAACAATAATTTCAAGCATCTGTCCTGTGGATTTCAAGCAGACACCCCTATGCTCGTCTCTCAACAAAGAAAAACAACACCTCAAACAAAACGCCCCCCCACCCCCCCCCCCCCCAATCAATCCAATCATGTTGTTTATAGCCCCCCCCTCCCCCTTCCCCCAATCTCCCCATACCAAACAAAAAGAAAAAAAAACCCAACCAACCCAGCAACAGTGTAAACAAACAAACAACAACTAAACAACTAACGTTGCAACTCCTCCCCCCCCCCCCCCCTTATAAAGGAAAAACCAGTAGAGAAATAAATGGGTAAGTGGGGTTGCAACGCTATAATGCGATTGGCGCCTTTTTTTCCAGAAAAAAGCAGCTGTACCCCGAATTTGACGTAGAAAAATTTCCCGGGGTAAACTTAGTATATGACACAAGTTACCGCCTCCTTGCCCCCCCCCCCTCCCCCCGACCACACTCCCCTTTACCTTTTTTTTTTCTGTCACATACATTTTTTGGGATATACTTTTATATTGAGG
>CM060327.1:60636647-60661647 GCA_030674155.1 Stramonita haemastoma | reverse complement strand
CACACACACACATACACTCACACACCAGACCTAGGAAATGGAAGCAGAGTGTTATGGGAGTTGGACGTCTCCCACCGACCCCCCCCCCCCGTGCCCCCCTGCCTCCCCCCCGCCCCCCCCCATCCCCCCCCGACTCTGTTCCCAAGCTACCCCTAATACTCTCTCTCTTGACACCCCCCCCCTCCCCCCGAGTCCGATATATGATTTTATTTATATACACAGCCAACACATTCTGGCCTAGGGCGTCTGGCTACTATTTCATGTTGATGGCACACCAAACAGTTCCAGCCAGGTAATTGTGATATATTGTATTGTTCTGTCTTGTTGTTGGTGGTGGTGGTGCTTTGTTTCGTGTAGGATTTATTTATGGTCGTAGGCTAAGTTCTGGGTCAGAAAGTCGGGTAGTTTTCTGTGGGAAGTAACAAAAACAACAAAACAAACAACAACGGAAAAAAAAGGTGTAGTCGCTATGGATAGGTACAGCGTCATCCATTTCTTTGTGAGTTATGAGTGTGTGTTATTACAAACAGAATGGATCTTTTTTGCTATCTCGTTGTCTAGGGTGGTGGTGGTGGTGGTGGTGGTGGTGGTGGTGGTGGTGGTGGTGGTGGGTGGTGGTGGGTGGGTGGTGCAGGGTGTGTGTGTAATGTGTGTGTGTTGTGTGTGTGTGTGTGTGTTGTGTGTGTGTGTGTGTGTTGTGTATGTGTGTGTTGTGTATGTGTGTGTGTGTGTGTGTGTGTGTGTGTGTGTGTGTGTGTGTGTTGTGTGTGTGTGCGCACGCGTGCGTGTAGGAACATTTTAACTCTACCAATGGTCTTTGCAATAAAGATTTATTACAGAAAACGAAAAATGAAATGACTATAATAACGAAGATACACCAAGTTCTGCGTGCAATACTCATTTAGTGCACGTAAAAGAACTCAAGGCAACAAGAGATTTCTCTGTGACAACATTCTGTAGAAGAAAAGTCTGTCCGAGAAAAAAAAAATCAAAAACATACGCAGGCAGGAAAATAAGAAGAAAAACAACAAAAATAATGGGTGGCGCTGTTCTTGTGGCGAAGCACTCTTTCTGGCCCGAGAATAGAGCAGCCCGAATTTCACGCAGAGAAAGTCTGTCGTGGATTAAAGTACAAAAAAAAAAAGAAAAAAAAGGTAAAGGTGTCCCATAACCTGTGTGGTCGCAGGGGAGCGAGGCGTCAGAGACCTCAGCTTCTCTTGGGGCCAGCACATTGAGGGTGGCACCCATCTCCTTTCCCTCGCTGCTTTAAGTGGTTAAAATGGGATACAATAATCATACAAATAGGGGACGGAATAGCTCGGTGGTCAGAGCACTCGCTTTCCCCTTGACAATGTTAAGCAGCATCAAGCGTGGATAGGCCTACCAATTGGATGTAAGACGATTGCGCGCCTTGGTTTCAGTATAGTCCCCTAGTTCCCCCAGCTGTAAATGGGTACCTGCCCTCTTTAGGGTCAGGGAAGGTTAAAGCAGCGAGGGAGAGGAGATGGGCGCCGCCTTCAATATGCTGGCCCCAAGAGAAGCTGAGGTCTCTCATGCCTCGCTCTCCTAAAACCAGATAGGTAATGGGACACCTCTACTTTTAAAAAACAAACAAATATTAACTGCACTGAGGTGACGCAGACTTCGATGAATTGAATCGTTTTATTGGAAAGACTAGCACACAGACCATGACCCGGAGCTACCCTGCATGCAGAGGGAATAATGCTCTTATCTAGGTTTTTTTTGGGGGGGTGGGGGGGGGGGAGGAAAGCAGTGCAGAGGATTGGAATCATGGTGGACCTGAGGCAGTTTTGATGAACGCACTGCCTTCAGTACTCTGACACTGCTAGCCTGATGTATATGTATGGCCCAATAAGATAGATGGAGAGAGGGATATATATATAAATATATATATATATATATACATATATATATGCATATATATATATATATATATATATATATATATATATATAGAGAGAGAGAGAGAGAGAGAGAGAGAGAGAGAGAGAGAGAGAGGGGGGGGGGAGGAAGAGAGCGATTGATTGATTGACAATCTTTATTGCCAAGGACTACAGATAAGTATGAGAGAGAGAGAGAGAGAGAGAGAGAGAGAGAGAGAGAGAGAGAGAGAGAGAGAGAGAGAGAGAGAGAGAGAGAGAGAGAGAGGGGGGGGGGGATTGAGTAATTGATTGATATAATTGACTGATTGATAATCTTTATTCCCAAGGGTTATGGATAAGTATAAAAGATAGCTAGATAGCTAGATATATAGATAGATTGATAGATAGGCAGACAGACAGACAAACAGATACATAGATATATAGATAGATAGATAGAGAGACAGAGACAGAGACAGAGAGACAGAGAAAGGGACAGAGAGAGACAGACAGATAGAGACAGAGAAAGAGAGACAGATGGAGAGAGACAAACAGACAGAGAGACAGAGAAAGGGACACAGAGAGACAGACAGACAGACAGATAGAGAAAGAGAGAGAGAGGGGGGGTGGGGTGGCAGACAGACAGACAGACAGACAGAAGGCAGCCCCCTGTCTCCAAACAAGCACAAACTTTACCACCCTACATTATCCCAAGGTCAGCCATCCACACGCCAAAAAGACGTTCACCCCCATACGCCCACTTTCTTGCTTGTTCAAAATTTAATTACGCACACCTCATTGGTCCACCCTAACACGTGATGACTGACGTCACATCCTGCTTAGAGCCTATACAGACAGCAGAGGGGAATGTCTGAGCAGACGCTTCACTTGTGTAAACGAAAGCTCCGCAAAATAAAGAAAAAAATCAATGAGATGGGTTGGAGTGGGGGTAAGGTAGGGGGCTGTGCCTACAAAAGGCGAAGAAAAAACGTCTGTTTCTTTCTGAAAACACTGGAAACTTTAAACTACTCTCTCTATGTCTCTGTGTCTCTGTCTATCTCTGTCTCTCTCTCTCATCCTCTCTCTCTCTGTCTGTCTGTCTGTCTCTGTGTGTCTCTCTGTCTCTGTAGTGTGTCTCTCTGTCTCTCTCTCATCCCCTTTCTCTCTGTCTGTCTGTCTGTCTGTCTGTCTGTGTGGCTATTTCTCTGTCTCTCTCTTTCTCTCTGTCTTTCTCTCTCTCCGTCTCTCTCTCTCTCTCTCGGTATGATATTTATAGATCATTTAAAAGTATTTTTGCAAAAGAGCAGTATTTAAACTCCATGGATATCTACTGCTTTCGTGTGGCTATTGCGCAAGCAAGATTTAATGTTTTACCTCTTAATAATAATGTGTATAGATATAGTGATAGTATTCGAGACAAATTGTGTCCATTTTGTGAAACGAAAATTGAAAATGAAGTTCACTTTCTATTGGAATGTTATATGTACACAAGCTTGAGAGATAAGTTTTTAAGCAAATGTATCAATGTACCAATGCGAAATCTGCTCAAAGTAACAAATAATGAGTACATGCATAGTTTGTCTAGGTATATTTTTCATGCTATCAACAAAAGAAAAACAATGTTGACATTAGCACTTTCTTGAATAACTGTTACAAGTTGATAACTATTTAATATGTATGATTTTTCTGCGACAATCATTTGATTTCTATGGCTGGGTTATTGTGATTTCGGGTCTAATAACCATGAAATGGAGTAATGGTGGTTTTTCCTCTTTAATCAGATATAATCGTTGTTTGTTTATGCATTTGTTTTGCCAATTAAGAATGAACCTATTGCTAAATCCCAAGCCCATCAAATGTATTGTGTCCAAGGCCAATGTACATTAAATCATTTCAGTGTTCAGTGTTCAGTGTTTCTCTCTCTCTCCTCTCTCTCTCTCTCTCTCTCCTTCTCTCTCTCTCTCTCTCTCCTCTCTCTTCTCTCTCTCTCTGTGTCTCTCTCTCTGTGTCTCCCTCTTTCTCTGTCTGTGTGTCTATCTGCATGTCTGTCTGTCTGTCTGTCTGTCTCTGTCTGTCTGTCTGTCTGTCTGTCTCTGCCTGTCTGCCTGTCTGTCTGTCTGTCAGTCTGTCTGTCTCTGTCTGTCTGTCTGTCTGTCTGTCTGTCTGTCTGTCTGTCTGTCTGTCTGTCTGTCTGTCTGTCTTCTCTCTCTCTCTCTCTCTCTCTCCTCTCCTCTCTCTCTCTCTCTCTCTCTCTCTCTCTCCTCTTCTCTCCTCTCTCTCTCTCTCTCTCTCCTCTCTTCAGTTTAGCTTTTTTATGACAGCCTCTAACGTTTGTGGCTGTTGTCAAAGGTAATGAGATTTTCCCCCTTCATTAGAAACCCCTCCACCCCCTCTCCACCATCAACCCCCCCCCCCCCCCCCCCCCCCCCCGCAACTCTCACAGATCATGCCCTATCAGCAGTCCAACAACAGCAGCGCTAGCAGGAAAACACCATGGGGACGGATTAGCCTAGTGGTCAGAACATTGCGCTCGCAATTTGACGACCCGAGTTCGATTCCCGTTCGAGGGGATTTTTTTCCCCCTGGAGTTAACATCAGTGCTGAATCCACTCTCCCCAAAAGTCTTTCGGGATGAGACTGTAAACCGAGGCCCCGTGTGCAAAACGCACACAGAATATCTTGCTACCACACGTTAATCCTGTTCCACTTTTCGTAAGAGTAGGCCATTGTGTGCCCGGTGGGAACAGATGACATGATTTACAAAACGGCATACACACGGGGACCAGCTTCCTCCACTCCCCGCGGTCTTCTGCTTTCTGTAGCAAATCGCTTCCACCAAGGCCTGTCCACTGTCTGATGTTGTCTTCCCATCGTTTTCTCTGTCTGCCTCTTCGTCTCCCTCCTTGTACTGTTCCCTGTAAGACTGTTTGGCCGTCCAGATGTTGGCGTGACGCCACCCGTACAATTTTTGATTTGCGTTATTTCACTGAAGTCAGGAACTCTTCATATGGCCCGGGCGATATGAAAATAGAATATGTCTTCTAAAGGCCAAGGGGCGTCCTGGGGGGTGGGGGGGGGGGGGGAGGGTGGATAGCTCAGTGGTCAGAGACCTCGCTGTCCCGAAGTCAAGTTAAGCAGCATCGAGCGTGGTTACCAGTTGGATGGGTGACCGTTAGGCGCGCCTTGGCTTCAGTACAGTCCCCCAGTTCACCCAGCTGTCAATGGGTACCTGCCCTCTTTAGGGTCAGTGAAGGTAAAGCAGCGAGGGAGAGGAGATGGGCCGCCCTCAATATGCTGGCCCCTGAGAAGCTGAGGTCTCTGATGCCTTGTTCCCCTACGACCGCCTAGGTTATGGGACACCTTTACCTTTGTGTTCTATTCGAGGGCATATAATTATTTTCTTATTTCACTGCGTCCATAGTTAAGCTCACACTGGCTGATGAAAGAAATCAATGGCTTTTATAGCATTTGAAAGAACAAAAGCAGGCTGTTTGGTTCATGTTTTTTTGTTGTTGTCCTTTAGCCCCTAGGTTCACCAATGGTGAGATTTCTTTTGTGTATGCCCAAGTTTTTGCCCTCCATTAAGGTGACCGCATTCCAACTTGGGGGTGAAGTCTTAACACGACACCAGAGTGCATGAAGTAAAAAACAACAACAAACAAACAAACAAACAACCCCAACGTCATTCGTCCCTACCAGCACGCCATAGCTTAATCTTCGGGAAAAGGCGGAGTGAGTTTTAGCGTGTACGCAAGATGTTCTGCGTTCGATTCATTTTACGATTCTTTACAAAATGTGATATCAAACAACTGAAAAAAAGAGCAAAAAAATGGGAAGGGGGGATTGGGGGGGGGGGGGGGGGGGGGAGTTCTGGTAGTGGGGTTAATTCACTAAATCTACACAGAACAGTTTGGAAAAAAAGTGATATTCTGCGTGCGTTCGTGCACGGGACCTCGGTTTCATAGTCTCATCCGAAGAACTTTCGGGGGGAGTGGAGTCGGTACTGATATTTAATCCAGGCACAAAATCCCCATCGAACTGGCGATGGCGATTCAATGATGACTCGAACCCGGGCTGTCAGAGCGCAAAAGCTCAACGCGCTAAGCACTAGTCTATTCCATCCTCCCCCCTCCCCCCTCCCAGTATGTAATACATCACTGAACACACTTCTTTTCTGCTTCTTGTCCCTCCATTCATCATGAAGTTTGCTATTCCCTCTGCAGGTTTTCTTCCTGACATTTATCGTCCTTATTTCATCCATTATTTATACATTCCACATGCAAAATATGAGAAGCTTTCTTTGTTTGTTTGGTTTCTTTGGTTGTGTGTTGTTGTTGTTGGCCCATTTGGTGTTTTGTTTTGGGAGAAACTGCTAAATGTGAGGATTGCTTATTCTTTTCTTGGATGATAAATGTCCGTCCGTTTCTCGCGTCTGCTCCTTTTAAACCTGGATTCATGTCTAACTTTTCCATGGCGTGTAAGTAAGTCTAACTCTGGCCTTGTTATCAGGAGATTCAGCTAAGTGTGCTTCATCCAGCATTATTTCTGTTGGTGTGGTCAAGTGCAGTCTAGTCTTGGTTATATAGGTAGAACATTTTTTAAACTATCTCTTCTTTACCAGTTTTAGTGTGTTTTTGTTTGTTTGTTGAAGGTGTCACATGTCCGCTTTATATGCTACGTACTTTACACTATATCTATCTCTTAATCCATAATCCATTCAGCAGCAACAACAACACAATAAAAAGGTAAAGGTGTCCCATAACCTCTGTGATCGTAGGGGAGCGAAGCATCAGAGACCTCAGCTTCTCTAGGGGCCAGCATTTTGAGAGCGGCGCCCATCTTCTCTACCTCACTACTTCACCTTCCCTGACCCTAAAGAGGCCAGGCACCCATTTACAGCTGGGTGAACTGGGGGACTGTACTGAAATCAAGGCGCGTAAACGATCACCTATCCACGCTCGATGCTGCTTAACCTTGGCTGGGGGAAAGCGAGTGCTCTGACCACTGAGCTATCCTGCCCCCAACAAACACAATGGTCACACAAAAATGCTATCTAGCTAAATGGGGTTTTAACCACCAACTGCGCTGGTAAAACTGCGGGTTCAGGTTGGGTGTGATGGTGTTTCTGTCACGCAGTAGAACGATGTTATGAATGAGAAGGGGCGGGGGAGGGGGGGTAGGGGGATCTTAAATCGCACATCTTTCACTTTTGCTTAGTTGTGGTTAGGAAGCAAGCAAGAAAACAAACGACTGAGAGGGCTACAGTGTTTGCTGAAAAAATTCCAAAAAAAGTTCCAACCTACGAAATTTGTACAAAACCACATGGGTTTTGAATCAGGGGGACGGAATAGCCTAGTGGTCAGAACATTGCGCTCGCAATTTGACGACCCGAGTTCGATTCCTGTTCGAGGGGATTTTTCCCCTGGAGTTAACATCAATGCTGACTCCACTCTCCCCAAAAGTCCTTCGGATGAGACTATAAACCGAGGCCCCGTGTGCGAACACACACACAGAACATCTTGCGCACACGATAAATCCTGCTCCGCTTTTCGTAAGAGTAGGCCATTTTTTGCTGGTGGGAGCAGATGACAATATTTACAAAACTGTATACACACGGGGACTGGATAAAAGTGCACATGAGTGCTTGTCCCACCATCCTCAATATAAAAAAAATAGATTATATTAAAAAAAAAAGAAGCATGTGTACCTACAGTGTTGACACCGTGCATGCATAATAGTTGTGGTTAGAAAGCAAGCAAGACAACAAACGGCTGAGAAAGCTACAGAGTTTGCTGAAAATTTAAAAAAAAAGCTCCAACCTACCAAATCTTTACAAAACCACATGAGTTTTGAATAAGAGACTTCAGTCTTTTAACAAAAAAATTGTAGTTTAAAAATAAGGTGGATACCTTAGTAATGTGTGGTATGAATGCGATAGTAATATAGGAAAACAAGAAAAAAAAATGCTAACAAAAAATAAATGTGGAGCGTAGCCTAACAAGACATTAAAGATAGACCTTGAGACCGTATAAGGGTTTGGGCTCACACATTACTGCTGCGTGTTGAGTCTGCACAAAGCCAGACCTATAGTAGCAGTATCCAGACAACAATAGTGACTGTCTGAGCGTTCGCCAAAGAAGAAGACGACGAAGAAGAAAAAAAAGAAGGAGTATGAGGAGGACAGGGAGGAGGAGGAGGAAGAGGAGGAGGAGGAGGATAGGAGGAGGAGGAGGAAGAGGAGGAGGAGGAGGAAGAGGAGGAGGAGAGTCCTCATTACACGGGATCATAGCAAGGAGAGACACTGCAATACTGTCCTTCTTCACCACTACACAACACACATACACATCACAACACCACCACACACATACACACACATCATACATCATCACTACCTACATCCACTCTGACTGCTGCATCTATCTATCTATCTATCTATCTATCTATCTTATCTACTATCTATCTATCTATCTTCTATCTATCTATCCTTATCTATCTATCTACTATCTTCATTCATCTTCTATTCTGTCTGTCTGTCTGTTCTGTCTATCTATCATATCTATCATATCTTCCATCATCTACTATCTATCTATCTATCTATCTATCTACTACTATCTATCTATCTATCAATCTATCATATCTATCATCCCTTAGTCTGGCGACCGTGGGCACCCCTGAAGACTTGACACCAGTTCTCTCCATTCCTCTCTCTGTTCTGTCTGTTCTGCACTGCTTTGTCTCTCTCACTCACACACACACACACACAACACACACATCACACATCACACACAAACAAAAAAAAGCAATACCACAACAACCAAACATACAAACAAACACAACCACACACAACACTACACACACAAACCACACACCACACACACCACAACACACAACACACACACAACACACACACAACACACACAACACACACACACACACACACACACACACACACACAACACACACACACACACACACACACACCACACACACACACACACACACACACACACACACACACACAAGAAAAAAAAAAGATGGTGATAGCTGCGAAACAAGCCAAAATGAGCAGTGTGTGAAGTGTCTGTGGTCCAGACCTCTTACACAGGATTAGCCACTCCTACACAGGAGTACTGTGTGTGCAGGAGTACTGTCTACTCCTCTCCTCTCTGCCCCTGAGTGTGATCTGAAGGAGCCCGGGGACTGACCATCCACTTGCAAGACAACATTCCAGACTTATAGCTAGCTAGCTTACAGACACTTTGAGAATGTGGAGTTGAGCTGCTTCTTATTATTATCTGTAGGAATTATGCTGACACGTACGGTTGTGACGTTTATTCTGAGAATTTCGTCTACTTTTCTGGTGTTGTTGTGTTGTGTTGTGTTGTGTTGTGTGGTGGTTTGATTTGATTTAATTTATTCTGTTATATCGAGGATAATGGAATAAGCACTCTTGTGCTTTTTTTTTTAATCAGTCCCCGTGTGTGTATGCAGTTTTGTAAATGTCATCTGTTCACCACCGGCACACGATGGCCTCCTCTTACGAAAAGCGGAACATGATTTAACGTGTTGTGTTGTTGTTGTTTGTGTTGTGTTGTGTTGTTGTTGTTGTTGTTGTTGTTGTTGTTTGTATGTTGTTGTATGTTATGTATGTATGTATGTATGTATGTATGTATGATGTATGTATGTATATATGTTGATGTTGTTGATGTGTGATTTAGTGTTTAGTTATTTTTTCACCTCTGACTGCTAGTTTTATTTTCCCTGTCTTCCCTACAGACTGGAGACACAGAGGAGAAAGAAAGGTATGACAGAAGCACACAGCCATTTGTCATCACATCTAAGACAATGTCCACGTCATTTTTCCTCTTACTTTTTAATGACAATAATACCCACGTGGGTGTGAGCTTAACCGAGATATGAAAAAATGGAGGAAGAGTGGGGGTTGAGAGAATGGAAAGGAGGAGGAAGAGGAGGGGGGGGGGAGGAAAATAGAAAGGAAGGAGAATTGGAGGAGAGTGGAAGAACACAACGAAGAAGAAGAATGGAAGAAGAAAGGAAGGAGGAGGATTAATGATGGACACGCGGTTTCCTATGTAAAATGTCATTGTTGGTGAACATCGGAGCTGAAGCCGAGGAAAAAAAAATAAGAAAAAGGATGACGAAGAAGAAGAACGAGAAGGAGGAGAAGGAGAAGGAGGAGGAGGAGGGAGGAGGAGGAGAGGAGGAGGAAGAGGAGGAGGAGGAGGTGGAGGAGGAGGAGGAGGAGGATGGGGAGGAGGAGGAGGAGGTGGAGAGGAGGAGGAGGAGGAGGAGGAGGAGAAGAAGAAGAAGAGAAGAAGAAGAAGAAGAAGAAGAAGAAGAAGAAGAAGAAGAAGAAAGACGTATGCGAAGAAGAAGAATTTGAAGAAGATTTTGAAGAATTTGAAGAAGTATTTGAAGAATTTGAAGAAGAAGAAGAATTTGAAGAAATTGAAGAAGAATTTGGAAGAAGAAGAAGAAGAAGAAGAAGAAGAAGAAGAAGAAGAAGAAGAAGAAGAAGAAGAACAACAACAACAACAACAACAACAACAACAACAAGAAATGTGGTAATTCTACATCATTTTTCGCACATGACAACACACAATAGTAAGCACAATAGAACAAGAAACTAAACAGGAAAAAAACACCACAATGTCAACTACAAAAAAACCCACCGTTGTCTCGCTAAATTAATTTTTAACCACAAGTAAACAGACATCTGATTTAGTTTAGAATTCTAGAATGACAATACAACTGCTGAAGCTGAAAGAATAGAAGCTGTCTGTAGCTCATTTTTAACTTGATTAGCTCTATATACATGCACACGCAACGCAACACACACACGCACCACACACACACGCACACGCACGCACGCATGCACACAAGCACACACACACACACACACATCACACACACACACACACACACATACACACACACCACACACGCACGCACGCACGACGCACGCACACACACACATTTTTTTTTTTGTTTGTTCAAGTGTTTTTTTTATATATTTTTTTTTTGCTAGATAGATGGCTTGATGAAAAAAAGCAATTTATTTGCTTACTAATGTACATCTGGAAATAAAATTTTGACTTTGATTGACTTTGAACATCAAAACCACACAACAACAAACACACACCACACACACCACACCCCACATACACACAATCACACACACACACAAACACACACACACACACACACAAAACACACACACACACACACACACACACACACACACACACACACACACACACACACACACACACACACACACACACACAACACACACACTCACACACACACACACACACACACACACACACACACACACACACACACACACACACACACAACACCACACACGCACACACAACACTCACCCCCCCCCCCCACACACACACACGTCAGATGAAAAATTCAATATATAGGCACGCACTTCTTTACTGTACACGAACTCATCAAGACAAGAGAACCCTGCATTAGAAAAAGCTTTCCCTGAGAAAAAATGCTTGTTGCTGAAATTCGAAGCCTGTGCGCGCGAAAAAACACCCAAAAGAGTTTTATATGAAAACAGATAATGTGCAACCGAATGATTGTTTTCAAAAGCCAGCTGAAACGGAAAAAATTACTTAAAAAAATTATATTACTTTTTGTCTGTCGGCAAAGAAACGATAAATCAATCATTTTCTGTATTTCAAATTCGTTCTTTTGTTTCATAGAAAAAGATGGGTCGGTGGTCTAGTGTAACGTACCTAACTAATCTGCAAGGAGCGAGGGTTTGATCCTGTTTGTGACCAAACGTTTTTTTCAACGACAAGACCATGAGTGGTGGTCTGGGTGCTAGTCTTCCAGATGAGACGATAAACTGAGATAGTTTGTGCGACACATATTCAACGCACATAAAAAAATCGTGTTAACAAGAGAGTTGTTACTGGCAATTATTCTGTAGGGAAAAAAATCCACTCTGATAGTGAAACAAATACGCTTGCAAACAGGAAAATAAAAAAGGGTGGCGCTGCTCTTGTGGCGACGCGCTCTCCCCAGGAAGAGCAAGCCTTAATTTCACGATTTCTATCACTGCCTTTACCTTTACCTTTTATCCCACCCATCTCTTTCTTAATCGCATATTCTACCTACTCAGCCCATTCTCCATTTTTCATGCAAATCTGAATTTTTTTTCTGGTGAACTTTCTAATGAGCTGCCCTGAAGTCAGAATAATGATTATTCCGGCTGAGGCCAGCGGCAGATCTCTTGCAGAGTTACAAACACAGGAGAAGATCAGACACTACTATACTCATTGCACCGACACTGGCCATAGGCCATCTATTGCAGAGAAGGAGTTAACATCAGTGCTGACTCCACTCCCCCCAGAAGTCCTTCGGTGAGACTATAAACGAGCCGTGTCGAACGCACGCAGAATCTTGGCACACATTAAATCGTCGCTTTTTGTAAAGAGAGGTCATTGTGTCCGTGGATAACAGATGACATTACAAATTCATACACACGGGATGGATGTAAAAAACATATGCTTCTTATCCTCGATATAAAGAATAATAATATAAAAATAAAGAACACAGAACTAACAAACCACAGCGGGGCGACAATCCTCACTGCTCCCTGTCGACGAATATAAGTCACTGGGTCACTTTGACATCATTCTTTACTTCAATCTGCGACCGAATGATTGTTTGAAAAAACCAACTAAAACTAAAAGATCACTTTAAAAAAATCATGTTTGTTTGTGTTTATCGCAAGAAACGAGAAATCAATCATTTTCTGTATTTAAAAGTGTTTTTTTCGCTTTCGATTTTCCTCGGTGGAGCGCTGAGGTTTACAATGGTGAGATTTTTATGTATGTCACGTGTTTGACCATTATTTAGGTAGCTGCATCCCCATTTCGGGGATGATGTCTAAACTGATACTAGTGTGCATGCCTGTATGCTACTATATACACTGGCAAAAAGTCGCAACATTCGCTCCAGATTGGATCAGACTCCTTTCTTTCCAACCTGCACTTTCTGATCCCCAATTCACTGGCACCCCTCTCCTTTTCTTTCATGCAACAAGCGAGAAAGAAATCGATACAATTCTGAAAGGAATGATTATAAAATCATGTGATCTTGATCCTGTACCTGCTTCTCTTTTCGCACAGCGCCTGTCATAACTTATACCCACCATCACGAAAAATTTTACAGAAAACTCGTCTCTTCTCTCGGGAATTTCTATCAGGTCTCAAAATTGCTATAGTCACACATCTACTCAGAAAGTATGACCTTGACCCTAACATTTTGGAGGATTATAGGCCTGTATCCAGCCTACCTTTTATCCATAAAGTCCTTGAAAAAGTTACCCTAAAACAGCTCAACAACCCCCTTCTCTCCAACACTCTTCTTCCTGCATTTCAGTATGCCTTTCACGTCAACCACAGCACCGAAACCACCATAGTCCACACCTTAAAGACGCTTTTACTCCTGACTCAGGGAAAATCTCCCTTCTCACTCTAGTCGACTTCTCTTCAGCCTTCAACACTGTAGGCCACTCATTTCTTCTCTCTCCCTCTTAAAAAAACCGCTTGGTGTTACTGGCACAGCACTCACCTGGTTTAGTTCAAATCTTACGGACTGATTCTAGACAGTTGCAGTAAACAAAATTCAATCAATACCTGCAAAACTGGAATACAGAGACCCACAGGGATCAGTTCTGGGCCCTGTTCTTTTCACTCTCTACACTGTGCCGCTGCCATACATAAGAAACCGTCATCAGATCAACCATCACTTTTATGTAGATGTTCTGTATGCGTTTGCATGCTGGGCCTCGAATAGATTTATAGTCTCATCTAAAGGACTTAAGTGGAGTCGCTACTGATGTTTAATTCCATGAGAAAAAAAATCCCCTCGAACGGGTGCCTCGAACCTGAGCCATCACTTCACGAACACGTAACGCTATAACCACTAGGCTCTCTCTCTCTCTCTCTCTCTCTCTCTCTCTCTCTCTCTCTCTCTTCTCTCTCTCTCTCTCTCTCTCTCCCTCTTCTCTCTCTCTCTCTCTCTCTCTCCTCTCTCTCCTGTCTCTCTGTCTGTCTCTGTCTGTCTGTCTGTCTGTCTGTCTCTGTCTCTCTCTCTCTCTCTCTCTCTCTCTCTCTCTCCTCCTCTCTCTCTCTCTCTCTCTCTCTCTCTCTCTCTCTCTCCCACTCACCCACCTACCCACCCATTACCTTGGCTATCGTAAAACTTTCAGGGAGTTTTTTTTTTCTTCTTCTCTTTGGCAAGTGTCTAGCTAGGTGGTCGGAAAGTAAAGGAGAGAAGTAGACGGAAGAGAAAGGATAATAACAATCAGGAACAGTGCAGGGGGGAGGTAGGTAGGTAAGTAGGCAGCTAGGCCAGGGAACGAAAAGAGGGGGAAGGGTGGAGGGGGGAGGGAGGTGGATGAACATACAGGAGAGGGAGGGAGGGTGAGGGGAGAAGCGGGGGGGGGGAAGCAGACGCCATCAAACGGCTTCAGCTATTGTCCTTCTTCACATTATGACGTCAGCAGGCAAACGCAGGGGCCATAATGAGCGGGTAATATTGAGCAGAAGATTGGCAACTCCAGTTTTCTCCCCCTTGCTTGCTTGCTTGCCAGTGACAATCATAAAAAAATAAAAAAGGATAAAAAAAGAAGAACAGACAGTATGACCAGGAAGGAGTTAAGGACACAATTCACACAAAGACACACACACACACACTCACACACACACACACACACACACACTCACACACACACACACACACACACACCACACACACACACACACACAACAACAACACACAACAACACACACACACACACAACTCACACGCACAACACACAACACACACACACACAGAAACAAGCACGCACGCACGCACACAGAGCTAGAGCTAGGGCTAGAGCTAGAGCTAGAGAGAGAGAGAGAGACAGACAGACAGACAGAGGCAGCCAGCCATTCTGTCAGCGACAGAGAGACAGAGACAGAGACAAAACTTCAAACAGCCACATAAAAATCAATAGACTTTTATGTTTGTGATCGTTTATCATTTCAATCATTGATGAGTTTTTTTCCCCTCATTTATTACGTGTTGACTGAAAAAGTTAAAAGAAACAAAACAAAAACTACAACTGAAAGACAGCAGGAGAAAGTGGCGGTAGGATGATACAAAAGGGAGACAAGGTAGCCTAGTGGTCAGAACATTGCGCACGCAATGTGACGACCCGGTTCGATTCCGGTCGATGAGATTTTTCTCCTGGAGTTAACATCAGTGCTGACTCCACTCTCCCCAAAAGTCTTTCGGATGAGACTGTGAACCGAGGCCCCGTGTGCGAACGCACGCAGAACATCTTGCACACACGTTAAATCCTGTTCCGCTTTTCGTAAAAGTAGGCCATCGTGTGCCGGTGGGCACAGATGACATTTACAAAACTGCATACACACGGGGACTGGATGTAAAAAAGCACAAGAGTGCTTATTTTATTATCCTCGATATAAAATAAATAAATAAATAAATAAAATATAGGGAGACCCTCTGTAGCAGACGAAGCCCGCCATAACACAAAGGAAGGGAAATCGGCTCTTCACGAGCGTTACGTCCCCTTACATCTCTGTTTTGATGTCTCTCTCATCTAGACACAACGCTGCAACACAAAGCCAGGGCTGGCTTGCCGCCATTTGTCTTTTTTCTTTCTGATTGTTTTGTCTGTGCCATCAAGTGGATCGCTGCATTTTTTCTCTCTTTTTTATGCTTTGTTGTTGTTGTTGTTGTTTTTGCTTTTATTCATCTATTTATTATTATTTATTATTATTATTATTATTATTATTATTATTATTATATATTATTATTATTATTATTATTATTGTTTCGTTTCTATTTATTTTGTTTTATTATTTTATCTCGAAGATAATGGAATAAACACTTACGTGCTTTTTATTTTTTATTTTTACATCCAGTCCCCATGTGTATGTAGTTTTGTAAAAAAAATTATGACTTCTCACCGGCACAAAATGATCTACTCTTTCGAAAAGCGGAACGGGGTTTAACGTGTGTGCGAGATGTTCTGCGTGCGTTCGCACGCGGAACCTCGGTTCATAGTATCATCCGAAGGACTTTAGGGGGGGGGGGGGAGGAGAGTGGAATCGGCACTGATGTTAACTCCAGGGGAAAAAAATCCTCTTGAACACGGTTCGAACCTGGGTCAATCGATCACGAGTGCATCACTCTGACCACCAGGCTATCCCGTCCCCTGAATAGAGAGAGACAGAATGCAACCCACCACCCACACACACCATCACCCCACCCACCCACCCATCACACCACCCAGTCTGCTAACAAAGACAGCCTCGCCTCCCAGACAAAACTAAGCCTAGAAAATGAATGTGACAGAAATTCTGATCATAACAGTCTTAGTTCGAAAATGAATCCCCCTTTTCAGATATGTAATACTGATTAAAAAAAACAAACAAACCGATACTGACCTTGCTTTATAAAACAATACCAAAAATTAGGCAACGCAACTGACTGAATAACTGAGTGAATGAATGAATCAATCGTTCTTTCCTTTTCTTTCTTCTTTTATTTCCAGAATAACAACAACACAGCGCAGCAGCAGCAGCAGCAGCAGCAGCAGCAGCAGCAGCAGCAGTAGCAGCAGCAGCAGCAGCAGTAGCGGCAGCAGCAGTTGTGGCTACAACAATACAAGAATACGCAAACAATTAAAATGGAATAAAATGAGATGAAATAAAATACAAAGTTAAAAAAAGTGTAGAGAATAAAATTAATTAGGCGATGATAGAAAAGGAAAACAAAACAACAATGAAACATTGAAAAGCAAAAGAAGAAGATGATGACAAACCTACATAGAATAAATTGAACAACGAACAATAAAACATCCGCTTCCGAAATGAAGAAAATAATTATAAAGCAGACAGAGCAGAAGAAAAACACACCACACACACACACACACACACACACACACACACACACACACACACACACACACACACACACACAACACACCACGCACGCACGCACGCACGCACGCACGCACGCACACACACACACACATACCACACACACCACACACACATACACACACGCACGCACGCACGTGCGCACGCACACGCACTCATGCACGCACACACACAAACACACTCACACACACACACGCACACACCACGCACGCACACACCTCTCTCAACAATTCTCTGCCTCCCCCCCCACTCTCAGTCTGTGCCCCGTTTCCCCCTCTCAGCTAAACTCTCTCTCTCTCTCTCTCCTCTCTCTCTCTCTCTCTCTCTCTCTCTCTCTCTCTCTCTCTCTCTCTCTCTCTCTCTCTCTCTCTCTCTCTCTCTCTCTCTCTCTCCTCTCCTTCTCTCTCCTCCTCCCTCCCCTCCCTCCTCTCCTCTCTCGCCCCCCCCCCTATCTCTGGTTATTCGTAAAAGACTCACGCGTGCATAGAAACCCAGGGATTTTCTCTCAATCGATCGGCCTTAACCACCACCACCACCACCACCCACCACCACCACCACCACCACACCACCACCACCACCACACCGTACCGCCTAAAAAACAACACACAGAAACTGTCTGTGGCACACACAACCTGTTTGTCTCTGTGAAGATAAGAAAAGCCGAGGCAGTTCATGCCCCTCCCCTTACCCAAAGAAAACCCCCCACAAAACTACGCTTTCATGTTTCAAACCCATTCCTAAACCAGTATTGAACCTGTACTATTTTCTGTTAACAGTGATATAACTTGACCTAATCAAAAAAATATAAGCATCGTCCAAAATTGAACTTCAAAAGAACTGGACGATTTGGAAACGAAAAATCTATTGATAGAATAAAGTACTATCAATTTCTTCTTTTTTTTGGGGGGGGGGGGGGGGGGGGTGTTAGAAATTCGATAACTGAAAATGTGTTGGTACTGTGTTAAAAGAAACATCAATGTAAATTACAGACTGTCTTCATAAATAACTGAAAAACCATGCCAAAGTCGGACACGCTGGTCCTGACTTGTCAGGCGCTTAACGGCAGCGCAACACATTTCCGCTCATTTATCAGACAACAGTAGTTACTGTCTGAACTTTCCACGAAGAAGAAGAAGGAGACTGAAACAGCAGGAAGCAGTGAGTTACGTTTGAATTGGTTGCATGCACTAAGAAGGAATTGTCAGCCCAGGTTTGGCGCATGCACATGCATGCATGCATGTAAACGTGCGTGTGTGTGCATACGTGGCGCGTGTGTGTGATACACAGTTACTTCCATGTCTGCCTCAGGTTCTCTGCTTTCTGTTGCCTGGTCTTTTCCCGGTGATCATACAACCCTCTGGCCGCCGGATTAAAATTTTTTTTTTTATTCATTTATATAAGCACACGTGTGCTTTTTTACATCTAGTCCCCGTATGTATGCAGTTTTGTAAATCTTGTCATCTGTTCCCACCGGCACAGGATATCCTACTCTTACGAAAAGCGGAACAGGGTTTAACGCATGCGCAAGATGTTGTGAGTGCGTTCGCACACTGGGGCCTCGGTTTAAAGTCTCACCCAAAGGACTTTGACATTCAGTTCGTAGTGGCGTCACCCTTCCCATGTCTTTTTGGAGCAGAGGCTAATGCCCTTTAATGGCAGGGCTGAGGTTTTTCCCCTCAGTGGCCGAAAGCCCGGTAATTATTGGCCGTGTGTGAAATGGAGTGGCCAGTTTTCTCGCCCCTAGCTCGCATTAGAGGCAGCTTGCTGCTTTTACTTTAAGTTACGTGACTACACGACACGCATACACACACATGTCCGCACACTCGCACTCGCTGTGTGTGTTGTGTGTGTGTGTGTGGTGTGTGTGAGAGAGAGAGAGAGAGAGAGAGAGAGAGAGAGAGAGAGAGAGAGAGAGAGAGAGAGAGAGAGAGAGAGAGAGAGAGAGAGAGAGAGAGAGATCAAATCAAGTCAAATAAAATTAAATCAAATTCATTTATTCCGATTTGATTTGATTTGATTGATTTTATGAGAGAGAGAGAGAGAGAGAGAGAGAGAGAGAGAGAGAGAGAGAGAGAGAGAGAGAGAGAGAGAGAAGAGAGAGAGGAGAGAGAGAGAGAGGGTTAGCGAATAATCGTATGTATGTCCCTGTTACATCTTTATGTGGCATCACAAAACAACACAAACAAAAACACTCTCGCCTTCGTACTCCTTTTGCTTTCTCTCAAATGAAAAAAAAAACCCAACCCAACTCTTGAACGCCAAACGTAATATAGATCTACTATCAAAGAATACAAAAAAATACCTGACATGATATTTAATCAATTCAAGTACTTTTACAAACACAGAATAAACAGTTTACTACCTTCACAAGCATAATAATGGCAATGATGACGTAGACGATGACGAAAACTGTCATCAGGCAAGTCCAGAATGACGCAACACTGACGCACACTTCCTACACCAACACCAAGTCTGTTGCAGTCACAGCCGCTGAAGAAGAACCTCAGTCTTGAAGGGCGAAGAAGCACCACACAGCTAGCTTCACACACCACAGATAATCTTGATTGTGACAATCCTGTCTACATACCTAAATAGGAAAAGGTAAAGGTGTCCCATAACCTGTGTGATCGAAGGGGAGCAAAGCGCCAGAGACCTCAGCTTCTCTAGGGGCCAGCATGTTGAAGGCGGCGCCCATCTCCTCTCCCTCGCTGTTTTACCTTCCCTGACCCTAAAGAGGGCAGGTACCCATTTACAGCTGGGGGAACTGTACTGAAGCCAAGGCGCGCAAACGGTCACCCATCCCATTGGCAACCACGCTCGACGCTGCTTAACTTGACGGGGGGAAAGCGAGGGCTCTGACCACTGAGCTATCCCGTCCCCAATATCCCTAAATATATTATACCTAGATACCATAATCAATCCACCGTTGGCCGTCGCTCTTTCTCTATTTCTGGTCCAGTGATCTGGAACGATCTCACTCTCTCCCTTCAGAAAAAAGCCTACCTATGACACATTTAAATCTAGCCTGAAGACATATTTCTTCAAAGCTAAGATTTTTCTCTCCTGTTTCATCTTATAGCTGCCCTTGCTCTCAATAGCCGAAATATCCACCACCCTCCCAAAGTGCATGACCTTGTGTGTGTGTGTGTGTGTGTGTGTGTGTGTGTGTGTTTGAATTTGTTAAAAATCTAATTGTTATCGTTGCGTGCGTAAGAATTAGTTGAATGCAAGCACTTTGATTTGTTTCTGCAAGATAAAGCGCTACATAAATTCCATTAAAAATTATTATTATTATTATTATATTATTATTATTATATTATTTTTTATTATTATTATCATATTATTACTATTATCATTATTATTATTATTATTATTATTATTATTATTATTATTATTATTATTATTATTATTATTATTTATATATGTACACACACATTGAGACGGATGTCTCCACATACTTGACTTTTGTCTAATATCACTTTTATGTAAACAAGCAAAAAAAACAACAACAAAAAACCGAAGACTCACGCTTGCCATCAATAATTGACATTAAACCAGTATTTGCTTTAAACGATTAATTATTGAACAAAGTAGATAATCTAAACCAACAAAAAGAAACACATAATTTCTTTTGAGAGCAAAGTCCGTGTATAAATAAATACTTGATGTGTGCCATTGATGTGCCTGAATAACACAGTTAAGAACCTTGTCTGTTCCTCACGAAAAGTGTGTTTTTACAATAACATGAACAGAAAGAATAAGGGAAGAAAAAGAATAAGGAAGAAGAAAGAAAAGAAGAAGAATTGCAAAGAAGAAAATTGCGAAGAAGAAGAATTGCAAAGAAGAAGAAGAATTGCAAAGAAGAGAAGAAGAAGAAGAAGAATGAAGAAGAAGAAGAAGAAGAAGAGGAGGAATGGAGGAGGAGGAGGAGGAGGAGAGAAGGAGAGGAGGAGAGAAGAAGAAGAAGAATGAAGAAGAAGAAGAAGAAGAAGAATTGCGAAGAGGAAGGAAGAATGCAAAGAAGAAGAATGCAAAAAAGAAGAAGAATGTAAAGAAGAATGCAAAGAAGTAGAATGCAAACAAAAGAAGAATGCAAAATGAAGAAGAAAATGTGAAGAAGAAGAATGTAAAGAAGAAGAACGCAAGAAGAAGAATGCAAAAAGAAGAATGCAAAAGAATGCAAAGAGAAGAAGAGGAAGAAGAAGAACAAGAGGAGGAAAGAATGTAAAGAAGAAGACGAAGAGACAGCAACTTATCCAACAACTTGACCCCTGAAAAATCCTCCACACTCTCATCATCCCACCTCCTTCCCCAAATCTCTCCTCCCTTTCTTGCCTGCAAAACTGTTAACATAGTTTCCACACGTACTTTAAAAAGATAAGTTAGGAGAAAACACAACAAACCATAGACACCAGGCTTAAAGTTCATCGCCGCCATTTCCTGCTGACGTCATCAAGCCGGTTAAAGGGCGATAATAAAGTCTTCTTCTAAGCAATCGATTCCGGATAACAGACTGCCAACGAAGAGATCAGAGATAAGTAGGGAGAGGGGGGGGGAGGGTGTAGGGGAAGGGGATGGAGGACTGGGAAGAGAGAGGAGAAACAGTTGTGTGTGTGTGGTGGGGGAACAGATAAAGGAAGAGAGGACGGGAGATGAACCAAGCGCCAAAAGAAAGGGGCAGAGCAGGAAAAGTCTAACTTGTAAATGTGGAGCGGTTTCAGAGTAATTCCTTGGCATCTGTTGTTTGTTGTGTTGTTTATTTGTCCATCATGTTCGACGATGACCTCCAAAACAGCAGAGGAGGCAGCTGCTGTTTCGGAAACTGGGCAGAAATTTTGATTATAGTGGAGATGCCTTGCCCACAGTACATCCCCACTCTCTCGACCAAGTGGGCATACGGACAGTCAGTCAGCGTTGGAAATGTTCTCCAAAGGCCAACTAGCCTCCAGGGCTACAGCACATAAGGACTGTACAAGTCAAGCCTCCTAGACAGAAAAAAAGACTAAGCTGTAAAGTGGAATTCCATGAGTGGAAAGAAAGCCACTGATCATACAGCCTCTCACTTTGCCGTTGCCCCCAGCGTAAATGGTTTAATGAAGAACTGTGATAAAGCCACTGATCATACAGCCTCTCACTTTGCCGTTGCCCCCAGCGTAAATGGTTTAATGAAGAACTGTGATAAA
This sequence comes from Stramonita haemastoma, assembly GCA_030674155.1. Classification (NCBI taxonomy): domain Eukaryota; kingdom Metazoa; phylum Mollusca; class Gastropoda; order Neogastropoda; family Muricidae; genus Stramonita; species Stramonita haemastoma. The sequence continues at coordinate 60,639,573 of CM060327.1, read as the reverse complement.
GCCACTGATCATACAGCCTCTCACTTTGCCGTTGCCCCCAGCGTAAATGGTTTAATGAAGAACTGTGATAAAGCCACTGATCATACAGCCTCTCACTTTGCCGTTGCCCCCAGCGTAAATGGTTTAATGAAGAACTGTGATAAAGCCCAGGCGCTGAAAATCTAGGTTCTTGAAATACCATCTGCCTCCAGCTTGATGTTGATTCAATTTCTAGAAGGTCAGATTCAATGTTGTTGATATTTTTTTGGAGTCGATTCCAGCCCCGAACCGTTCTTAATGGCACAAATGGCATACGCTTCTGAAAGGCGGAACAGGTTTTAACGTGCGCGCAAAATATTCCGCGTATGTTTGCACACGGGGGCCTTGGTGGTTTATAATTTTATCCGAAAGCGGGAAGTGGAGATAGTACTGATGGTGACTCCAGGGTAAAAATCCTATTGAACAGATATGTGGCGCTCCACCACAAAATGAGTCGCTTAGCACATTACCCAATTTTGCGCTAGGAGCCTTTAAAGGCAGGTCGGGGTCAAGCTGTCGATTTTGAGATTTTGATTGATTATTAAACTAGATCTGTTTATTTATCTTATAATGAAATATCAGGGCATAATTTTTATTCCTTTTGCTTTTAAATGTGTTTTGAAAATACCAAAGCACTCATTCTGATAACCTGTTACTAAAATAAACTTGCCCGTTTCTCATTTTGTCACATCCTGCAGTCTATCATTTCAATTTGTAATAATGTTGCACAGAATTGTCCGATTTTCAATCTGTTTTCTGTATTTGATAGCCACTTTACTGCACATTAATAACATGTCAATAACTAAAAATTGACCTCATGTGCACTCCGTCTCATTATGTGGTGGAGCGTCACATATGTCGGTGGTGGTTCGCACCTAGGTTTGATCCTGTACTGTTCGAAATGCAAGCAAAATGGCATAACCACTGGGCTACTCCCTACCTCCCCCATCTCCCGCCATTTTATATATCTGACTTTTTGTCTACCCCATCTCTCCAACCCTCTCTAGTTTTCTAATCAATAATTATGACCATCTGTTTTTTTTCAGTCTGGTTCTCTTTCTCCTTGCCTGCAATGCCTGTCTCTGACATGATAATGTAAATGGACTGTACAGCACAGTGCAGTACAGTACAATACAGTACAAAACAGTACAATACAGTACAGTACAATACAATACAGTATAGTACATCACCGAACAGTACAGTACAGTACAATACAATACAGTACAATACAGCACAGTACAGTGCAATGCCATTTGACATCACTAGATAATAGCTCCACACTGAGCCAATACATTTACTGTTGGGAAATAAGACATCAGTTTTGTCATTTCCCTCTCCCCCTCCCAGCCCCCAGCCCCCCCCCTCTCTCTCTGTCTTTGTCTCTGTTTCTCTCTCTCTTTCCTTCCTCTTTCTGTCCTCATCCCCTCTCTCGCTCTTTCTGTCTGTCTCTGTTTCTCTCTCTCTTTCCTTCCTCTTTCTGTCCTCATCCCCCTCTCTTGCTCTTTCTGTCTGTCTCTGTTTCTCTCTCTCTTTCCTTCCTCTTTCTGTCCTCATCCCCCTCTCTTGCTCTTTCTGTCTGTCTCTGTTTCTCTATGTCCCTGTCTCTGCCTCTGTGTCTGTCTGCCTTTCTATCTGCCTCTCTCTCTCTGTCTCTCTCTGCCTCTCTCTGGCTCTGTCTCTCTCTGCCTCTCTCTGTCTCTGTCTGTCTGTCTCTCTCGCTCTCGTTCTCACTCTCTGCCTGCCTGTCCCCCTCCCCCCCCCCCCCCTCTCTCTCTCGCTCCCGCTCTCTGTCTGTCTGTCTCTGTCACTGTCTCTGTCTCTCCTCTCTCTACCTTTCTGTCTCTGTCTTTCCGTCTGTCTCTCTGTCTGTCTCTGTCTGTCTGTCTCTGTCTCTCTCCCTGCCCCCCACTTCTTTCTCTCTCTCTCTACGTGTGTAGCCTACTGGCGTGCAAATGTCTGACTCTGCCTGTTTACCAAGCATTCCTTTAATTGAAGCTTTGTAAACCCCTAATACTTTCTGCCTTTCCCCACCTGTTTCCACAGCTCCTCTCCCGCCGTACCCCTCGCGCTGTTGACAGAAGACGCCGCATAGACCTGAAGATAAGACGTCACGTCATCGTTCCTGCTCTGTCATTATCCTCTACTGACGTCAGCACAGGCTCAGGAATAATGGGACAGGAATATATATAGCCTGGTGGTCAGAGTCATACGCTTGTGATCTTCTGACCTGGGTTCCAATCTCGTTCAAAGAGGATTTTTAAAAATTCCTCTGGAGTTAACATCAGTGCCAACTCCACACCCGCCTCCTAAAAGTCATTCGGATGAGACTATAAATGAGGTCCCGTGTGTTAATTAATGCACGCAGAATATCTTGCGCACAAAACCTGTTCCGCTTTTCGGAAGAGTAGGCTATATTGTATGCCGGTGGGAACGGATAACAAAATTAACAAAACTGCATACATACAGGGACTGGATGTAAAAAAAGCACATGAGTGCTTATGCTATTATCCTCGAAATAAATGAATAGATAAATAAGTAAATGAATGAATAGATGAATGAATGAATGAATGAATGAATCAATCAATCAATCGATCAATCTATCAATCTTAAACCAGGTGCCATAACCGGTGATGTTGTTGATTCACTGGAGGCCACACATAACATGAGATGTGTGAACGCACGCAGAACATCTTGCACACACGTTAAATCATGTTCTGCTTTTCGTAAGAGTAGGCCATCATGTGCCGGTGGGAACAGATAACATTTACAAAACTGCATACACACGGGAACTGGATGTAAAAAAAAGCACATGAGTGCTTATGCCATTATCCTCGAAATAAAGAAGCAAATGAATAAGTAAATGATTGAATGATGAATGAATGAATGATTGAATGAATGAATATGAATC
>CM060327.1:60611647-60614147 GCA_030674155.1 Stramonita haemastoma | reverse complement strand
TGTCTGCCTGTCTCTGTCTCTGTCTCTCTGTCTGTCTGTCTGTCTGTCTGTCTGTCTGTCTGTCTGTCTCTGTCTCTATGTCTATGTCCCGCAATGTCTGTTTCTCCAGCCTCCCCCTCTCTTTCTTTAAACAGAAAAGAAAGATACTGCAAATGCTAAAAAAAGTATTCATTACGCATCAAAGATTAAAAAACAACAACATCAAAGATACACAGTGCTAACATTGAGTAAATTCGCACAAAAAATAAAAGAAAACCTGCACAGATTATGATGATAATAATACCCCCAGATAACTGCATCAACGAGGGTTGAAATGAACCGGACAGTTAAAGGAGGAAGAGGGTAAAGGTAAAGGTGTCCCATAATCTATGTGGTCGTAGAGGAGCGAGGCATCAGAGACCTCAGTATCTCCAGGGGCCAGCATATTGAGGGCAGCGCCCATCTCTTCTCCCTCGCTGCTTTACCTTCTCTGACCCTAAAGAGGGCAGGTAACCTTTTACAGCTGGGTGAACTGGGAGACTTGCTAACCAGGCTCGATGCTGTTTAACTTTAGCTTGAGGAAAGCGAGCGCTCTAACCACTGAGCTATCCCGTCTCTTAAGAAGGAAAACAAGGCTGACACAATGAGAAGGGCAGACCTGCAAAAATGTCCACCTCAGAATTTACATGCGGATACTATTTCAGTTGAAAAGGCCTTCAAATCCGGAGAGGGGAGGGTAGTGTTGGGATGGGGTGGCTAATGCACTTTGTCCCTAACACAATGCTGCTGCTAACAAAATCCCTCCCCACGCACACAACACTCTCGACCACACACATGCTAATGCTCTCCGCCATTTAGGAGACAGGCTGATCTGGTTAAAAAAATCAGACGATGCGTGATATCACGCCACTGCCATTTTCTGCTTTTCTTTTTTGTTGTTGAATGGATTCATCCATTTTTTCCCCTGTTTATCTAATAAAGAAAATATTTTTCAGCGTCTCTCCAATTTCATTAAGTTCAAAATACTGAGGACAAAAATATGGTTGATTTTTTTTCTTAATTTAGTTACAGTCTTAGATCAATCACTCGTGTGGACATATTTTTGCATCCCACCATCTCCTTTCAGTCAAACTATCACTGACAAAAGAGCTCATGGTTAGAGCTTATATACTTACAGTCTGAAATCGTTTACCTGCTCGAATCGATATTTACTTAAACCAACCAACTGACAACCCTTTATAAAAAAAAAAAACCCAAACCGATTCACAGGCCCGAGGAACCGAAGTGGGATGACCTACTACCACAGTCCCTAAATCGGAGCACTTCCACTGGGACTCTTAAACAATCTGAAAACAACAGGCAGGGTATGTTTGCCAAGACCACCTGAACTACCCTACTATCATGTGCACCAAACTCCACATAAGCCACACACACAGAGCAGTGCCCCTGCAAGACTGGCAGCCAGACAACAGAACGTGTGCTGCAGTCCTGCCCATTACATGAGGCACTCTGAAAGAGGATCTGGCCTGACTGACCCATATCACCCCAGTAGTCAAGAAGCTCTATGGAGACTGGGAGGACCTGCAGTGTACAGTATAGCTGCTTTCATCACAGAAAGTAACCTAGCCATAAAAAGTACCTTTCTTCCCTTCCTAGTTAAAACTGTTCTGTTTTGTCATTGAAGCCCATATCATTCCATTTCAGAACAAAACATAACAACTCTCACGACCTTCAAACTATTCTACAAGAACCACAGACGCAATAGCTCAGTGGTTAAGACCATTCGATTTTAATCTCTTCAGTCCATATTGTCACAGGTTCGAACTCCGCGGCGTCTGGTAAATTACTTAAAGACGGGTTGTTGTTTTTTACGAACTCCCAGGTCAACTTCAAGTGCAGACCTGCCAGTACCTTAATTCCCTTTGTGTACTTGTATAAATACGCATGCAGATGATCAAACATGCATGTTAAAGATCCCGTTATCCATGTCAGTGTTCGGTGGGGTACAGAAACAGGAACATACCCAGCACACAACCCCGAAGTCGGAATGCGGTTACCTTCAGGGTAGTTGAGGAGGAGGGGGGGGGGGGGGGCGGTCGCATACGCAAAAAATCTCACCATTGGTAAACTTCAGAGCGAGGCATCAGAGACCTCAGCTTCTCTAGGGGCCAGCATATTGAGGGCGGTGGCGCCCATCTCCTCTCCCTCGCTGCTTCACCTTCCCTGACCCCTAAAGAGGGCAGGTACCCATTTACAGCTGGGTGAACTGGGGGAACTGTACTGAAGCCAAGGCGCGCAAAAGGTCACCCATCCAACTGGTAACCACGCTTGATGCTGCTTAACCTTGGCTGGGGGGAAAGCGAGCGCTTGACCACTGAGCTATCCGTCCCAGAGTTGACTTTGGTTATGCTAAAAAGCTATCAACACCATCTGAGAACCTTAATTAATCTGAAGCGTGAAACCAACACCTCACTCTAACAGGGACATTCCCCCCCCTCCCCCCCTCCCCCCCACCCAACAT
>CM060327.1:60589147-60594147 GCA_030674155.1 Stramonita haemastoma | reverse complement strand
TCTGGATCAGCAATGTTGAATGTTTCCGACAGCGTGGAGTTACATAGTTCTAGGAGAAAATGTTGTTCATTAAACTTTGCAAAAGAACGATAGGTTATAGTTTTATGGCCAGGTTTGGGAATTTTTGTTCCTTTTTTTGACCAAGTGGCACAGACTGGGTAGTGGTCGCTGCAGTTATAGACAGGGACACATGTTTCTATGATGTTTTCGGGGTTTGATACATAGATATGGTCAATTAGTGTGCTTGAATTTGATGTGACTCTCGTGGGAGATTTAACTAATTGGTGAAGATTGAAGGAATTCGTAACTTGGGTCCATTGATTATGTACTTTAGTAAGGTCAATATTGAAGTCCCCCAGTAAGATTAGTTCCTGACATTCAAGTAGGACTTCATTCATCATGGAGTCAAATTTGTCTATCCAATTTGTTCTTTCTGTTGGATTCCTGTAACAGAACCCTATTACAACAGGCCGTGTACCTTTCACTGAAACTTCAATCCAGATAGATTCTACTTCATGACGTTCTAGGTCAGGGAGACGTTTGAATGTTACAGATTCACTAATATATACTAACACACCTGTTTCTTTTGGCTTATGTGGATCTTTTCGCAAGATTTTATAACCTGGTATGTGTATGTCAGTGTCCATTATATGTTCTGAGAGCCTTGACTCAGAAAGCCCTAGTATGTGAAATGGTTTACCTTGATTTGTGATGAGTGTTGATATATCTTCAATTTTGTTAATTGCATGGTTTATGTTTAGGTGGCAAATTCGTAAGCCATCCTTGGAGGGCCAGGTATTATGTCTTGGATGCATCTGCTATAGGTACTTTGGTGAGAAGTAGTAATGTGTTGTAAATTTGCCTTTTTTGGTGAATGGGGAAAATGAAAATATGTTGAAAGTTTACTAATAAGGGGGGGGAGTATAAGTACTTGATTGGGGGTAGGGGATGAAATGAATTAAAGAGTAGAATCAAAATCACTTTGCGTATAACACACAATAATAATAACTCAGTCAAGATAACTGTTAGCCTTCTTCAGAAGAACAAATGAAATGGGTTAAGGAGTAAAATCAAATAACTTTACATTTAACACACAATAATGTAGTAATTCAGTTAAAATAACTGTCAGGCTTCTTCAGAGAAACAAATAAAAAACAAATCAAAAAACAAATCAAATCAAACAAATCAAAACAAACAAATCAAAACAAGATCAGATAAAAAAAATCAGAAAACAAATCAAACAAATCAACAGACCATCAAAACCATAAAAAAAGATAAGGCAGAGCAAGGTTTAAAAAAAAAAAAAAAAAAAAAAAAAGATAAAAAATAAAATAAAAGTCAAGAACAATCAAGGCAATACTATGCCAAGCAAGTCCTGTAAACAACAACAATGCAACAGAAGAGAGAATAATAAAAGTATCTCTTGATGCACACAATTCCTGGGATACAAGATGTCCACGCACAATCAGCAAGATCCAGTGGATTCACTCACAGTCTTTTCAGTTTAAGTAAGGTCAGGCAATGACCAGTCACAGTTTGCTACACAATGGGAGCACTGGGTTGGGTGGGGGTGCCTGGAGCACAGAAGAACTGGTATATATATAGTTCCACTTTGTCACAAGTTGACAATTCAAGACCATGGGTTGTAGAGCACAAATAGAGCACAAATATCAGTCTTCACAACCTTGTTTCATTATTTTTATCAACTTATAGTTGAAGGATCAAGTTGTGTTCACACGATTATACATATGGGCACAATATGCTATCATCTTGCTCACACCTCACACACATGTGTGTATGTGTGTACATATGTGTATACATATATATATATATATATATATATATATATATATATATATATATATATATATATATATATATATATATAAACAAGATAATATTCAGTCACAGTCTTTTTAGCATAGTATGGTCTGGCAATGACCAGTCACAATTTGCTACACAATGGGAGCACTGGGTTGGGTGTGTGTGTCTGGAGCACAGAAAAAAACTGGTATGTATATCTATAGTTCCACTCTGTCACAAGTTGATAATTCAATACCATGGGTTGCAGAGCATGAGTATGGTCTTCACAATCTTGTTTCATTACTTTTATCAACTTATATTTGAAGGTCAAGTTGTGCTCACGCACTTACACACTTGTGCACAAATACACTACCATCTTGCTCACAGCTCACATACACACGTGTGTGTGTTGTGTGTGTGTGTGTGTGTGTGTGTGTGTGTGTGTGTGTGTGTGTGTGTGTGTGTGTGTGTGTGTGTGTGTGTGTGCATATATATGTATATAAACACACATCCAAACACTTACATATGATTGTACATATGCATAAACATATCACACGTATGTATGTCCACACATGCATACACATATACTCAAACATACATGTACATTCTTATTCATTATTGCAGTGTTGGTAGATTGTGACTTTATCACACCAGAGTTTCTATGGTGTATGCTATGTTGGGCTGGTGGTAAGGAAGATTTACGAGGGAAGCTGGAGCTGGGTGAGGTCTGGTAGAGGGCATTGCTGGGTAGGGTGGGGGCATGTGGTAGGGAGAATGCAGGGTCCTCACTGGATGTAGTTGCCTGAGGGATTGTCTGTTGGCCCAGACATTGTCCTTCTGGGGTTGGGGGGTGGGGTGGCATCCAGACATTTGCTTTGAGAAAGGGTAACCAGGAACACTGGGGTGTGGAGGATACCCTTTGTATACTAGCGATGGTGGATGGGTCATATGTTCGTCAGTAGGTCGTGTAGTGGGTGTTGTCAGGAGTGGCTGTCTTTTATGTCTGGGGTCGGCATATTTGAGGCTGTATGCTAACCTGTCTGCACCTTTGGGGCTGGGGTGAAGAGGGTCAGAATACAGATCTTTGCGTGGGGCCCCACTGGAGGTTATAAATATGGTAGAGTGGTCTGCAAGTGGGATGTTTTCTGCAGCACACACTTTGGCTAGGGATATGTTGGAAATGTTAACTGTTTTCTTTAGGGGGTGCTGTCCCATTGGGGGAATGATGGACGATGCCAGCAGCCTGGCTCTAGGAAACACGTGTTTGATGTTTCTGATGAGTTGTGTCCATTTGCTTTCTGTGATAGCTGTGTGTTTGCATGTGTTGATTCCTGTGTGAAAAATGATGTGCTGTACTTCTTTGTTGTTGGGAATGTGATGGAGCCAATGAATAAGGTCATCGACAGTGAGACCTGAGATATTAATGTTTTGAGTGTTGCCTTTGTAGAATAGAATATCAGATTTGATGTGTCGTGTTACTGAGTCACCTAAGATGAGGTTAGTTGTGCTGGAATGTACTCTATGTTCTGCTAGTTGTTGGCGTGGTGTGAGAGTGCTGTTGGTAGTAGTTTGTTGTGCTTCAGAAGTGTGTGTTTGGAGTTTTGTGTCTTTTTTTCTTTTTTTGAGAGAGACTTTTGTCCATACATTTGGGTTTAAGTCATTGTCCTCAGGGATGTTGGAAGTTTGTTGGTCAGAGTCTGTTTGGTTGTTGTTTTTGATGGTGGTGGTGACAGTGTTGACTGTTGTTTGGTTGTTGATTTCTTTGGTGGTGTTGGAAGTTTGTTTGACAGAGTCTGTTTGGTTGTTGATTTTGACAGTGTTGACTGTGTCTTGTGGTGAAGGTGGAGTTCGATCAGCTGGGGCTGGCTTCTGGTCAGTGTTGTCATGAATACATTGTTTTTTGTTTTCCTCATTGTGGGAGAGAAGAGAGAATCTGTTGGTGGTTGGGAAGGATGATAGGAGGGTGTCTTGTTCTTCATCTGACTGTACAGTTGAGTGCTTTTGTGTGTGTTCTTTTGATAATGTGTGTTTCAGCTGTTTCAGTTCTGTCTTTAAGTCTTGGTTTTCTTTTTGCAGTTTGAGAACAATCTTGGTAAGAGAACCTAAGGCTTTTGTGGTTTTTTTGATTGAAGTGGATAGTGAGTGTATTTTTTGTTTCTGTGGTTGTGGTGTTAGGGTGGGTGTATATTTGCAGAGGAAACGAGGATGGTGACGTGTTTTTTTGTGAGGATGAGTGACTGATGCAGAAACATGTCGCACAGTATTAGTCTGTGTATTTTGTGAGTTGTTTTTTGGCTGATTGTTGGATTGACAGCATGTTTTGATCTCTTTCCTGTTTTCAGCTGTGTGAGGGAGACCATGCATCTGCACAGGGTGTGGGTGTGGTGTTTGTACTCTGTTTTGTGGAAGGGTTTGTTTTGTGTTCCCTACAGGTGTGTTTATCCGGCCTGACTGCTGGACTGGTGGGAGTGAAGGGTGGTGATAGATCAGGCAGCTGATCATCAGTGCTGGGTGGTGGGCTGGTGGTGGGATTGATCAATGAGGGCAATCTGGAGAGGCAGGGACTCTTGGATGGGGAGGGGATATCCTGGGGAATTATTCTACCAGATCTGGAGGTTTTGGGTTGGGGTAGGGGTAGTTCCGACAGGTCACGCACAGCCTCGTCCAGGTTTGGTTGGGTCTCTCTGCTTCTTGTCAGACTGAAGATGGCTCGAATTACCTGAATGAGTGATTGGAACTCATTTCTGAGCCATCTTCTGCACAAGTTCCCTTGTACCAGTACAGTTCCTGTTGTGTAATAGGTGGTGATGGTGATTAGTTTTCTGTCAGCACAATTGACTTGAATTTTAGTCTTGTAAAGTTCGTCACTGGGTAGGGTGGTGGGGATAGTAGAGAGGTCGCCAATGTCACTGAAGGAAAGGGGTTTGTTAGGCTTTGAGTAATCATTCCAATATGTGTCAAAGCCTGGTTGATTACTGACACTGTACATGTAACGTTTATAGAAGACAGATCTTGCTACTGGAAGCAGTGGGAATGGGACTTGAAAAGTTAATTGTTTTGTGTCTATCTTTATATCTATTTGGGGGACCCAGGTACTTTGGGTGTCATTGGTGACAGCAGACATTTTTTTGGGGGGGGAGGGGGTGACAAGGAGATTGGAGATGTGGGATGGAGTGGGGTGAGTATGGGGGAACTAG
>CM060327.1:60579147-60581647 GCA_030674155.1 Stramonita haemastoma | reverse complement strand
TATCTGTAATTATATCTATCCCTTAGTCTGGCGACCGTGGGGGCACCCCTGAAGACTTGACAACCAGTTCCCTCCATTCCTCTCTCTATTCTGCCTTTCTAAAAATTTGGTCGAGTTCTAGGCCTGTCCATTCGCTGATGTTGTCCTCCCATCTCTTCTTTGGTCTGCCTCTTTTTCTTCCTCCATGGAAAGTGCCTTGCAGTATTGTTTTTGCAAGTCCTTTCGATCTTGTGACATGCTCGTAGCATTTAAGTTTACGCTTCTTTACGATTGATACAAGATTTTCGTAGCGACCAATGGTTTGCTGGATTCTGTTACGCACCTCTTCGTTGCTTATGTGGTCTCTGTAGGAGATGCCAAGGAGTCTCTCTCTGCAATTCACGCACGCCAAAATGCAGCTTGTGTGGCAGGAATGGTGGAGGAAAATGGACATGAACTAATCATCCCTTAACTCCCATCCACAGCCTCTGAATCCCCTGAATAAACAGCAGTGTGAAATGTTTGCCGCTCAAATTGATTTAAAATCGAAAAGTGGGACAGGCAGGCTTGGCAAACGACTCAATGTTTAGCTAAGAGGTATGGCGTTCGTCTTGTGTCAAAAAGACATGAACAGTGGTTTCAACTGTAAAGAACGGTGTTTGCTTAAAAAAAATTTTTTTTTTTTGGGGGGGGGGATGAAAAAATTCACTTCATGTGATAATATTAATTAACATAAAGAAAAAATTAAATAAACGTGTGGTTACGAGTATTGTTGTTTTTTGCTGACCACAAATTACCGGTTATATAATGAACCAGGAAGCACCCCCCCCCTAAAAGAAGAAAAATGTAGCCTAAAATAGTACTACTTTTGCTTTAAAACTGTAATTGTTTTTATTGCTTTTGATCTTATTTCAAGTTCATGATCAGCAAAGTAAAGGAAAAAGCACAGAAAGATAACTGTTATTTCGAAGATATGTTGTTTTACCATGAAAAGAGTGATTATATAATCTTGGGAGACCAAAGTATTGTTTTCTTCCTCTTCTGCATCATTTTTAAAATCTCAAAACCACAAAATTACCCGAGTACTTTGTGAAAAAACATCTTATTTGCTTTTCAAAGGTGATCTCTATAAAGTGCCTTGATTTGTTGCTTCACAAGATTTAATGCTATAGAAATTCCATACAGTATTATTCGTTGTTATTTATTGTTCTTTTTGCTTTTGTTTATTGTTTTTGTTTTTGTTTTTTATTGTTCTTTTTGTAAAACTTATTTTTAATTCATTTTGTTGTTACGAAAGCATAATATGCATGACAAGCACTAGCATTGAGAATAAGCGTTAACCATTTGTAGTCGTATATTCACGAATGAACACAAATATTTATTGTTCTTTTTTTTAGTTTTATTTATTGTTTCTTTGTCTTGTTTTCTTTGAGCATTTACAACTTTTGGCGCAATTGGTTTCCCATAGAGAGATTTCACGCAGTCAGCGGAAAAAATTCCCAGCGTTCTGTGCAGACCTGAAGTGTCAGGGGATTGGCAGCTGAAAGCAGCTAACTGCCCAAAGTACAACTGCCCACTTCATCCACTATGTCTCACTCCGTCTCCCTCCCTCTGGTTTTTTTTTTTTTCCTTTTTCCTTTTTTTCTTTTCCTTTCTCTTATTATGTTTCCAATTTTCTCTTGAACAAAAACTAGCACCGTGGCTGGCAAATTACGCTTGGACATATTTGGGTCGCTTCATTCCACCTGTCTGTCTGTCTGTCTGTCTGTCTGTCTGTCTGTCTGTCTGTCTGTCTGTCTGTCTGTCTGTCTGTCTGTGTTCTCTGTCTGTCTGTCTGTCTGTCTGTCTGTCTGTCTGTGTTCTCTGTCTCTGTCTCCGTCTGTCTGTCTCTCTTTATCTCTCACTTTCTCTCTGTCTCTGTTTCTCACTCTGTCTCTGTCTCTCTGTTTCTGTCTGTCTGTCTCTCTCTATCTCTGTCTCTATCTCTCTGTCTCTCTATGTCTCTCTGCCTTTCTCTCTCTGCCTTTCTCTCTCTGTGTCTCTCTCTGTGTCTCTGTGTCTCTGTCTCTGTCTGTCTGTCTGTCTGTCTGTCTGTCTGTCTGTCTGTCTCTCTGTCTCTGTCTCTGTCTCTGTCTCTGTCTCTCTCTCTCTCTCTCTCTCTCTCTCTCTCTCTCTCTCTCTCTCTCTCTCTCCTCTCTCTCTCTTAGAATGCAGTTTATTGATGAAATGTGTCAGAACCGGTGAAAATGTGTGTGTGTGTGTGTGTGTGTGTGTGTGTGTGTGTGCGTGCGTGCGTGTGTGTGTGAGAGTGTGTGTATGTGCGTGTGTGTGTGTGTGCGAGCGTGCGTGTGTGTATGTGTGTGTGTGAGTGTGTGTGTGTATGTATGTGTGTGTGTGTGTGTGTGTGTGTGTGTGTGTGTGTGTGTCAGTGTGTGTGTATGTGTGTGTTTGTGTGTGCATGTGTATGTGTGTGTTTGTGTGTGTGTGTGTGTGTTTGTGTGTGTGTGTGTGTGTATGTGTG
>CM060327.1:60566647-60571647 GCA_030674155.1 Stramonita haemastoma | reverse complement strand
TTACAGAAAAAGATTGAATGTTCATTTTAACTCCCGTTTTGACAAACTTATTCAGCGCACGGCAAAAGAATCCATGACAACGAGAGAGTGTATCCCTGGCAAAACTTTGTGTAGTAAAAAGCCACTCTGATAGGGGAAACAAATACTGTTGAAAAAGTAAAAAAAGAAAAAAAAAGAAGGTTGAGCTGCTCTTGTGGCAACGCACCCCCGGGAAGGAAGGGAGAGAGCAGCCCAAATTTTAAGCAGAAAAATCTGCTGTGAATGAAAGCGGTATTCAGATTCATTCAATTCAAGGAACAAAAGAATTTATTTGCTCTTCCAATAAAAGGTTGGATACGGTGAACATTACGAGGGAGGGACACAGGACATTCATTAGCCAGCTCTGTGGTTGTGTATTAATTTTGTATTTATGTTTTGGGAGCGTATTTTTCTTAAAAATATTTTTCGTAAAGCATCTTTTTGGTCCTCGGCTAAAGCTCTGAGGTTCACCAACAGTGACATTTTTGCATCGTTTTTTCTTTTGCCCGCCATTAAGGTAGCTGCAATCCGACTTCTGGGTTTAGATGTTACCCTTTTCAACTACAAACTGTCACCTAGATCACCAGTGACGGTGGAAAAGTACGGCATGGGATCCGATTTAAACCGTCTTCTCACTGCATCCACCCACCTGCTTACTACAGAAGACTTGATCTTCTTACAGAAAAACAGAGTCCACACACCTGTATAGTACAGAAGACTTTGGAGTCTTCTAACACCCCCCAAAAACAACAACAACAACAACATCAAACAACCCAAACCACCCAACAATCCCCCCCCCAAAAAAAAAAAAAATCCCCCGAAACAGAGCCCACCCACCTGTTTACTACACAAAACATTTGAGAGTCTTCCCACCACACCAACCTATCAACTACAGAGGACTTTTAGGAGTCTTCTTATTTCCCGAAAAAAAACAACAACAACAAAAACAACAACACTCGCACCAACACCCACACCCACCAGACCCCTCCTTTACCCCAGCTACTTGCTCTGGGGTAAGAGGCCCCGTGTGCGAACGCACGCATAACATCTTGTGCACACGTTTTTCGGGCTCCGGCCGGCTCCTACCCAGAGTGAGTGTGCTGTGGGCTCAGTGGGGAGACTGGGACCACACAGTCGAGCTTCATCCACTTTACGGATGCGAATTTGAGAGTGTTGTTCAAATTACGACACTTTGAAAGCACTAACGAAAACCACACAGCCTAAAGCCTCTGTTATTGAAGACAAAGAAGGAAATCTTTTAACGGAAAACAATGCCATCCTCCAACGCTGGACAGAATACTGTGAGGGATTGTACAACTACCCACTACGCCCAGATACCAACATAGTTTCTGACAAACCCCCTGAACACCAAGATAAAGACCCACCAATACTAAGGTGTGAAGTAGATGCAGCTATTAGACAATTGAAGAAGGGGAAGTCCCCTGGAATCGATAACATCCCAGCTGAACTCATAAAAAATGGAGGGAATGAAACAGCAAGGCGATTCACAGAACTTTGTCAGAAGATCCACGACACCAAAGAATGGCCAAAAGAATGGACACAGTCTCTTGTAATACCCCTGCCAAAGAAAGGAAACCTCAAACAATGCCAGAACTACAGAACCATCAGTCTCATAAGTCATCCTAGCAAGATCATGCTGCAGGTAGTCCTCAACAGACTGAAAAACCAAGCGGAAAAACTCCTGGCAGAAGAACAAGCGGGCTTTAGACCAAAACGCAGCACAATGGAACAAATTTTCAATCTGAGAATTCTGATAGAGAAGCATCTCCAACACCAAAAAGACTTGTACCACAATTTCATAGACTTCAAAAAGGCCTTTGACAGGGTATGGCATGACGGCCTCTGGCAAGTACTCAGGCACTTCAACATTGACAGCTGTCTAATTGAAGTCATCAAAGCTCTGTACGAGAACGCAGAAAGTGCAGTTTTTATGAATAATCACGTGGGCGAGTTCTTCAAGACCACGGTTGGGGTTCGCCAGGGCTGCCTTCTCTCACCTGTACTCTTCAACCTCTTCCTCGAAAACATCATGACAGAGACACTGCAAAACCACCACACTTCCATCTCCATTGGTGGAAGACCCCTTTGCAACCTCAGATTTGCAGATGACATTGACCTCATGGGCAGCAGCAAACAAGAACTGCAAATCCTCACAGACAATTTAACAGATCGAGCGAGCGCATACGGCATGGAGGTCAGTACAGAGAAATCAAAGATCATGGTCAACAGCGCGAGTAATGACATCACGGAAATAAAGATGAATGGAGAAACACTAGAAGAGGTGAGCCAATTCAAATACTTAGGCTCCATCCTAACAAAAGATGGCACATCAAACAATGAAGTGAAAGCTCGCATTGCAACAGCAACATCTGCTCTAGTCAGACTCGAGAAGATCATCAGAAGCAACAACATCAGCTTCTGCACCAAATACCACCTTTACAAATCCCTCGTGATATCTATCCTCCTATATGGCTGTGAATCATGGACTCTGACAGCAGAGTTAGAGAGGAGAATCCAAGCATTCGAGAACAAGTGCCACAGAAGACTCCTCAAAATATCATACAAAGAACACAAGACCAATAACTATGTGAAAGAAGAAATCAAAAAGCGTGTGGGCCCCCAAGAGCCTTTGCTCTCCACCATAAAGAGGAGAAAGCTGATGTGGTTTGGTCACACCACAAGACACAACACCCTAGCAAAAACCATCCTGCAAGGAACAGTCGAGGGCAAGAGAAGAAGAGGCCGCCAAAAGAAATCATGGGTTGACAACATCAAAGACTGGACCGCCCAACCCCTGCAACACCTCCTACTAGCCACACAGGATCGTGAAGCATGGAAAAAGATCTCTGTTGCGTCTTCTCTCATGTCCCCCCTACGTCCTTTGGGACATGGGACTGAGTGAGTGAGTGAGTGAGTTCAAATTACCTGACCAACACTGCAGGTGTCTGTATCTCTCGGGCCTGGTTGACGCCGGGATATATTATGACAGTAAGCGTAGAGAACAACCCTGTCAAGTAGTCTCAAAGCGGATGCACCTCCACAGCAGCATCATTACATCATCCTCATCATCATTGATCATCATGCAATAATAAAAATTGCCTCTGATTCGGAGGCCTCCGTTGCTCTGGTCTCATGGTGACCTCAGATTCGGTTTCCCCATACGCTTCTGTGCCTGTGGTGAATTTGTGTCAAAGCCTTTGGGGTTGGAGGTTCGTGGGGAGGCGGTCGTTGGAGGGACGTTGTGGTGGTCGCCACCTTGGGTGGGTGACTCACTCAGTCTGGCTCCGCGACTGAGCTAATACTGTCGTTAGTAGGGGGCTTAGTAGGTGGTGTCCTGCGTATGTTAGCTCAGAACAGGCACCACTGAACACCACCAAAGTGACCCAGCAGAAGTGCAGGGCCCCTCTGGCTGGTGGCCCCGCGGCGGCCTAATATTGATGAGCTCCCTGTGGACTCCCGACCCCGGGGGTGAGACACAACGAATCTGGGTATGGCTGTGGCGGGGAGATTGAAATGAGCGGCGTGGGAACAGCAGTACGGGAACGTCACAGAAGACGAGGCAGCAAAAAAAAAAAAAAAAAAAAAATCTTGTGCACACGTTAAATCCTGTTCCGCTTTTCGTAAGAGTAGGCAAATTGTGTGCCAGTGGGACAGATGACAAGATTTATTTTTAAAAAACTGCATATACACAGGGACTGGACGTAAAAAGACCCACACGAGTGCTTATTCCATAATCCTGGATATAAAAAGGTAAAGATGTCCCATAACATAAGAGGTCGTAGGGGAGCAAGGCATTAGAGATTTCAGCTTCTCTAGGAGGGCCAGCATATTGAGGGCGGCGCCGCGCCCATCTGCTTTCCCTCGACAAATAATAAATAAATGAATAAATAAATAAATAAATGAATAAATAAATAAATAAATAAATAAGAATTAATAAAAAAAAACACCTGTTTGTACAACCACAACAAAACAACAAAACAAAACAACAAAACGGAGTCCACAAACCTGTTTACTACAGAAGACTGGAGTCTTTTAACTGCACCCACCTGTTTACTACAGAAGACTTTGGAGTCTTTTAACTGCACCCACCTGTTTACTACAGAAGACTGGAGTCTTTTAACTGCACCCACCTGTTTACTACAGAAGATTTTGGAGTCTTTTAACTGCACCCACCTGTTTACTACAGAAGACTTTGGAGTCTTTTAACTGCACCCACCTGTTTACTACAGAAGATTTTGGAGTCTTTTAACTGCACCCACCTGTTTACTACAGAAGATTTTGGAGTCTTTTAACTGCACCCACCTGTTTACTACAGAAGATTTTGGAGTCTTCTCATCAAACACCCACACCACACTAACACCGAAAACAAGCAGACCCCTACATTACCCCACCCCACCTACCTGTTTATACAACTCCGGCTTGATCGCTCCCAGTTCAGGCTGCTCCTTGTGCTTGATGCTCTGCACGCTGAACTCGATATTGGAGAGATCCAGGCGGTGAGACAGCATCCTCTGGAAGCTGAGGTGCCTCTGAGGCACGGTGGGTAACGTCCACTGCCGCCCAGAGCTGATCTGGTACACCCTCTTCTTCCCCGCCGCGCTGTGAGGGGTGGTGGTGGTGGTGATGATGGGAAGGTGAGGCCTCAGCACTGAGGCAAGCGTGGCTGGAGATGTCTGGGGAACTCTTGCTGATGCGGATTCCGGTCTCGGGTACCCAGTCCCTGGGGTAGGGCGGCTTGTCGGGGTAGATGCCCGGGTAGGGCACGGTCTTGCGGCGGCGGCAGAGGAGCCAGGAGGCCAGGATGAGGACGGCCAGGGCCACGGCGCTGCCGCTAGCGATAGCGAAGATGGCCAGGGGGTTCGGACCTGCACAGTGAGCAGAGTTAGGAGTTATTGCACAGCGGTGAGGGCAGGGTAGAGTAGGGTAGGGTAGGGTAGGGTAGGGTAGGGTAGGGTAGGGTA
>CM060327.1:60563925-60566547 GCA_030674155.1 Stramonita haemastoma | reverse complement strand
CTGACATACCCCTTAAAACACTTGCTCCACTTTCACCCATAGCCTAGCAGGGCAACAGCAGAATCAGGGAGGATGCCTGGGCTTTAAGCAATCATTGGACCTGTTACATAACACTGTCCCTGTCCGCCTAAGCCGCATGTATAACGAGGCAGCTGATTGGATGAGGGAGGATGCCTGGGCTTCAAGCAAGTACTTCAAAACTCCAATCAGCGGGCCTGTTACATAACACTGGTCCTGTCCGCCTAAGTCACATGTATAACGAGGCAACTGATTGGTCATGACGTGACAACATGGCGGCGAGCACGATAGTCACATTCAGATATATAATCTACCTCTTCAACTTGACTGCAGTTGAGCTAAAATCGCAACAAACAACAACAACAACAGCAACAAAAAAACTAATGATGTCATCAGAGCTCAATGACATAACAAAACTAAGAGACGACAACAATAACATGGAAAACCTACCAGAGTTGTGCATAAAACTAGTGTCCACATAAACTTAAAAGTTCAAAAGTCAAAAACCAAAGGCAGAGTAATAACAGAGAGCTATATTACGCATTGATAATATTTACTAGAATGTCACAGATACTGCGCGAAGCAATAACAGAAAACGAGACTGCAGTGATGAAAAACAAACTGGGTGGGGTGCAGTTGAAACTAGGGAAATTGATTTTTTTTTTCAAAAAAAGAAGAAAACTTAGAGTGTTTCAATAAAACCCTGATGCAGTTCATACTAGGATGAAGTATTAAAAGAAATCTAGGGTGCTCTAAATACAAGGATGTAGCCATATAACAACAAAAAAACTATTATGTAATATCAAAACTAGGGTGCACTTAATACCAATATACTCACATAACAAAAGAACTATTCTGTATTATGAAAACTTACTGTGCACTTAATACCAGCATGTACCCATATAACGCCGCCGCTGTAGTCTAGTGGTTAGGGCGTTTGGACTCGTAATCTAAAGGTTGCGGGTTCGATCCCAGCTTTCGGCTATGGCGTTGTGCCCTTGGAAAAGGCACTTTACGGCTATTTTTTTCACCCCACCCAGGTGTAAAAGGGTACCAACCTTGTGTTGGGGGTTAACCCTGCGATAGACTGGCGTCCTATCCAGGGGGGAGTCTATGACTCTCAGTCGCTTAACGCCACAGAAACCGGGATAAGCACCGGCCTGATGAGTCTTAGGATCGGGACAGACTTTAACTTTAAACTTTAAACCCATATAACAAAAGAACTATTCTGTAATATCAAAACTTACAGTGCTCTTAATACCAGCATGTTTCAGTATAACAACCGCCCCCCCCCCCCCCCCCCCCCCCCGCCCCCCGGAACTATTGTGTACTGATAAAACTATAGTGCAGGGATAAAACTATAGTGCAGTGATGAAACTAGAGTGCAGTGATAAAACTAGAGTGCAGTGATAGAACTAGAGTGCAGTGATAAAACTAGAGTGCAGTGATAAAACTAGAGTGCAGCGTATAAAACTAGAGTGCAGTGATAAAACTAGAGTGCAGTGATAAAACTATAGTGCAGCGATAAAACTAGAGTGCAGTGATGAAACTATAGTGCGTGATAAAACTAGAGTGCAGTGATAAAACTAGAGTGCAGTGATAGAACTAGAGTGCAGTGATAAAACTAGAGTGCAGTGATAAAACTAAGGTGTACTGATAAAACTAGAGTGCAGTGATAAAACTGTAGTGCAGTGATAAAACTATGGTGCAGTGATAAAACTATAGTGCATTGATAAAACTAGGGTGCATGCACTGATAAAACTATAGTGTGCAGATAAAACTATACACTGATAAAATTAGGGTACACTGCTCAAACTAGGGTACACTGTTAAAAACTAGAGCGCACTGATAAAAATTAGGGTGAATGCGCTAAAATAACTAGAATGCCGCCACTGAAAGACATTCCCTAGAATTTATTTTCATTAAAAAAAAAATTATTTGAATCTTTGATAAGTCATTTTCAAAATGATTGAAAAGTTGGTACCTGCACTTGTCTTTCTTCACTACTTTTTCCTCAAAAATAAAACTAGAGTGTGCAGATAACACGATAGTGCACTGATAAAATTAGGGTGCACTGATCAAAATAGAGTGCACTGATAAAACTAGAGTGCACTGATAAAACTAGGGTTGTACTGATAAAAAAACTAGGGTGCACTGATAAAAAAACTAGGGTGCACTGATAAAATCATGCTGTACTAATAAAAATAAAAACAAGGGCGCACTTAAAACTAGGCTGCAGTAATACAACAACTGAACTGGATAAAAAAAAACAACAAAAAAAAACAACCCAGAGTGCAATACTAAATGTCAGGTGCAATAAAACCAAAACTAGTCTCCAGCAATAAAGAAAAAGAACAAAACAAAAAACACAAAAACCACTAACAGCTTAGTCACACTGAAATAAAGGCCAAAGTAGAGAGCCACAATAAAAAAAAAAATAAAAAACGAAACACTGGCCACAATCATAGAGTGGCGATCATTTTGAAGGCCAACACAATAAATGGTGAAGTCAGCACAGGTCAGATATAACGAGAAAGTCGATTGGACCACAGGCCAGATGTAACACGATAGCTGATTGGCTATTCTCTGACAAAATGGCGTGTC
>CM060327.1:60553925-60556425 GCA_030674155.1 Stramonita haemastoma | reverse complement strand
CAAACAACCACAACAACAACAACAACAACAACCAACACCAACAACAACTCACCACAGTCATAAGCTACTGTTTCTTTCTCTGCAAAGACATTGAAACCTGTCATTTTAC
Source organism: Stramonita haemastoma (assembly GCA_030674155.1). NCBI lineage: Eukaryota > Metazoa > Mollusca > Gastropoda > Neogastropoda > Muricidae > Stramonita > Stramonita haemastoma. Next base: position 60,556,316 of record CM060327.1, on the reverse strand, counting down.
ATTTATATAGAAGAAGCAGAAGAATAAGAAGAAAAAACTAAAAGTAATAATAATGCTAGGAATGAAATGGATTTTGCCATTAATCCTTTTTTTTTTTTTTTAAAAAGAAAGAAAAAGATATTGTGCTGAATGATTCAGATTTTTAAACAATTTTTTTTGGTTTTTAAATGGATTTTTGAGTTGCTTTTTTTACTACTTAATTTTTTTTTATACCAAATTGTCTGCAGAAAAGGCCGTGGTTTCAGCACTTTGATCAATAACTGCTAGCTGGCAGCAGTCTTTGAGGCTGCTCTTATTTATTATATCCTTCGGCAAGGTGATCCTGTGTTATGCAATTCGGTGTGGCCTTTTTTCCTTCTCTCTCTCACTACAAAACGTACTCTGTAGTGTGTGTGTGTGGGGGGGGGGGGGGGGGGAGGGAGGGAGTGAGTGTGTGTGTGTTGTGTGTGTTGTGTATATTTGGGGGGGTGGGTTTTGGAGGGGGGTTTGTGGGTTTGTTTGTGTGTGTGTGTGTAGTGGGGTGTGGTGTGTATGTTATGTATGGTATGTATGTATGTATGTATGTATGTATGTATGTATGTAAGTAATGTATGTATGTATGTATGTATGTATGCATGTAAAGCATGTATGCATGTATGCATGTACGTATGTAAGTATAATAATATATTTATTATAAATAATATGTGTAAGGGAATTAATATGTCTTTTGTGTATTTGTGTAAGTGCGTATGGTGTAGTGGTGTGTGTGCGCGCGCGGGCGCGCGCGCGTGCGTGCGCGTGTGGTGTGTGTGGTGTGGTCAAAACAGCCTTTGTCATCATCAAATATTGTCGTCGAAATGGGGGATGTAGTGGTAGTGGTGGTGATGGGGGGGGAGGTGGATGGAGGTAAATGGGAGTGGTAGTTGTGGGGGTTGTGGTGGGGATGTTTTGGGGGGGGGTATTTTTTGGGGTGGGTTTTGGGGGGGGAAGGGGGAAGCTGAAAGTTATTGCACGGGGGGGGGGGGGGGGGGGGGGTCTTTTTAAAAAGTGTTGTGCTTGTGAGTGTGTGTTTATGTGTTTGTGTGTTTTTGTTGTGTGTTTTTTGTTAGATGGTGCGGTGTTTTTGGGGGTGTTTTTGCGTGGCGAAAAAATAAATAATAATTATTGCATATATATAAAAATTTAATTTATATTAAAAATGTATGTAATTTTGGGGATGAAATATTAATTATATATAAATAAAATTTTTATATTTTATATATAAAAAATTTGTGTGTGTGTGTGTGTGTTTGTGTGTGTAGAGTTTTGGGGTTTGGCGTGTGAAAAAAAAATTTCTCCCAAACCCCCAAGACAGACTAATGCCCCTTTTTTAAAACCCCAAAATTTGTTCCTGTAATTGTGGCCCGACGCTGATTTGGAGAGAGGGGTATAGGGGGGAGTTTTCAGTCTTAAAGGGACTCCTTTGTTCCTAAAAGCCACAAGCAACGAAGAAGTGCCAACAAATCCAGCAAAAAAAATTTTGTCCCACAAAAATTTATCAATTGAAAAAAAGCGAAATTTAAAAAGGGGGGCCCCCTTTACCAATCAAAAGGGCTAGCAAAAAAAAACTGCAAACATGTCCCAAGGGGAAAAAAAAGAGGCCGACCAAAAGGGAAAAGTGGGGGGAAAAAAATAGCGAATGGACAGGCCTGAATAAAAAAATTAAAACGAAAGAGAGAGGAAAGGGGGGGTCTGGTTTGCAAAACTTCAGGGGTTCCCCCCGATCGCCCGACTATGGGAAAAAATAATAATAATTAAAAGATAGATAGAAAATAGATAGAAGATAGATAAAAAGATAAAAGATAGAAATAAAGATAGTAGATAGAAGATAGTAAAGATTGATCAGGAGAGGGACTACAAACGCCATGACGGAAATTTGAGATTTTCAAACTTTGGAGAAAATTGGTTTTGATGGACGCACTGACTCGCAGTTAAACATTTTTGCAAAGTTCATACAGAGACACACTACTCTTGTTTCTCACCTCATGATGTAGTTACAAGAATGACAAGAAATTGTGGAGTAAAACCCCCCTGGGGACATGGAAATGTGCATTAAAATCATCGACATTTCCTCTCAGTGCACTTAAACAGAGATGCACTGCACTCTCTCTGACTAAACATTTTAGCCATTTTAACGTTCACACATTAACAGATTATGCACAAACCCTGGAAAATCGCAGAACTGTATCGAAAATCAATAAATGCCGCTAAAATCATTCGTACACGAGTAAGTGTTTAAATGACATTGTTAAAACTGCATACACATTGGGACTGCATGTAAAAAAAAAATGCACATCCATGCCTATTCCATTATCCTCGAAATAAATTAAATAAACAAGATAAAATATTGAAATGAAAAATTCGGAATTAACA
>CM060327.1:60546425-60548925 GCA_030674155.1 Stramonita haemastoma | reverse complement strand
TTACCCCCCAAAAAAACAACAACCCCCCCCCCCCCTAAAACCAAACACAAAACAAACAAAAATTTAAGCAAGCAAAACAATACAACCCACTAAAACAACAACAACAACAACAACAACACACACACACACACACACACACACACACACACACACACACACACACACACACACACACACACACAACCAACCAACCAACCAACCAACCAACCAACCAACCAGTCAACCAACCAACCAATCAAACAAAAGAGCGTTAAAAACAAAGCAGGATACACACTTCAACGCACACAACAACCAATACATAACACAAAACTCCTGTAGGCAAATAGCCCTGCAGAATGGAGATCCGGAACGGTACCCATCCCTTTCTAGTGTTTATTACATACACACGTGCAATGGGGGGGGGGGGGGGTACGCACGGGTGCGTATCTGTGTGCATTGGTCTGTTTGAAAAAGCTTTCTCTTGTTGTGTTTTCCCCACACACATCAACAGGATTTCACGCCTGCTGGTAAAGGATACTGTGATGACAGAGAGAGAGGGCTGGTTACGCACTAAGCATCAAGGCTTGGGTTGCACAATGCTGGCCTGGTTACTGTCCGCAGTGTAGGATAAACCTGACCCCACATAGTCTATCACCTACCACTGCTGCTGTCTTATTTTATTTTATTTTATTTTATTTTATTTTATTTTATTTTATTTTATTTTATTTTATTTTATTTTATTTTATTTTATGTCAGAGCAGATTTCTCTGCGTGAGATTCAGGGTACTCTCACCAGGGGAGAGAGCGCGTCGCCACAAGTGCAGCGCCTACCCATTATTTTTTTTTTCCTGTCTACGACTATATTTGTTTCCCTATAAGAGAGGCTTTTTTCTACAGTGTTTTGCTAGGGACAACACCCATGTTGCCGTGGGTTCTTTTGCGTGCGCTAAATAATGATGTATAACACAAAGGACCACGGTTTATCGTCTTATCCGAAAGACTAGCGCCCAGACCACCACTCATGGTCTAATGGATGGGGAAAAAGTTTTGGGCCCAGACGGGATTTAAACCACCGCACACTACGACCCGGACTTTTCGCTCTCTAGCCAGGCACGTTACCTCTAGACCATCGATCCACCAATCCCTCCTTCCTTCCTTCCCTGCCCTGCCCTATGCTTTCCCCACCATTTCCCTTCTTCCCTCCCCCACATATTGTTTTGCTCTCGTTATATCTTAATTCCTAAAACATTTAAACCTACAATTCTTTCATTCTTTCATTTCACAAGAAAACGAAATCACCTATGCTTTTTTTAATAGAAATAATTGAGTATCCTGATAAGATTTGTTGTTCGTAACACACATACAACGGCACCTTGACAACCAAATGAAAGACGTATTTGCTTTGTCATTATTTGTTTTTTTTTTTGTTGAAGTTTTCAGCCGGTACAATCTATGGATCAAAAGTTCAACGTCTGTATTATACAAAGCGAAGTTTTGGAAACGGTTCAGAGTTAAAGGTAATGTTCATTATTTCACAAAGAAAACTGGCGTTGAAGATATTCCATCAGAGATGATGTCGTTTTACAGCTTCGGTCATTTACAGGTAATAGTGGAAGTTGATAGGGGGGAATAAAAAGCAAGCGACAGATCATTACACTTTGTCAGGGAATGGCTTCTCTAAGGTGGAGGTGTTGTTACGTGCTGGCTGCTTGGGCGGGAAAGAGCACCCTTCATTTTCTCACCTTTGTTACCACCACCCCCCTCTCCTCACACCCCCCTCCCACACACACCCACGTCATTTTTCTGTTTCAATCTTCAATTGCCAGAGTTCGATTTTTTTTCCTACCTTCACCTGTCCCTAATCCCGCGGACCGTGAGGGTACTACTGAAGATTTTGCAACCATGCTTCCTCCACTTACCAACTACTAAAAGTAAGTTTCACATAAATAATGTATTCGGTTATTGATTAAAAAAAATATATATAGAATTTGTGTAAACGCTATATTTTGATGTTCTTTTGTAGCTGATTAATGTTATTATAATTATAATTCAGTGACCTGTCACAGAAGGTTACTAATTCCAGAAGACTGGGGTAAAAGTTAAAAGGTAAAACGGTAAAGGCGTTCCCTTAACAGGTACGGTCTTTGGGGAGCGAGGCGTCAGAGACCTCAGCTTCTCTAGGGGCCAGCATGTTGAGGGCGGCGCCCATCTCCTCTCCCTCGCTGCTTTACCTTCTCTGACCCTAAAGAGGGCAGGTATCCATTCACAGCTGGGTTAACTAACATTTTTTAGATCTGAATTAGGTGTCATTTGTGCGTCTTCTTTGTATCCACAAAAACGTGTATGTCTGTGCCTTTGTGTGCACACTACTACTTCTACCACTATAACAACTACTACAACTACTACTATCACCACCACCACCACCACCACCACCACCACCGCCACCACCACCACCACCACCACCACCACCACTACTACTACTACTACTACTACTACTACTACTACTACTACTACTACTACT
>CM060327.1:60531425-60533925 GCA_030674155.1 Stramonita haemastoma | reverse complement strand
AGTGGTGGAGGAAAGACATTTCCATTTCATTTGCTTACAACCTAGCCAAACATCAGAGAGAGGGCTGTCATTCTATAGACACCGAAGCTCCCTTAATTAGTAGAACAATATCCCAAGGTCAAAATCAACTAGTCCCTAAAGGTCAGTTTGCAATAGGAAATCATAACCGAAGGTCAAGACACAATCATTCCCTGTGCTTGCAGTGGAGATGGCTGTTTGAGTTGGATGCTAACACTTTGTTTCTCTCTTGCTCTTGTTGTTGTTGTTGTTGTTGTTCTTCTTCTTCTTCTTGTTCTTCTTCTTTTCTTCTTCTTGTTCTTCTTCTTCTTCTTCTTCTTCTTCTTCTTCTTCTTCTTCTTCTTCTTCTTCTTCTTCTTCTTCTTCTCTTCTTCTTCTTTTCTGTCTCCACCGGCACACAACTGTTTACTCTTTTGAAAAGAGGAACAGGATTTAGCGTTTGCGCAAGATGTTCTGCGTGCGTTCGCACACGGGGCCTCGGTTTATAGTCTCATCCGAAGGACTTTTGGGGAGAGTGGAGTCATATGTTAACTCCAGAGGAAAAATCCCCTTGGACGCGATACGAACACGGGTCGTCAGATTGCAAGGGCAATGTTCTAACCACTAGGCTATCCCTTCCCCCCGCCCCCATGATAATGGGAGATGCAGACAAGTTCTGCATTGGACAGTCTGTAAGGTTATCAATGTTTGCATCTGTTCAAGGGATAATCAGCAAACCATTCAAGTACATAAGCCAGTGTACAGACTTTTTTTTATCAATCTTTCCATCGAGACTTATTTTATTTTGGTTCCTGGGTTAGAACTCCAAGTTTACCAGTGGTAAAAATTCATGCGTATGCAACCGTTCCCCCACCCCCTCCATTTAGGTAGCTGTATTCCGACTTTGGGGAATCTATACATAGAATATGCAACACGCAAGCAGATAGACCATTCAGACAGACAGACCAGGCAAAACATGCAAGCAGACAGACCAACAGACATGACACTACTAGCTAGCTAGCCACAGCTTTTTTATAACCAAATAAAGGACAAGAGAACGCTCCAGGGAGAGAGGGGCATGTGTGTGTGTGTGTGTGTGTGTGTGTGTGTGTGTGTGTGTGTGTGTGTTGTGTGTGTGTATGTGTGGCGTTTGTGTGTGTGTATGTGTGGCGTGTGTGTGTCTGTCTGTCTGTCTGTTTGTCTGTCTGACTGTGTTTGTGTGTATGTATGTGTGTGTGCTTTTGCGCCTGTGCGTGTGCGCGCGCATGTGTGTGTGTGTGATGGTGGCAGGTGCAGCTGTGAAGGCGAGTGCCTATTCTATTCACCCTCTATCACTCACATGTCCAGCAGGCCTTGACCATCTGTCTGTCACACAGGGACCTTTAGACATCGGCTTGAGGGACGTGTGTGGTTCATCCTGACTGCCTGACTGACTGACTGATTGACAGATTGTCATGTGTATAATGCTGGTCCCTCACCACCACAGAGGATGATGAACTTTGTGTGGCCTGTTTTCTGTCTTTATTCTTTTGTTCCTTGGCTAGAGGTTCGAGGCTCATCAATAGGGTGAGATTTTGTGTATGTGACCGTTTCTGCCTACTTTTCTTTTTTATTGGGGAGGGGGGGGGGATGTATGCTGAGTATATTTTGTGGTTCAATAACTCACTGACTGCTGACATAAGTCATAATCAAATTTCTGCCCAGTTTCCGAAACAGCAGCTGCCTCCTCTGCTGTTTTGGAGGTCATCGTTGAGCACGACAAACAAACAAACAAACGCTGCTGTTGCTGCTATCTCTTTTCTCTGGCTGAGAGCTGGCACACACACACGTGTATCAGCGGAGATAGACAGGAGAAAATGACTGGCTAAGAGTCTGTTCAGCCTATAGTTAGGAGGAGTCCCTGAATGCTCGTCTGCCTTGTCCAGTGGCGTTGATTGAATGTATGTGTCTATACTTATAGCATGTACAACGCACATATATCATTTGTGTGTGTGTGTGTGTTGTGTGTGTGTGTGTGTGTGTGTGTGTGTGGTGATATGTGTGTGTGTGTGTGTGTGTGTGTGTGTGTGTGTGTGTATGTGAGAGAGAGAGAGAGAGAAGAGAGAGAGAGAGAGAGAGAGAGAGAGAGAGAGAGAGAGAGAGAGAGAGAGAGAGAGAGACAGACAGACAGACAGACAGACAGACAGACAGACAGACAGACAGCAGAAAGACAGAACCATTGATACACAGTTTGTCCATGGAGGGACTTATATGTTTCGCGCGCACGCGCGCGTTGTGGTGTGTGTATGTGTGTTGTGTGTGTGTGTGTGTGTGTGTGTGTGTGTGTGTGTGTGTGTGTGTGTGTGTGTGTGTGTGTTATGTGTAGTTGAAACACACAACCACAGACCAGCCAACGACACAGACTGTACATTGATATATTTGTATCAAAACAGATGACATGAGCAGAACACACAGACAGTACTATCCACAGTGTTTTTGCCAGGTAAAGGACAGGGCTCAAGGG
>CM060327.1:60523925-60528925 GCA_030674155.1 Stramonita haemastoma | reverse complement strand
ATTGATTTGAGGAAAATGGAATAAGCACACATGCGCCTTTTTACATCCAGCCCCCGAGTGTACATAGTTCTGGCAATTTTGTCATTCGTTCCCAACAGCACACAAGAACGAGATTCAAACCCGGGTCAGCAGATCACGAGCGCATCACTTTGACCACCAGACTATCCAGTCCCCTTTGGTATATATGTACATATGTGAATGAGCAAAACGGCCAAGCAGACCAAGCGATAGACAGATATGCCGATCAGCATCTTGTGCCCGATAAAGGGCAAGGCACTAGGGAAAGGCAGGTATGGGAGAGAGAGAGAGGGGGGGGGGGGGGAGGGAAGGGGGGAAGGAGAGGAAGGGGGGAAGGAGAGAGAGAGGGGTGGGGAAAGAGGGTGAGAGAGGAGAGAGAAAGATAGAGACAGAGAGCTGAGAGAGAGAGAGGAGAGAGAGAGAAGAGAGAGAGAGAGAGAAGAGAGAGAGAGAGAGAGAGCAGGATAGAGAGAGAGAGAGAGAGAGAGAGAGAGAGAGAGAGAGAGAGAGAGAGAGAGAGAGAGAGAGAGAGAGAGAGAGAGGAGAGATGCAGCTAAAGGCTAACACACACACAATGCACACATACACACACAACAAAACACATACACGCACCGCCACACAACACAGCACACAACACACCCCCAAAACACACAAAACAACACACAACACCAAAAACAAAACAACAACACACCCACACACAAACAACAAGTACCACACAAAACACACAACAAACAACACACACAACACACACAACACGCTGTGATGTGTGTGTACATTCGATTGATAAGCTATAAATGTTATTGATTGATTGTGTGTTGTATAGATTGAATGCAAGCGCTTTGATTTGTTTTTAATAGAACGCGCTATATAAACTCCATGCATTATTATTTATATACACACACACACAACACACACACAACAACACACACAACAGACACACACCAACACACACACACACAACACACACACACACACACACACACACACACACACACACACACACACACACACACACACACACACACACACACACACCACACACACACACACCACACTGCTGGCATCTGTTGTCACACAGACATGCATCATCAGCTATGGGCCTTGACGTTTCTGTCCTTATGCAGGCACGGACCTTTAGAGAGCCGCCCGAGGGAAGTATGTTATTTGGCCAGTCAGTCTGTCTGCCTGTCTGTTTGTCTGATCATCTGTCTGTCTGTGTGTCTGTCTGTCCGGCCGTGTGTCTGCCTGTCTGTTTGTGTGTTTGTGTGTTTGTCTGTCTGTGTGCCTGTCTGTTTGCCTGCCTCTATGTCTATCTGTCTGTCATGTCTGAATGTCTGTATGTCTGTCCTGTCTGTCTGACTGATGTGCGTGCACGCGTGTGTTAGTACATGCATGTGTAAATGCAAGACAGTACACATACAGTCACACATCTGCAAGCAGTCTGAGTTACGGACAGAGACAGACAGACAGACAGACAGACAGACAGACAGACAGACAGGACTATCTTACAGACACTCTGGCTCACTGTCGTGTTTGTAGAAATCTGCAGCCAATCAAAGTCAAAGTCAAGTCAAAATTTTCTCTCCAGATGGGGGTACAGAGTGTGTGCAATAGACTTTGCTTTATTTTTCACCAAGCCATCTATTAAGGAAAAAAACAACAAACACCAACAAAAACCAAAGAAAAACCAGATAGCAAGGGCGCTGTGACCACAACGGGCAGACAGAGGAACGAATCGGGATAGCCTAGTGGTCAGAACATAGCGCTCGCAATTTGACGACCCGGGTTCGATTCCCGTTCGAGGAGATTTTTCTCTGGAGTTTACATCAGTGCTGACTCCATTCTCCCCGAAAGTCCTTTGGATGAGACTATAAACTGAGGCCCCATGTGCGAACGCAGGCAGAACGTCTTGCTCACACGTTAAATCCTGTTCCGTTTTTCGTAAGAGGAAGCCATTGTGTGCCGGTGAGAACAGATGACAAGATTTACCAAACCGCATACACACGGGGACTGGATGTAAAAAAGCACATAAATGCTTATTCCATTATCCTCAATATAAAAGAATAAGTAAATGAATAAATACATAAAATGATAATAATAATCCACAGACAGAAAGATGTAGGCACTACTCTGAAAGGACGCAGCTCTCAAGGGGAAAGCAGGGACATGTGTGTGTATGCCAATGTGGGGAAGAGAGAGAATGGAGCTAATGGCTAACACACACTGTTCGTGCGTGTCTCTTGTTAGATAGATAACTATCAGACCTTCACCTTCTTTTGCTTTGTTTTGCGGGCGCCTTGAGACAGTGGCTCGTGAACGTTGTGCTGTCTTTCTGACTGCCTGACTGACTGATTAACTGATGACTGACTGACTGACTGACTAACTGACTGACTGACTGACTGACTGACTGACTGACTGACTTCCTGCCTACCTGCCCTTCAGGTGCATGGGAATCTTTAAACGTACATATATGATCTTCTACTACTAACATACACACAAAAGAAAACGAGTTAAGGCACGAGTTAGGCCTGTACTGACCCTAGAAGGAGATCATAAAAAATCCTATCCTCAAACCCTCATTCATCAGACAGCGCTAGCGAGATTCGAACCCACGAATTATGGACCAAACAAGGATGGAAATCCAACAGTCTCAACCACAGAGCTAACATTCAGTCCACGGTCAGTACTGACTACATGACTGTAAAGGTAAAGGTGTCCCATAACCTAGGGGTCGTGGGGAGCGAGGCATCAGAGACCTCAGCTTCTCTAGGGGCCAGCGCGTTGAGGGCGGCGCCCATCTCATCTCCCTCGCTGCTTTACCTTCCTTGACACTAAAGAAGGCAGGTACCCATTTACAGCTGGGTAAACTGGGCGGAACTATACTGAAGCCAACTCGCGAAAACAGTCCACCCATACCAACTGGTGGGGAATAGAAAGCGAGGGCTCTGACCACTGCGCTATCCCGCCCCCAGCTAGGCTACATGACTGTGATTAACCGAAATCTTTAGTTCTCCGCACATCTTGTGTCCAGTTTCAAAGTGACTGGAGAGGGTCGATACAGTCCAGAATACGCGTCCTTTAACTACTACGCAGGTCACTGACCAGTCCTCGGCATCTGCAAATTTTTGTTGTTGTTGTTCTTTGGTGCCAGGGCTGACCGTTGGATGGCTGGCCACGTCAAATTACATAGCAGTGGCTATCTATCACCTGCACAGGTTTTGTAAGCCACAGAGGTAAGTGACTTCTTTAGGTGGTTGGTTTTTTTGTTTTTTTTTTTAGTTTCGTGTGTTGTTGTTTCTTTCTGTTTCTGTCTGTCTGTCTGTCTTCTGTCTTCTGTCTCTTCTCTCCCTCTCTCTCTCTCTCTCTCTCTTGTCCTCTCTCTCTCTCTTCTCTGCTCTCTCTCTCTCTTCTCTCTCTCTCTCTCTCTCTCTCTCTCTCTCTCTCTCTCTCTCTCTCTCTCTCTCTCTCCTCTCTCTCTCTCTCTCTCTCTCTCTCTGTGCGATTGTTAGTTGTGTGTGTGTCGTCGTTTGTGTGGTGGTAGTCGTGCGAGTGCGTATGTTGTGTTTGTGTGTGTGTTGTGTGTTTGTGTGTGTGTGTGTTTGGGTGTGTTTTGTGTGTGTGTGTGTGTGTGTGTTGTGTGTGTTTGTGTGTGGTGGTTGTGTCTGTTCTGCTTTGTCTGTCTGTCTGTCTCTGTGTGTTTGTCTCTGTCTGTCTGTTGTCTGTTCGTCTGTCTCTGTCTTCTGTCTGTCTGTCTGTCTGTCTGTCTGTCTGTCTGCTTCTCTCTCTCTCTCTCTCTCTCTCTCTCTCTCTCTCTCTCCTCTCTCTCTCTCTCTCTCTCTCTCTCTCTCTCTCTCTCTCCCCCCCTCCCCAAGAGCGTGAGAACGCCGATGCGGACAACACACACACACACACACGCACACACACACACACACACACACACACACACACACACAGAGAATCTAACCCATCAAACCACTAGATTTCCCAAGCGGCACAGGCCATGTAGGGAGGGGGGGGGAGGGGAGGAAGCTATTGCAGAAAGCAAGGCAAAGAGAGAAGCATTATCACCGTCTTCATCCTCCACACTGGGCATCTTCACACCTGCAATCACACCTGCATCACACCTGCCTCCACACCTGCAATCACACCTGCAATCACACCTGCAATCACACCTGCACCACACCTGCCTTCATACTGCTTTCACACAGATCTCACTCACCGCTGCTAGCATCCTATACACAGCAAAAGCGCGGCCAGTCACCCCAGGGCTATCTATCATCAGCCCAGAGAGCCATTGGTCAGAAATCATGCACACAATCACACACACAATCACACACACACACACACACACAACACACACACACACACACAACACACACACACACACACACACACACACACACACACACACACACACACACCACACATCACACACACAATCACACACACACGTCCCCTGCAGTGCCGCGCGCTGTGTCTGACCACAGGTGGTCAGACACTGGACAACATGGAATTGGTCAGTCACTGATGCTAGGTTTGGCAACGTGACGGGATCTAGCCTAGCCTAGTGGTTAGAACACTGCGCTCACAGTGCACACACAAATCCAGCATCATTCGAGTAGTAGGGCCTAGTCAAGAGTGCTAAATTTATTTAGCGCGCTCCTTCCTTTTACCTTGTCCATGTGTGGTCAGTTTTCCTGCTATAAATAGCACCAGCTGGCCCCAGCTGGGCTGGGATGGGATGAGATAATTAGCAGCTACTTTTTCCTCAAGAATTTGAAACATTGTCCAGTGGAACATCACGAAAAAAAAGGATCTGCAGTAAAATTGCTTGTGTATAATATCTGAACATCTCGATCATTCAGAATCAGATGCTTGATGGTTATTCGCACATCACAATGTCATGTCACACACCATGGGGTTCCCTCACCTTTGAGCAAAGCTGTGAGTAATGTGGAAGTGGCCCATGTGTGTCCTGTTGA
>CM060327.1:60501425-60518925 GCA_030674155.1 Stramonita haemastoma | reverse complement strand
TATAGTAAGCTAGTTTTGAACAAGTCTATTCTTGGGATTGGGACACTTGGCTTTACCGTATTTCTGGAATGATTCATTGGGAATTTGTCTCTTAAGGATGTGGGGACATTTCCTGTCAGTATCTTAAACATCATGATGCCTTTGTTATATTTTAGTCTTTGGTGTAGGGGAAGGATATTTAACTGTGTATAATCCCCTTCTAGCAAGGTTGTTTTCTTCAGAAGGACCAGTTTGAGACCACGTTTATACAGACTTAGTAATGGTTTCATGGTATTTGCACTGGCAGAGTCCCACAGGGTTGCAGCATAGTCTATTGAGGATTGTATATAAGCTTGAAAAAACAGTTTCCTTGAATGAAAATCGAGAAGAAGTGTTTTATTTTAATCAACTGGTAGACTTTTTTGGACAAGTATTTGCATAGGTGAGATATGTGGTAGAACCAGCTGAGATTTTCATCAATTGTCACTCCTAGAACTTTGTGGTGAGAGGTCTGTTCGATTGCTTCCTTTTTTATGTGAATTGGAAATAGTTTATGTGGTAAATTTTGTCGCTTTTGTCTGGTAGTGATAAGCATGCATTTTGTTTTTTGGGGATGGATAGTCATGTGGTTCAGTTCAGTCCATTTGACAAGGTCGTCAGTGCTTTTTTGTAATAAAGTTGTGAGATAGTCAATGTCATTATGGCTCGTATGTATGGTTGTGTCATCTGCAAATAGTTCACATTTGGAATTGATATGTAGAGGAAGGTCATTTATGTATAATGAAAAGAGAATAGGGCCCAATATGGATCCCTGTGGTACTCCATAATGAATGGGCTTTAGTTTGGATGTTGATGTAGCTATTGAGACACACTGGTGCCTATTTGTAAGATATGAATCGAGTAGTCCTAGGGTTTTTGTAGAAATGTTATACAGGTTTAGCTTTTTAAGGAGAAGTTTGTGGTCAATTGTATCAAATGCTTTTTTGAAATCAACAAATAATACTCCACAAAATTTATTGTCATTGATGTTTGATAGCCAATTATCTACAAGACTGGTTAGTGCTGTATGACACGAGTGCTTTATTCTAAATCCAGACTGATTAGGATGAAGTAAGTTGTTGATTTCTGCATGATGGACTAAGTGTTTATTCATATGTTTTTCCAGTGGTTTTGAAAGGATCGGTATAATGGAGATGGGCCTATAGTTTGAAGGATCAGAAGTATCGCCAGACTTGTAGATGGGGATTACTTTAGAACATTTGAAGGCATTGGGGAAATAGTTCTTATCAAGGCAGAGGTTATATATATATGTTAGGGTGTCTGTGATAACTGGAGCTGATAATTTTAGTATACTGCTGTCTATTCCATCTAGACCACGCGTTCTTGATTGTTTGAGGTGAGTCAGATAGTTGTAGACCTCTGAGACAGACATGAAAGGTATGTGAAGTTTTGAAGGAATATGCTTTTCTTGGCAGAGAGAGAGAGAGAGAGAGAGAGGAGAGAGAGAGAGAGAGAGAGAGAGAGAGAGAGAGAGAGAGAGAGAGAGAGAGGAGAGAGAGAGAGAGAGAGAGAGAGAGAGAGAGAGAGAGATCTTAGATATAAAAAAAAATGCAACCTTTCACATGAGAAAACAATCTTCCTTGTCTTAAAAAAAAAACTCCTCAGCAACAACAACAACAACAACAAATACGCACAGCACAATACAAGAAGAAACAACCAACCCGCCAAAAACTAAAATCAGTATAAACATAAAACGTACATAGCTACAGAAATAAACAACAACAACAAAAAAGAAGAAAATCGTTTTAATTTCATTGTGAATTTTCAACATTTTTATTTCTTGATATCAGTATTTCTTTAGTGTTGGTGTTTACTTGAAAATGAAATAAGCAAAGCACACAAAAAAATAATCATGGTGCAGTGATTATATTTTTTAAAAAAAACATTTCGAGCGGTAACTTGTAGCTTTGTGTTGTGTTTCGTTTTGTTGGTTTTTTTCTTAGTTTGTTTCGGGTTGCTTTTTTGTTGTTTTGCTAGATAGGAGCAGGAAGCGACTGAAAATTTCACGAAACGATATCTTTCAAATGTCACTATGCCCTTTTCCAAACACAGAGAGAGAGAGAGAGAGGAGAGAGAGAGAGAGAGAGAGAGAGAGAGAGAGAGAGAGACAGACAGAGACAGAGACAGAGACAGAGAGAGAGACAGAGAGACAGAGAGAGAGACAGAGAGAGAGAGAGAGAGAGAGAGAGTTCGGCTGAGCATTTGAATGTGGAAGCTGTTCGTATAATCGGACAAACTTGATCATATTCTTCCCCTCTCTGCAAACTAGCTACCCCTCGTCAGCAATTTTCACACAAAGAAAATCCTTGGAAAGGCTAAATGTCAAAAGCTACTGTGACAACGAACAAACTCTCAGTTTTGAAAAAAAGCTTGAAAAAACTACAAAACTAACCTACAAGTATCAAAAATAACTTGTTGCTAGTCAGTAGATGTTGATTTATCTAAATATACTGTAAAATCTTAGGCATTTTTTTCTTCTTCTTTCTATGTTGTGCACGGAAGCTGCTTCTGACGTCATAAGATAAAGCCATGACGTAAAGTAGCATTTTTACGCCACTATGAGGAAACTTGAGAAGCCCTACAGTAGTGTTGCGGCTCAGTAGGTCTTGAAAGGCAAAGTGACAAATCGATTGAACAACGACTTTTAAAAAAAAAAAAAAAAAAGAAGAAGTAAATAATAGGATGAAGGTTTCTTACCACAGTCATTGCATTTACAGAAGCAGATGTTTCATATTTAAAAGCACTTCCTGTCATATAATAAGTTCGTGTGTATGTGTGCGTGGCGCGCGCGCGCGGCGTGTGTGTTTTATTATTATTTATTTATTTTTTATATCGAGGATGATGGAATAAGCACTCTTGTGCTTTTTTACATGCAGTCCCGTGTGTGTGCAGTTTTGTAAATGTCATATGTTTCCACCGGCACACGATGGTCTACTCTTACGAAAAGCGGAACAGGATTTAACGTGTGCGCAAGATGTTCTGCGTGCGTTCACACACGGGGCTTCGGTTTATAGTCTCATTCAAAGGACTTTTGGGGAAAGTGGAGTCAGCACTGATGTTTAACTCCTGGAAAAAAATCCCCTCGAACGGGAGTCGAACCCGAGTCGTCAAATTGTGAGCGCAATGTTCTAACCACAAGGCTATTCTGTCCCCCATTGTGTGTGTGTGTGTGTGTGTGTGTGTGTGTGTGTGTGTGTGTGTGTGTGTGTGTGTGTGTGTGTGTGTGTGTGTGTGTGAGCCTACTGATTCCTCATCCCCCCCTCCCCCTCAGAAAAATAAATGAAAAAGAGGGGTGGTGGGGAACAAAACAAAAACAGGATATAAAAAAAAAGCAGCAAGAAGAAAAAGAAAATCACAAAAAGGGAAAGGGTTGGACTACCACAATGTCTTGACTGTTGTATTTGCTGCATGGGTGCCTGGGGACTGTTTTATGTGTTGCTCGACTCTGATTGCAGGCTGGGGACAGGATAGCTCAGTGGTCAGAGCACTCGCTTTCCCCCAGCCAAAGTTAAGCAGCACCGAGCGTGGTTACCAGTTGGATGAGTGACGGTTTGCGCGCCTTGGTTTCAGTACAGTCCTCCCCAGTTCACCCAGCTGTCAATGGGTACCTGCCCTCTTTAGGGTCAGGGAAGGTAAAAGCAGCGAGAGGAGAAGAGATGGGCGCCACCCTCAATATGCTGGCCCCTGGAGAAGCTGAGGTCTGTGATGTCTCACTCCCCACTACGACCACATAGTGATGGGACACCTTTACCTTTAAAACACACACACACACACACACACCACACACACACACACACACCACACACACACACACAACACACACACACACACACACACACAAACACACACATAAACACACACACGACACACACACACACACACAAACACACATAAACACACACACACACACACACACACACACACACACACACACAACACACCACACACACACACACACACACACACACACACCTCTGTCCTCCTTCCACTCTTTTTTACAGCTGTGGTGCACACAATAGGCTGCACTTCAGTCAGGGCTAGCTTCGAAATCCCCTGGCCGGAAGCAGGAGCAGTCGTCGATCTGGCTGAACAAAGCCAATACCTGGTTTGCTGCAGCGGTCACTGACCACAGAATCCCACCCCCCACCCCCCCACCCGGCCCCCCATCCCTTCCCTCCCCACCCCACCCCTTCCCCACCCCCAGCACTGACTGATGTGTGCCGATCTCTGGAGGAATGTCTGACTGACCACACCAGTCAGTGCAGTGATGGGAGTGTGGCGGTTTGTTTATGAGGGGTGCTAAAACATCAGGACAGCACAAAACCTATTGCAGTGTGGCGGTTTGTTTATGAGGGGTGCTAAAACATCGACACAAAACAACACAAGGCCTATTGCAGTGTGGTGATTTATTTATGAGGGGTTCTGAAACATCAGGACAAAACAACACCTATTGCAGTGTGGTGATTTATTTATGAGGGATGCTAAAACATCAGGACAACACAACACAACACGTCATACTGCAGTGTGGTGATTTATTTATAATGGGGGGTGCTAAGACATCAGGACAGCACAACACCTATTGCAGTGTGGTGATTTATTTATGAGGGGTGCTAAAACATCAGGACAAAACAACACAAAACATATTGCAGTGTGGTGATTTGTTTATGAGGGGTGCTAAAACATCAGGACAGCACAAAACCTATTGCAGTGTGGTGATTAATTTATGAGGGATGCTAAAACATCAGGACAGCACAAAACCTATTGCAGTGTGGTGATTGATTTATGAGGGGTTCTGAAACATCGACACAAAACAACACAAAACCTACTGCAGTGTGATGATTTATTCATGAGGGGTTCTAAAACACCGACACAACACAACACAACACGTCATACTGCAGTGTGGTGATTGATTTATGAGGGGTGCTAAAACATCGACACAACACAACACAAAACCTATTGCAGTGTGGTGATTTATTTATAATGGGGGGTGCTAAAATATCAACTCAAAACAACAACAACACATACTGCAGTGTGGTGATTTATTTATGGGGGGTTCTGAAACATCGACACAAAACAACAATAAAACTTCAACACAAAACAACACCAGACCTTCTGTAGTGTGGTGATTTATTTATAATGGGGGGTTCTGAAACATGGACACATCACAACACAGAACCTACTGCAGTGTGATGATTTATTTATGAGGGGTGCTAAAACATCACCGCGCGCAGCACTACACAACACAGCACAACACAACACAACACAACATAACACCAACCGCAGTGTGGTGACTAGTTCATGCTAGGTTCTAAAACATCAACACAACAGGACCTTTCTTTGTTAATGACTTTCCACAGGCATTCCTGGAAAAAGACAGAAACAGCACCACACCACACCACTGCTTATCCATGTCGTTGTGTCCTAAAATGCTGCCCTACACACCACTGGGTGTAAAGGATGATGATGATGATGATGTTGTGTCCTAAAAGTGAACATTCTCAACAGTAAAGCAAAACGCAAAGTACAGTTCTTGATGGTATTGGAACTTGTGTAATTTGCAAAACGGAAATTATAATATAAAGGTAGAAGTTAAAGGTTTCCCATAACCTATGTGGTCGTAGGGGAGCGAGGCATCAGAGACCTCAGCTTCTCTAAGGGCCAACATATTGAGGGCGGCGCCCATCTCCTCTCCCTCGCTGCTTTACCTTCCTTGACCCTAAAGAGGGCAGGTATCCATTTACAGCTAGGTGAATTGGAGGGACTGTATTGAAGCCAAGGCGCGCAAATGGTCACCCATCCAACTGGTAACCACGCTCGATGCTGCTTAACTTGACTGGGGGAAAGCGAGCGCTCTGACCACTGAGCTATCCCGTCCCCAATTACATTGATATAAAAACCCCACCCTAAATGGAGTTGTATCATAGAAGAGAGATGTGCCCTGTAGTTAAGGCTTTGAATGAACACAGCTACAACATACCTTCATCTTCACCGATCCCGTAGTCTTGAAGACAGACCGTTGGGACAACACTGAAGATCATGTAACCAGCTTCCTCCACTCCTCGCGGTTTCCAGCTGTCTGTCGCAAAGTCGTTGCACTCCAGGCCAGCTCACTCTCTCTTGTCTTCCCACTGCAGCAAAACTAGAATGATGTAACCTGGGTTGACACTTTCTATGCATTTACAATGTGGGGCACGACTTCTCCCGGTCAACAATCCGAAAGTCCTTTGTGACTAAAAATAAAATATTGTTTCTAATGACGACGTCCACATTGATGGAAAGATCCTTCAGGTAAAAATGGACACAAAATGATGGCGCACCGCTTTAGAAGATGATGTTGATCACAATGGACATTTTTCTGACGCTTGAGGAATCTAAAAATAAATATGGTTTTGAGGTCCATTTTTGGACATAGCTAAGCTGTGTTCAAGCAATCAATAGTTTTTTTTTTCAACTAAATTTATATATGGCAGCGTTCTGGAGGCTTCTGCGACGGCACTGGAACCATTCGTATCGGC
The DNA here is from genome assembly GCA_030674155.1 of Stramonita haemastoma. Lineage (NCBI taxonomy): Eukaryota > Metazoa > Mollusca > Gastropoda > Neogastropoda > Muricidae > Stramonita > Stramonita haemastoma. The sequence goes on along the minus strand of CM060327.1, from coordinate 60,512,371 downwards.
GATTACCTTTCTAATGGACCATTCCAGCGATGTGGAGAGGGGGGGGGGGGGGATGGTGGTTTTGCTGCATGGGTGACATCTTGCCCTCCATACTTGCTTACCCAGGCTTTGCGCTCTAGAGCCTAGCGCGCAACTCCATAGTCTTCCGAGACTGACGGGTGCCTACAAGCAATCAAAAAGTGCGTTCAGAACAACAGGTGTCAGTATAGATGATAACCACTCTAATGGCCTTCGAAAGCTTCCAATACAGTTTTGACAATAAAAAATGGAACATGAACTTATTATGGCATTCTGGCTGGAGATAAAAAAGCAACAACAAAGCAATATCAGTGAACTGAACTAGAATGATACATTTGATAAGATTAATAAAAACATTTTTTTAAAACCAACACGAAATGAATCTTATCAAGACTGATTCACAGAATTTTAGCAACCGATAATCTTTTAGAAAAAAGTAAAATCGTGGAAAATGACATTCATGTTCTTGGAAATCTGAAATAGAAACTAATGATCATTTAGTTGCAACAAAACATCTCGGGTTTTAAAGAAATAACTTTAAAGATTTCTTTGATCAAAATTGTGCAAAAAAGAGCACAATTTATTGCTGTCAATGGAACATGTAACCTATTGTTTGGAACTAGTTATAAAGTGACGAAATACTTGACAAGAAATCAATCTGTAGAATTTTTAGTTTACATATATAGATCCCAGAGTTTAACATATAGAGAGCCTTTGTTTCAGGCCGTTAGAAAATATCCAGTCCAGCCAATGCTGCTTAACCTTAGCTTGAGGAAAGCGAGTGCTCTGACCACTGAGCCTTGTGCTTTGTAAAGTATTACCAATAAAACTTTATTTTGTAGCCATTAGTATGCAACGATGGTTACTGTTATTGCTGTTGTTATTCATTTTCCTTTTTTTTCTTAATCTTCTTTGTTGTAAGTGCAGTTGTATGTGCTGGTATAGATATTAATGTTTACCTTTGTGAATATTATGTGTAATCAAGTTGTCATATTTTTAAAAAATGAATAACAAAAATTTGAAAAACCTAGAGCAAAGCGCAAATATTTTATTCATGAAAATGAATTTGATAGGCAAGGACGGCTATTTCTTTATCATCCAGGGAATCGAGTGATGAAGCCACATGCACGACACGAGTGCTCTGCATCCCCAACACATGCACTTAAACCACACACACACACACACACACACACACACACACACACACACACACACACACACACACACATCACACACACATACACACACACACACACACACACACACACACACACACACACACACACACACACACACACACATATTTACACAGAACACTGAACACTGAAATGATTTAAATTGCACATCGGCCTTGGGCCACAATACAATGCACAGTAGATTTGGAACGCATCACGATATAACGCATTGCATAACACACATGAGAAAGAAACTTTTGAAACTTTGAAACTTTTATTATGGGAAAGAAGAGAGAGAGAGAGAGAGAGAGAGAGAGAGAGAAGAGAGAGAGAGAGAGAAAGAGAGAGAGAGAGGGAGAGAGAAGAGAGAGAGAGAGAGAGAGAGAGAGAGAGAGAGAGAGAGAAGAGAGAGAGAGAGAATGAAGAGAGAGAGAGAGAGAGAAGAGATTCACACACACATACTCACACATACCACACACACACACACACACACACACACACATATACAGAGAAGAGAGAGAGAGAGAGAAGAGAAGCAGAGACAGAGACAGACAGACAGACAGAGAGAGACAGAGACAGAGAAGACAGAGAGAAAAAGAGAGAAGAGAGATTAAAAGCAGAAAAAAGGGAAAAAACGACACTATATTTTTTATCATAAAGTGATATTCCCATGCTGTCATACTGTCATTTAGTCGGGTCTTTTATTTCTTTCTCTCCTTTCTTTAACACAAAAAATAATAACTATAATCTTTTATATTTTATAAAAAATCATTCAATCGTCAGCACTTTTCCATTACTATAATTGCTGTCAGTTACTATCAAAGACGTGTCACGAAAAACTGTGACAACCACGCTTAGTAAATGACAGTTCACGCCAGGAATACTGTCAACGATTCAATAGGCATCGCTTTCATTCATAATCCTCCACATCTCAGCCTTGTGGATTCTGTTGGTTATGCACGTCATTCGTTCGTTTTTCTGTAACGTCGTGATGGTGAGTTGACGTACAGGGTATAGGTATTTTCAGCCTGGAAGCGTGGAAGAAACGTCGTGATGGTGATTTGACGTACAGGGTATAGGTATTTTCAGCCTGGAAGCGTGGAAGAAACGTGAGCAGCCTAACTATTTTGAAGACATTGACAAGTAGAGATTGCAGTCAATCTGTGGAGACCAAAAGGAAATGGATTATTGGTTGGTGAATGTCTACGTACGCGTGCCTTTAATAACGACTTTTGCTGTTTCTTTGTACGATTTTTATTTCCGTGGTTTCCTGTCACACACACGCGCGCATGCGCACGTGCGTGCACACACACACATACAACACACACACACACACACACACACACACACACACACACACATATATATATTATATATATAATTATATATATTAAAATTATATATATATCATATATATATATATATATTTTATATATCTATTATCTTATATTAGCATGTATATATCCACGTCAGAAGATCCACGACACCAAAAATGGCCAAAAGAATGGACACAGTCTCTTGTAATACCCCTGCCAAAGAAAGGAAACCTCAAGAATGTCAGAACTACAGAACCATCAGTCTCGTAAGCCATCCTAGCAAGATCATGCTGCAGGTAGTCCTCAACAGACTGAAAAACCAAGCAGAAAAACTCCTGGCAGAAGAACAAGCGGGCTTTAGACCAAAACGCAGCACAATGGAACAAATTTTCAACCTGAGAATTTGATAGAGAAGCATCTCCAACACCAAAAAGACTTGTACCACAATTTTATAGACTTCAAAAAGGCCTTTGACAGGGTATGGCATGACGGCCTCTGGCAAGTACTCAGGCACTTCAACATTGACAACTGCCTAATTGAAGTCATCAAGGCTCTGTACGAGAATGCAAGAAGTGCAGTTTTCATGAACAATCACGTGGGCGAATTCTTCAAGACCACGGTTGGAGTCCGCCAGGGCTGCCTTCTCTCACCTGTACTCTTCAACCTCTTCCTCGAAAACATCATGACAGAGACACTGCAAAACCACCACACTTCCATCTCCATTGGTGGAAGACCCCTTTGCAACCTCAGATTTGCAGATGACATTGACCTCATGGGCAGCAGCAAACAAGAACTGCAAATCTCACAGACAATTTAACAGATCGAGCGAGCGCATACGGCATGGAAGTCAGTACAGAGAAATCGAAGATCATGGTCAACAGCGCGAGTAATGACAGCACGGAAATAAAGATGAATGGAGAAATATGGAAGAGGTGAGCCAATTCAAATACTTAGGCTCCATCCTAACAAAAGATGGCACATCAAACAATGAAGTGAAAGCTCGCATTGCAACAGCAACATCTGCTCTAGTCAGACTCGAGAGGATCATCAGAAGCAACAACATCAGCTTCTGCACCAAATACCACCTTACAAATCCCTCGTGATATCTATCCTCCTATATGGCTGTGAATCATGGACTTGACAGCAGAGTTAGAGAGGAGAATCCAAGCATTCGAGAACAAGTGCCACAGAAGACTCCTCAAAATATCATACAAAGAACACAAGACCAGCAACTATGTGAAAGAAGAAATCAAAAAGCGTGTGGGCCCCCAAGAGCCTTTGCTCTCCACCATAAAGAGGAGAAAGCTGATGTGGTTTTGGTCACATCACAAGACACAACACCCTAGCAAAAACCATCCTGCAAGGAACAGTCGAGGGCAAGAGAAGAAGAGGCCGCCAAAAGAAATCATGGGTTGACAACATCAAAGACTGGACTGTCCAACCCCTGCAACACCTCCTACTAGCCACACAGGATCGTGAAGCATGGAAAAAGATCTCCGTTGCGTCTTCTCTCATGTCCCCCCTACGTCCTTTGGGACATGGGACTGAGTGAGTGAGAGTGAGTATATGTATATGTCTGTATTTATGTATATATGTTACAAGAGAGGCTCAAATTACCTGACCAACACTGCAGGTGTCTGTATCTCTCGGGCCTGGCTGATTTGTTATCATAGAAAGTGTAGAGTACAACCCTGCCAAGCTAGTTTCAAACCATAATTATGCACTTCTGTGGCAGCATCATTATGTCAGCCTCATTTTCGCTGATCATCATGCAGGTAAAGTTGTATTGGCATTTTTAGGCTGAGAAGCCTGTTATTGTAGATTGTAACCTGTTATTGTATTGTGTTAACAAAGCAGATCAAACCAATGTAGTTGGAGGTTTCTTTCTCCTTCTGTCGTTCACTACTGAGTCTAACAAAGTCTAGTTTTCACCTCCACCTCCCCCCTCCCAACCCCTCACCCGCCACTCTTTTTCTTTACCCTGTATTTTTACATTTCTTTTTAGTCCAGCACCTATTTATTTATTTATCTATTTTTTAGCTCCTTATCTATTAAATCTATGTATTTATTTATTTATTCATTTCTTTCTTTCTTTCCTGTTTTCTTTCGTTCTTTCTTTATTTTTATATTTCAAGGATAATGGAATAAGCACTTCTGTGTTTTGTGTTCACATCCAGACCCTGTGTGTATGCAGTTTTGTAAATTTTGCCATTCATTCCCACCGGCACACATTGGCCAACTCTTCTGAAAAGTGAGAGAGAGAGAGAGAGAGAGAGAGGAGAGAGAGAGAGAGAGAGAGAGAGAGAGAGAGAGAGAGAGAGAGAGAGAGAGAGAGAGAGAGAGAGAGAACTCGAACTCGAAAGGTTTATTCATGAAAAAAGGCCATTGGCCCATACATGAAGGGGGTTGCCGAATAACGATAACGATAATTGCTTTAAGCTGACACACGACACTACTCCAAGCCATGGAAACCACAGCATTGATTAGTAATGTACATCGAGACACGAAACATTTACTGTCCAGATATGTTAGGGCATTCCGAGCCTTTCTTTCGTCCAGTCTTTGTCACATACACAAACTTAGGTCTAGGCTAGGCCTAGCCAAGAAACCGCTGTAGTAGTTCTCTAAGTGTCGCTAAGTCCCTTGAAGCACACGATAGGGTCTCCGTGTGTAGTGTGTTCTGGATTCGCTTCCCATTCCGCAAACTGGCGAGTTTGACACGTTCCTCTTTTAGCATGTTTTTCTCTTGCTGTTTGACAAACCAGTACACACATACTGGCTCAGTGTCTGGTTGGCATGCGCACTGGATCACAATGTCGTCTGATTCACACGTCACAATATCTTCACCATCTGAATGATGTAGGACAGATTTTCTAAAGTGTGTATTTCTTTGTCTGTCTCTTAGCCTTTTCTGTACGGATCTATCAGTTAGAGTAGCCACGTACTGTTTGACATTTCTTGTGTCGAATGCACCAACAATATTATCATCGTTCACCTCAGGCTGCAAAACACACATATCAGCACAGTCACTACAATCAGACATACAGGGAGGTTCTAAATCAACTGATGATGGCAACTTAACTGATGTTTTTGTGTTGATGTCCTGTGTGTGTGTTGTTGGTAGGTCTATTTCATGTGTATCTACACATGCTGTATTCCCCTGTTCTGCTCCACTGTCAGGAAGACTCGAGGCACTGAGGACACAGTCACTTTCACACACAACACTTGCCTGCTTCTCTTTATGCTTTCGATAACGCTCAACATCTCGTCGTCTTTGAGAAAACGATTTTTTCCTGTAGTACTGTGCTTGTGTGCTGCGATTCACTGTTGGATCCGCCATGTTGGTTGACACTGTTGTGTCCACTGGTTTCAGTCGTAAGACAAAAACCACGCTGTCCCCTTCTCCTGCCACTTTCCAGCTGGAAACTGCATTGTCAGTCAGCAGGGCGCCTAAGGTCCTCTCTACAGCCGCTGGAAGTCCAGTAACTGGCATTTTTGACTGAATTTCTAGTTTTACTGCTGCTCACAGAAAATGTACGCCCTGTCCGCTTCACTTCTCGTGACCGCCCCCGAGAGAGAGAGAGAGAGAGAGAGAGAGAGAGAGAGAGAGAGAGAGAGAGAGAGAGAGAGAGAGAGAGAGAGAGGAGAGAGTCCCTAATTCAGCCATATACAATAGAGACAGAGACAGAGATTGTACCACTAGGAAAAAATAATGACGACAGTGACATTTTCAGCAGACAAGAACATCTCCTACCCCCTCGCCCCCCCTACCCCCCACTGTGACAGAAATAAAAGATAGTTTACACAACTTACGATAAACAGCCTGACCGCCTACTCTTTGTCTATACATATTTGATTATGATGACACATCATCGTTGTCATCACCATCATCATTATCCTTATCACTGTCATCTATATCATTGTCATGGGGGCGGGATAGCTCAGTGGTCATAGCGCTCGCTTTCTCCCAGTCAAGTTAAGCAGCGTCGATCGTGGTTACCAGTTGGATGGGTGACCGTTTTGCGCGCCTTGGCTACAGTACAGTTCCCCCAGTTCACCCTGCTGTAAATGGGTGCCTGCCCTCTTAAGGGTCAGGGAAGGTAAAGCAGCGAGGGAGAGGAGATGGGCACCGCCCTCAACATGCTGGCCCCTAGAGAAGCTGAGGTATCTGATGCCTCACTCCCCTACGACCACCTAGGTTATGGGACACCTTTACCTATCATTGTCATTGTCACTAGTTTCATAGCCATCGAGGATTATGTTAGGAAGGAGATAGGTGGCCTTGAGATAAGACAAGACAACGTAGAGACCACAGGTTCAATTCCCGTTAGACTTTCCCCTCTTACCCTTTAGACATAAAACGAATTTTACCCAATGGCCACGCTTCTTCGCCTCCAAAAGAAAACACTTTTCTCCTCAAAGGTAAGTTTGCCCTAGGTTTTCTCTCACAGGAGAAATAAACGTAACATGTGTTCGAAATAAACTCTCATTTTACCCTGAAAGCAAACAAGTGGTTTTCAAAAAAGAAAATTAATCTTTCTTTCAATTAGAATGGGAAATTAAATATTTTTTTCTCAAAAGAACATAAATACCATAAGGGTTTTGGGGGTTTTGTTTGTGTTTTTTTTAAATTTTTACTCTAAATCTAATATTCTTGCAAAATGCAAAGCCTCTGTTTCTTCGAAGTTGAAATGACCATAGCTCTTTTTGAAAGCAAAGCTAAGTGTGGTAATTGATCTGTTAAAGTGGGGGTTTTGTTTTCTTCCGATCCAAATGAGCTCCAGTTTCTCGTTAACACGTTGTTCATTTCAGTTTCTTTTTTCAAGCTTGCTTAGTGGCTTCTTCTTCTCTCTCTCTCTCTCTCTCTCTCTCCTCTCTCTCTCTCTCTCTCTCTCTCTCTCTCTCTCTCTCTCTCTCTCTCTCTCTCTCTCTCTCTCTCTCTCTCTCTCTCTCTCCCTCATACCTTGCCCCGCTCTGTCTGTGTCTGTCTGTCTGTCTTTCTTTCTTTCTTTCTTTCTGTCAGTCTGTCTGTCTGTCTGTCTGTCTGTCTGTCTGTCTGTCTGTCAGTCTGTCTGTCTGTCTGTCTGTCTGTCTGTCTGTCTGTCTGTCTGTCTGTCTGTCTGTCTGTCTGTCTGTCTGTCTGTCTGTCTGTCTGTCTGTCTGTCTGTCTGTCTGTCTGTCTTCTCTCTTCTCTCTCTCTCTCTCTCTCTCTCTCTCTCTCTCTCTCTCTCTCTCTCTCTCTCTCTCTCTCTCTCTCTCTCTCTCTCTCTCTCTCTCCTCTCTCTCTCTCTTCACGTTACTACGTGTTGCCTGTGTGTTGATTCATGTTACCCATGTGTTTCCCGTGTGTGGAGTCACGTTGCTACGTGTTTCCCGTGTGCGGAGTCACGTTGCTATGTGTTTCCTGTGTGTGGAGTCACGTTGCTATGTGTTTCCTGTGTGTGGAGTCACGTTGCTATGTGTTTCCTGTGTGTGGAGTCACGTTGCTATGTGTTTCCTGTGTGTGGAGTCACGTTGCTATGTGTTGCCTGTGTATTGATTTATGTTGCCCATGTGTTGCCTGTGAGTGGAGTCACGTTGCCATGTGTTTCCTGTGTGTGGAGTCATGCTGCTACGTGTTGTGTGTGTGTGTGGAGTCACGTTTGTTGTGAACATAATGCCTGTGCGTGAAGTCATGTTACAACCTGTTGACTGTGTGTGGAGTCACGCAGTTGTGAACGTGTTAACTATGTGTTGAGTTACGTGAGTGCAAATCTTCTCTGCGTTTGCACACGGGACTGATGCTTCTAGTCTCATACAAAGGACTTTTGGGGATAGTGAAGTCGGTACTGACAATAACTCCATGGGAAAGACCTCCCTGAACATGTGCCTCGGTGGTGGTTCAATCCACGGCTGCCACATCCCGAATGCAACGCTCTAACCACTAGGCTACCCCCTATCTTTTTTTATATAAATAAAGGTAAAAGGTAGGTAAGGTAAAGGAGTCCCATAACCTACGTGGTCGAAGGGGAGCGAGGCATCAGAGACCTCAGTTTCTCTAGGGACCAGCATGTTGAGGGCGGCGCCCATCTCCCCTCCCTCGCTGCTTTACCTTCCCTGACCCTAAAGAGGGCAGGTACCCATTTACAGCTGGGTGAATTGGGGGGACTGTACTGAAGCCAAGGCGCGCAATCGGTCACCAATCCAACTGGTAAGCACGCTCGATGCTGCTTAACCTTGGCTGGGGGAAAGCGAACGGTCTGACCACTGAGCTATCCCGTTCCCATATAATTATAGATAATTATGTTTAAATGTCTGAGAGATGAAGAAACACATGGTAACGGAAAGGGCGACTTCCACTCTAGCAGTTTCGCTTACACGAAGGAGGAGGCTGTAACTTGAAACGGAGAAAGCGATTGTGAAATTCAGTAGAAATATGACACCACCCAAAAAAAAAATTATTATAGCATGATACAGTGCAACACAGCACAACACGATACAACTACATTATTATGACCCCATGCAAGAACTTGCTCTCTGTCTGTCTGTCTGTCTAGATGACTGACTGACTGTCTGTCTGGCTGTCTGGCTGGCTGGCTGTCTGTCTGTCTGTCTGTCTGTCTGTCTCTGTCTCTTCTCTGTCTGTTTGTCTGTCTCTCTATCTGCCTCTCTTCTCCAGTCTAACTGTCTGTATCTCTCTCTGTGTCTCTGTCTCTCTTTGTCTTTGTCTCTGTCTCTTCTCTGTCTCTCTGTCTCTGTCTCTCGTCTGTCTCTGTCTTCTCTGTCTCTCTCTGTCTTCTCTCTGTCTGTCTCTGTCTCGTCTCTGTCTCTCTCTCTGTCTCTCTCTGTCTCTCTCTCTCTCTCTCTCTCTTCTCTCTCTCTCTCTCTCTCTCTCTCTCTCTCTCTCTCTCTCTCTCTCTCTCTCTCTCTCTCTCTCCTCTCTCTCTCCTCTCTCTCTCTCCTCTCTCTCTCCTCTCTCTCTCTCTCTCAGCCCAAACTCCCTGACGAGTCGTTGGGGTAGTGTACTGAATGTTCCAGCCTGTATCTCTTGGGAAAGTGAAACCTAGTGGAGCACATCACCCCTTTCCAGGTACACAGAGTATAATGGGTGTGTTCCTGTATCTGTAACACGGGGACTGGATGTAAAAAAAAAAAGCACATGAGTGCTTATTCATTTATCCTCGATATAAAATAATAAATAAATAAATAATACATAGATAACCCTAAAGACGACGGAATCTTTAATGAGCCTATTTTGATCTTCTCTATGCGACAAATAGATAAATAAATCAATGAAAAATAAATAAATGAATAACCCTAAAAGTACTGACATGATTGACGACGGGATATTTAATGTGCATATGTTGATTTTCTGTATTTGTATGTGGGGGACGGGATAGCCTAGTGGTTTGAGCATTGCGCTCGCAATTTGACGACTCGGGTTCGATTCCTGTTCGAGAGGATTCTTACCCTGAAGTTAACATCAGTGCTGACTCCACTCTCCCCAAAAGTCCTTCGGATGAGACTATAAACCGAGGCCCGTGTGCGAACGCACGCAGAACATATTGCGCACATGTTAAATCCTGTTCCTCTTTTCGTAAGAGTAGGGCATTGTGTGCCGGTGGGAATAGATCACAAAATTTACAAAATACAAAATTGCATACACACGGGGACTGGATGTAGAAAAAGCATATGCATGCTTATTCCATTGTCCTCGATATAAAAGAATGAATAAATAACAAATAAACAAATAGATAGATAGTAGCAGTAGGCACCCATCAGTCTCGGAAGACTATGGAGTTGCGCTCTAGTCTTTAAAGCGCAAAGCCTGGGTAAGTAAGTAAGTATGGAGGGCAAACTGTTACCCATGTAGCAGACCCCCACCCCCTCTCCACGCCACTGGAATGATCCATTGGAAAGGGAATGACGATACGAATGGGTCCAGTACCGTCGCAGGAGCACTAGAACATTGCCATATACAGCAAAGGGAATACAGACTCCTGTAGGCCCACGTTTGATGTGGACCCAGGAAATCAGGCGACGGATTGGTTTAATCATACAACATGTTATAACAGTGTGGTTTATGAGTGGGGGTGTGTGGGGTGTGTGTGTGTGTGTGTGTGTGTGGTGTGTGGTGTGTGTGTGTGTGGTGTGTGTGTTGTGTGTGTGTGTGCGTGTGTGTTGTGTTGTGCGTGTGGTGTGTGGTGGTGCGTGTGTGTGTGTGTGTGTGTGTGTGTGTGTGTGTGTGTGTGTGTGTGTGTGTGTGTGTCTGTGTCTGTGCCTGTGTCTGTGTCTGTGTGTATAAAATTCCTACCTTTACTGCACCACACATCGCCGCCACCGAGATTCGAACCCGAGACTTCATGGGCCCCATGTGTGGATATCAGACATCTTTACCCACTTTGCTACCTGGTACCATACCTAAAGACTCACCTCAACTAAAGCCTCTTAGTTTTAA
>CM060327.1:60473962-60491462 GCA_030674155.1 Stramonita haemastoma | reverse complement strand
GTGTGTGTGTGTGTGTGTGTGTGTGTGTGTGTGTGTGTGTGTGTGTGTGTATGCATCGAACTGCACTGCGCATTTTTTAATGATATTGCTTTTATTTTACTTTTATTGTCTGGCCATGTAATATGCTGTGTATTGTATGTGCATGCATTTTTTCCTTTTTTTTTTTTTTTGCACAAGTAAAATTTTTCATGTTCATATGTTACCTATTTAAATTGATTTGATTGTAGGCCTACAGCACGTGGGCCCATGTTTTTGGGAATTCGTGATATATAAGCCTACATATTGTTGTTCTTGTTGTTATCATTATCATTATTATTGTTGTTATTATTATTATTATTATTATTATTATTATTATTATTATTATTATTATTATTATTATTATTATTATTATTATTATTATTATTATTATGTCTCAGCGGATATTTCCGATTCAGGCTAGGTGCTGTCAGCTCATTGTACCAGTCCACTACCTATGCCGTCACTGATTGGCTGAGCGACACCTAGTGGCTTGCAGAATGTAAACATTGCATGCTTGACGCAACACTGTCAGTATGTTTACAAGAAGTTATTTGACCATTCACTATTGGACTACAGTTTCCAGCCTCATCTGATAGACTTGCATGAGAAAAGACTCCGATTCAATGTTGACAGAATGAATGAATTGACTTTTTTAGTTTAGTTTTTTTTAAAAAATCATTTATGCCTATGAAGCTAATGCCATCTTTTACGACAACAAAAAAGGCAAATGTGTCCTATAATCTAGGCGGTTGTAGGGGAGCAAGCATCAGAGACCTCAGCTTCTCTAGGGGCCACCATGTTGAGGGCGGCACCCATCTCCTCTCTCTCGCTGTTTTACCTTCCTGACCCTATTGAGGGCAGGTACCCATTTACAGCCGGGTGAACTGGGGAAACTGTACTGAAGCCAAGGCGCGCAATGGTCACCCTTCCAACTGGTAACCATGCTCCACTGCTGCTTAAAGATGCAGTAATTTCCGCTGTTGGAATGCAGCTACCTTAAGGTTGGGCAAACATTGCATGCACAACTTTTAACTTAAACTGAAAACCTTGAAGCCTTAGATCAGGAATGAAAAAAAACTTCAATAGGCCTATTAGGCCTATGCCACAAGGGTTTGACCAGCTGTAGGTGAGGCCTAGACCTAAGTAAGCCAGAAGGAGCAATGGAGCCAAAGAACAGTGATGTCAATTCTGACTCCCCCCCTACCACCACCACCCACCCCCTTTTTTTTGTTTGTAGCTGGTGATGGTGGTTGCGGTTTTGTTTTGTTTGTTGTTGTTTTTATCACAACCTGGAACATTGAATTGATAAACGTAGGCATAAAAAAAGAAGTTTAAATTCAATACTATAACAATTTTATTTCGGAATCTCGCCAGGAGAGAAGGCCGGTGCACAGAAAGACTGAAAACATGATTTGTGTAGAATGTTCAAAGGTTTAGACAAAACAAAAAACAAACAAACAAAACAATCCAGTTTCAAAGCAGTACTACCCAGTGTGGTGATAGTGGGTTGATAGTATAGTACCCAAGTCGGATAGCTCCGCTGGGACTTTAATGTAACCAAACCAGTTGTCTTCTCCAGCATTAGGCTACCATGGAAGTCACAGTTATGTATAGCTGTTCTATACTAAAGAAATAGCCTAATCAAGGACAACAGAGGCTGATCTAAATCAGATGATTTTTTTTTTAATCACTTAAACACTGCAAATATAAGACAGGGCATGACTGTCAACAATCACTGACTTTAAGCTGCAGATAGTACACTAACACACACACACACACACACACACACACACACACACACACACACACACACACACACACACACACACACACACACACACACACACACACACACACACACACACACGGGATAGCCTAGTGGTCAGAACATTGCGCTTGCAATTTGACGACCCCAGTTCGATTCCCAGTCAAGGAGATTTTTCTCCTGGAGTTAACATCAGTGCTGACTCCACTCTCCACCAAAGTCCTTGGATGAGACTATAAACCGAGGCCCCATGTGTGAACGCACACAGAACATCTTGCACACACGTTTAATCCTGTTCCGCTTTTCGTAAGAGTAGGCCATCGTGTGCCGGTGGGAACAGATGACATTTACAAAACTATATACACAAGGGGACTGGATGTAAATAAGCACAAGAGTGCTTATCCCATTATCTTCGATATAAAAGAATAAAAGAAAATAAAAACGAAACACACACACACACACACACACACACACACACACACACAACACACACACACACACACACACACGCACACAACACACACACACACACACACGCACTTGCACACACACACACACACACACACACACACCACACACACACAACACATGCACTTGCACACACACACACACACACACACACACACACACACACACACACACACACACACACACACTTGCACACACACACACACACACACACACACACATACCACACGCACGTGCGCGCGCGCGCGCACGTGTGCATGCACCCACACACACAATCCCCTTCAGTAGGCTACTTCTTAAGCTCAGCTATAACACTATATTATACATTCTTTTTTTTATCTTTATTTCAAAGAATTTCTACAGCTGGAAATTAGCCAGAACACAATCGCTACACATCACAAATTGAGAACAAGTTTATAAACACCAAGCAAAAGTCTTCTTAACCTTAATCGCCCGACGGTTCCCTATTGTTTCAGTAGAATACGCTTACGTCTACATCGTTTCCGGTATTCAGACACCAAGCCATGTGGTAATATTGCGCGAACTTTCATGATGGTAGCCATGTGAGAAGCTACTCAGTAAAGCTGCATAACGGTAAATACTGATTCTGTGCTTTGTTAAACGCTGTGCTCTGTTGACTTTATAATTATTAGACATCGTATCAGTGTATTGCCTTGTTGCTTGCATATTTCAGGAGCAAGTAGCGCTATCAAATAGTGAAAAGCGTTGGTTGCTGTGTGTTTGTGGTAAGTGGTTACTGTTGGTACAACTACTCACTACTAGTACTAATGTACGATCCAGGATCAGTCAGCCAGGCCCTTTCGATAATTTTTTGCTCGGTGCGCCGGAGCGATAAACATCGGTCTGTTGGCAAGATGGAGAGGATGCCCGTGGCGTAGAGTGAAGAGGTCAGAAGGTAACATGTATTTTAGAAGCTGGTATACATTACACAGGCACATGCTATTTTTCAAAGAAAATAAAATCATTTAGAGGGGGGAGAGGTGAAAGTGGCTGGATTTGATAGGCCCAGTAGCGCCAATGTGTTGACAGGATTCGTGACTGATAGCCTGTGACTGCACAGTGCAGTTCTTAGATAGTGATATAATGCCATTTTCCCTGTGACTTGCTCAGTTACTGACTTCCATAATTGCTCAAGGAACCACAGGATGCCACTGAATGATGAATCTTTTACTGTTTTACTTTCAGTTTCAAGCTATGACATGGACAGACATGACTTTTGGATATTTGTGACTCTCCACCACATAAGAAGTCGTATGGCTCCAGAGGTAAGTTTTTAGTTATTGACAAGTTATTAATCTCGGGGTTCGTGCTAGGATTTTTTAAAACCTGTACTGCGAGTTGCCATTTCAGGGATATCTTGACCAACTCCCCCAAAATCGGTCCTCAGAAAATAAAATCTGGTATGTACTGTGAACAAAATGAAACTATTCATAATTCAGTGAGGCTGAACCAGAAAAGCATCCAAACTGGCACTAGTGCTACAGCTTTCACTTGCATCTTCTTCTCTGGATTATTTGGGGGCTGAGGGTTTTTTAAAGAAAGAAAAAAGCAACCTCTGATTTTTTTTCCCGCCATTTTCAACTCTTCTCTCTCAAAGCAACCGCAAATGCATAGTCATAGACCCTCTAGGCCCCATTTACTCATTGTCGATGGAAGCCACTGTCATGCGGAGAAGAGCACCAAGCTCTATTCTTTCAAAGCTTGCTGTTTTGCGTGCTAATGAGGTTGGCGCCAAAGATAAGAGTTCTTAGGAAGGGGTGGGTGCGTAAGCACAGGCGCGTGACAGACTGTCAGAAAATGTCAATTCAGACTTTTGTATTTTAAACGGAAATCTAATCGGTCACAGGCAAACAGAATTGGTACGCGGTACCGGCTGCTTCGAAAATTTTTGGTATTCCCTGTTAACAATCGGTAAAATGCCGACAATTACCGGTTATCGCGAACCCTGAATCTGCAATAAAAGGGCTATCTAATACAGAAAACAGATTGACAATAGGACAATTCTGTGCAGTTATTACAAATAGAAATGATAGACTGCAGGATGTGACAAAATGAGAAACGGGCAAGTTTATTTTTGTAATAGGTTGTCAGAATGAGGGCTTGTGTAATTTCAAAACACATTTTAAATCAAAAGGAATAAAACTTATGCCTTGATATTTCATTATAAGGTATATAGACAGATATAATTTAATAATCAAAATCTCAAAATCGACAACTTGAACCCCATCTGCCTTTAATGGCTCCTTGCGCAAAATTGGGTAATGTGCTAAGAGACTCATTTCGTGGTGGAGCGTCACATTTTCAAATATAAATTGCTGAACACAGGTATGTTATCTCATTAGGGACACTTAGTAACTTTATGGTTTAGAATCAAACATGAAGTTCAGTAAATAAAGCCAAAAGGAAGGAAGGTGGCAGGATGGTTAAGACGTTTGCCTGCCAATATGTAAACCGTGAGTTTTGTGGGTTCGTACCCAGCCTCGCCCTTTCTTCCCAGTTTGACGAAAAAATCGAACTGAATGTCAAAGTCTTTCGGACGATGAGACTGTAAAGCGAGGCCCTGTGTGCGAACGCACGCAGATCATCTTGCGCACAGGTTAAAACCCCGTTCCGCCTTTGGAAGAGCAGTCCATCGTGTGCCAGTAGGAGCAGATGACAAAATTATATATTAAAAAAAACAGCATGCACACAGGTGTTGTGTTCAGACACCACCCCTAATGAAAAAAAAAAAAGGGTAGGCGCTGCACTTGTACAGGGTTCGCGATAACCGGTAATTGTCGGTATTTTACCGATTGTAAACAGGGAATACTGAAAATTTTTGGTACCGCGTACCGATTCTGTTTGCCTGTGACCGATTAGATTTCCGTCTCAAAAAAATGTTTGAAGTGACATTTTTCTGACAGTCTGTCATGCGCCTGTACTGTGCTTACGCACCTACCCCTTCCTACCACCCCTTCCGACGAACATCTTTGGCGCCAGCCTCATTTAACATAGCAGGCAGAACAGCAAGCTTTATTGTGAAAGAATAGAGCTTCGCGCTCTTCTCGGCATGACAGTAACTTCCATTCACAATGAGTAAATGGGGCCCAGATTTATTTATTCTTTATTCTTTTAATCTTTTATATCGAGGATAATGGAATAAGCGCTCCTGTGCTTTTTTACATCCAGTCCCCATGTGTATGCAGTTTTGTAAATGTCATCTGTTCCCACCGGCACACGACGGCCTGCTCTTACGAAAAGCAAAAAGCGAGGGTCTTTGACTATGAATTTGCCCGTTGCTTTGAGAGAGAAGAGTCGAAAACTAAATCTAAATTGAACGAAAGATCTAGATGAGCACTAAGCATAGAAACAAGAAAGAAGAATATAAGTCTCACGAATGATGCCATGCAAAACAACAGACTGACACAGACAGTGACACAGGCGCTAGAAAAAAAATCCTATTTCCTGCATGGCTTCGTGCCCAAGAAGCGAGTGGCAGCAGCACGGCAGTCAAAGTCTGAGAGATTTGCGTTCAATTTAGATTTAGTTTTGCTGCCGAACAATCCCCCCCTCCCCCCCCGAATATTTTTGTTTTGTTCACAGTACGCACCGGATTTTATTTTCTGGGGACCGATTTTGGGGGAGTTGGTCAAGATATCTCTGAAATGGCAACTCGCAGTACCGGTTTTAAAAAATCCTAGCGCGAACCCTGCTTGTAGTGACGTGCTCTCCCCAAGGAGAGCAGCCCGAATTTCATGCAGAGCAATTTGCTGTGACATAAAGTGGTATAAAATAAAAGATTAAAAAATTTTTTTTAAGCTTTTTTGTTTTTAGTTAATACATGTAAAATTAATCCTATAAAATGGTAAAACAACTTCTTTTTAAATGAAAGGAAATCATTTCATTGTACAAAAATTTTATTAACCATTCTCAATTCGTGAATATTTTGGATGGATGCAGTTTTATTCAGCTTAATGGCATCTCATTCTAACCATCTAAAAAGATTTGACGATAATGCTGAAAACAAGTGAGAACAACAGTGATGTGCTGTTTTCTGATGATTATACCAGAAGACTTAGGTAACCCTTCAGTAGACACTTGTGCTAATGAGTAAATGATGCTTTTTTTCTGTTCTATAGGCTCGTGACAGAGGAGACCCAGAACCAATGCAGAGGAGCAGAAAAGAAAGATGACTTGTGACAGTGGCTTCATGAGCAACAATGGAGAGGTAGGTGTTTTGCAGATGTTTGACGGGTATCTTTCTTTTTTTTTGCTGCCTTGTCTTCTGTGACATCCTCGTACTGTTGCTACCACGCTGCTCATTTTGATCTCCCCGCCACAGCCATACCCTGATTCGCTGTGTCTCATCCTCGGGATTGGCAGTTCACAGGGAGCCCATCAATATTAGGCCGCTGTGGGGCCACCAGCCAGAGGGGCCTTACACTTCTGCTGGGTCACTTTGATGGTGTTCAGTGGTGCCTGTTCTGAGCTAACATACGCAGGACACCACCTGCTAAGCCCCCTACTAATGACAGTATTAGCTCAGTCGCAGAGCCAGACTGAGTGAGTCACCCCCCTGAGATGGCGACCACCACAACGTCCCTCCAACGACTGTCCCCCCGTGAACCTCTAACCCCAAAGGCTTTGACACAAACTCACCACAGGCACAGAAGTGTATGGGGAAACCGAATCTGAGGTCTCCATAAGACCAGAGCAACGGGGGCCACCAAATCAGAGGCAATCTTTATGATGATCAGTGGTGATGAGGATGATGTAATGCTGCTTCTGTAGAAGTGCATCCGCTTTGAGACTACTTGACAGTGTTGTACTCTATCATAGTCTATGCTTACTATTATATCTCGGCGTCAACCAGGCCTGAGAGATGCAGACACTCGGCTGTGGCACCTGTTGTATGCATACATGAATCGTGCTTTCAGCTTCTAGCCCTGGCTGTTTGTACAGGTAGGTTTCTTCCAGCGCTGGAGATTGTCTGGTGGTGAGTTTAAGTATCATTGACAAGAGTGAGCAAAATTGCTTTGTTTAATTAGTTAATAATCATTATTATTCTGCCAGCACTTTGGTCTACAAGACTTTTTCTGATTTGGGGGAGCATTGGAACGAAAGGAGTGGCAGAAGAGAATGATTCTGAACTGGGTGAGGTGGAGAAGACTGAACTTGGAGATAAGCCACTTTCATAGAGAGGGGCAGGATAGCTAAGTGGTCAGAGGGCTCGCTTTCCCAAAGTCAAGTTAAGCAGCATCGAGCATGGTTACCAATTGGATGGGTGTGCGCCTTGGCTTCAGTACAGTCCCCCTGTTCACCCAACTGTAAAATGGGTACCTGCCCTTTTTAGGGTCAGGGAAGGTAAAGCAGCAAGGGAAGGCTCATCTATCGAAAGTATTCTCATTAGGGATGATTATCTAATAAAGATCACACTTTCGTGTGAAAAAACAATTAAAGGTTTAATTTAATTACAGGTGAGAGTGTGTGGCGCTTCACAGGTGGGCAGCTGCAAGGTTATGTGGATGGGTGCAAACTTGTGTTTGGATACTAGGCTATGTTGTGGTATTTTCCGTGATATTATGTTTACTGTTTTTATAAGTGGCTTGTAACCCCCATGAATTTCTCGGTGAGATGATGAAGTATTTGGATTGAATTGAACTGAATTGAGTGCATGGACCAAACAAACAAGGACTTGCAGGTGACAAAGGCTCCAAGGAGGTAAAAATTGATTTGGCACATGCATAGTAAGTCTCGAAGTCATCTCTTGATTGCTCAATTGGATGGATTTTTGTCATTCAGAGTTCAAAACGACAAAGCAAGGCAAAAACTATGCATTGAAACTTACGTAATAGACAAAAGCATCGAAGGCTATATTAATGAAGTATCAACAAACAAGTGTTTTCACTGAACATGCGATAAAACACATTGGTATGTGTGCATGGTGGATATGTGTATGTGTGTGTGTATGTGTGTGTGTGTGTGTGTGTGTGTGTGTGTGTGTGTGAGTGAGTGTATGTGAGCATGTGTTCATGTAAATAAGTTTTGGGGAGGCAAGAGGGTAATCATTGTTGATTTTGTAGAAGAGGTACTAATAGGAAACTCATAATTAGAAGGAGGGGCTTTTTTCTTAGATTAATTGCTAGGTTCATTTGTCAATTGTGAGAAAGGGGTAGGATATGTATTGCTAGGTAACTGTGAATAGAAAATAGGCTTGCTTATAAAAGAGCATGTTTTTCTCCTGTGGTTTTATTTGGGGCTGATAACTATCTTTGGCCATTAATACAACTTTGGTTCTTTTGGAAATGGGCACGATTTTTCAAAAGTACAGTAAGCTGGAAATTGCTGATTTCAGAACTGAAAAACTGTAATTTAGTAGTGGGGAAATTCAAGAAATGAGCAAGAAATAACCATACCTTTTGGCTTGATCCTTCGTTTATCTAATTAATTTTGGTTCTTTTCAAAACAGCCACAGCCTCTTTGAAAACAAAGGTAGGCTGCTGGAAACCACTGAACTGATTTCAAAACTGGAACATGGTAATAAAAATTCAACCATGGATGGTTGATAGGACGGACGATTTGTGACTTAAAGAAAACTTCCAAAACCAGTGTCAAAAGCTGGGTACCATTGTGTCTATGTACCATTGTGTCCACATGGCTTACATATATACAAGCAGACATGCCAGCTGACCAACAGCATTTTCCCAGTTACTAATGTTATGTACTAACACTAACCTTTACAATTAACCTTTATTATCTTAACCTGGCCCAACATGTGGACACAAAAGGTAGATGGATATCATGGTACAAGACGTGACACAGAAACAAGCTTTTTTTTTTTGTTTCTTGCGTTTTTGGCTGTGGAAGAGTAAGGGGAGGGGGAAAGGGTTAGGAAAAACAGATTTAGAAATATTAGAAGGGGTGGGGTGGATAGCCAGTTGTTTGTGGGAAGGGGCATGAGAATGGGTGTGAGTGCAAGAATAGGGAATGGACAAGCATGGTTTTATTATTTTTTTTATGTAAGAGAGGAGAGGGAATGTTTTAGCAAAATAGATACTTATTTAAATGTAAAACTAAAAAGTTGGTTAAGTGAGAAATACAGTTACCAAGATTAGTGTGTGTGTGTGTGTGTGTGTGTGTGTGTGTGTGTGTGTGTGTGTGTGCGTGTGTGTGTGTGTGTGTGTGTATGTGTGTGTGTGTGTGTGTGTGTGTGTGTGTATGTTGTTGTAGTTTAATTTAAAGTATGTTCACGCTTGGTGATATTAGACTAAACAAACAAAACAAAACAAAAGAAACAACCAAACAAACAAAAACCCTACCATAAAATATTTACAGAAGACGTGGAAATAATCCTAGCAACATCAGTAATCATCAGTTTTTGAGAAACTAGTCTAATGGTTCCCTTTGAATTTCAATGCCATTTCCATTGTGTATATGTAGTTCTTATGTTGTAATTGTTTTTGTGCATTCTGACTCACTCATCCCACCAGGGAATCACTATAGGATTGAAATCGCACACTGAATGAGTGTACGACTGTTCAAGTACCTCACCATATAGGCAGCCATACTTAGACTTCAGCAGATTTATTCTCCTGTAAAGGAGAGTGCAGGCTGTTATGTTTAGAGCTTGTCATGGCTGAAGGCAATCTCAACACAACATTTTACAACATATCATTTTAGTGTAGACCTTGGCAATTAGCTGACATCAATAACTGACACAGCTTTTGGCTTGGGCCAAGTCCGTCATTTTTTGTGTTTGCATTTTGTTTAGATCAGATGAACAGTAAGTTGAAAAAAAGAATAAGAAATACGACAATGCAAAAGAGCTAAAAGAGGCCAAAGAAACAGAAGAAGAAGTACAAGATAAAGGAACTTGTGAAGGAAAAGCACAATAAAAATACAGAAGTAAACGGATGGAAAAAGAACACGCAAAGAAGACAGAAGATGGTTAATAACAAGAAAGAAAGTGGTAGAACCACAAGAACAACCAGCAAAAGCAACATAAACCAGAAAGAGCAAAATGAAGAAATGGTGATCAAACCAAAAATGGCAGCAACAACATTAGAGGCTGGGAAAGAAAAATGGAAAGAACAGAATGGAAAAGGGGGGGGGGGGGGGGGGGGGCAGAACATGGGCAAGAAACAAAAAAGAAGAAAGGAAAGAAAAGAATACAGAAGAAAGGGACAAACACATGGGTAATGTTCCTTCCATTTTAAACAGAATTCTGCAATGGCAATTTTTGGACTAAAAATACTATTTTAAAAATAAATACCTAATTAGATTTTAAAAACCGACCAGATTGAAGACTTGGATTCCTTTAAAAAAAAAACACGACCAAATTGACAACCTGTAACAAACTCCCCCTTGAACATCCTTAAAAGTCAAGGCTTTACTATCAGAAGTGTTCCCATTAATGATAACAATAAACTGAAGATAAATTTTAAGTGCAAAAAAAAAAAAATTTAAATACCTGCAAGTGCATAGACAAAACGTACACAGAATAGCAGACAACAAATGTTTAATTAGTGGTGACTCACTCTCTTTATGTCGTTCTTGGCTATAGCGGTGACTTTCTTTTTGAAATTCTTTGCTTCAGTTGTGACTTTCTTTTTTATGGCATTCTTGCCTTTAATTGTGACTTTCTTTATTACATTTTTGCTTATAAGGGTGACTTGATGGCATTCTTGGCTTTCGGCTAGTGGTAACTATCTTTGTGACTGTCTTGGCTTTTTTTGGCTTTAGCAGTTTTCTTTATCACATTTTTGGCTTTAGTGGTAACTTTCTTCATCACATTTTTGGCTTTAGTGGTGACTGTCTTTATCACATTTTTGGCTTTAGTGGTTTTCTTTATCACATTTTTGGCTTTAGTGGTTTTCTTTATCACATTTTTGGCTTTAGTAGTGACTTATCACATTTTTGGCTTTAGTGGTGAAAAGTCCACATTAGCAATAGAATTTTTCATTCTATATTGTGCTGAAAAACTGTTACGATCCAAACAAGTGTAATCACTGGATGTAAAAAAGCACATGAGTGCTTATTCTATTATCTTCAATATAAAAGAATAAATAAATCAATCACTCAAAATTTAAAAGGTGGAAAAAATGTGGCGCTGTACTGTGGTTATATGCCGTCTTAGGCAGGGCAGCTTAATTCTCATGAAGAGAAACTCACTGTGTAGTGTTATGGTATGGCACTGCTCTCCTGTGTACTGCACTATGCTACATTATACTTCCATACCATGCATAGTGTACTGTACCATACTGGGCCATCCTATCCCATCCCATCCTGTACATCCCATCCCATCCTGTACCATATTATCCCATCCCTTGCCATCCTGCTCTGTTCCATCCCATACCATCCCATATTTTCAAATTTATTTATGTGCTATGAGTTGTATTACAGATTGTGTTGAATAGAAAATAAGTTGTAATCTTCATGGAAAGGTTAACATATTCATGTATGTGACATATTTGTTTGAAAGTAATAACCAAAGCCATGTTTACTGATGGATAGAGATATGTATTTGGGGTTCAGGGGTGTTTTTTTTTTTTTTTTTTTTTTTTTTTTGGGGGGGGGGGGGTGGTTGTGTTTTTGTGTGTGTGTGTTTGCTTTTTTTTTTGGGGGGGGGGGGAGGTATTGTGGTGAGAGGAGATGTGACATAATGCCTCCTCGTGTGGGTGTGGGTGTGGATATTATGGATGCACATAAATTATTTGTGAATCTACATACATAGGTTTTGTTTTGGTTATATGTTCAAATCGATGTTCCTTTTTTTTAATTTACTTAAGTGCTGTGAGTTAGTTGTACTGTGTTGAATAGAAAATAAGTTGTGAACTGTATGGAGATGTGAACAATTTTAGGTATTTGACATCTTTGTCAGAATGACCAAAACCACGTTGAATGATGGAAAGAAACGTGCATTTGGGGATGGGGAAGGGTTTGTTTTGTTTTTTTGCGTCTATGTGATGTTTTCTTTTCTTTTTTTTGATGGTGTACTGGTATCAAAGTTTTGTATAGATTCAGTGAAAAAGAGCATTTTGCTTTGGTTTTTTATTTTTTAATTTTTTTTTTTATACTTGGCCTGTTGAGAGAGTGTCAAAGTGTGTGGTGGGGGGGGGGAGGGGGGGAGGGTATGTACAACATTTATGAAATGACAGATATCTGATTATTATCTTAGATTGAAAAAAAGCATGTGTGTTTGCAAGTTGGAATTTATTTTGGGTTTTTTTTTGGTGGGGGGGGGGGGGGAGGGGGGGGATGAAGTTGTACTGTGTATGATGGGCCATGTGGAAAAGTGATGCAAGTCCAACTGATGTCAGTGACCAAGAGTGGTGAAGTGGTTTGTTTTTAGTTTTTTTTCTTCTTTTTTGTGTTCAAATTCAATCTATTCATGTGCTGTGAGTTAGTTGTTATGCAGATTGTGTTGAACAGATAGTAAGCTGTGGTATCCTTGGAAATGTTAAAATATTTACATATATGTGACATCTTTGTCAGAAAGTAATGGAAAAAGCCATGTTGAACGTTGGAAAGAAATGTTCATTTGAGGATTTTCTTTATCTTTTTTTTTCTGGTGTGTGAGTTGTTTGACTGTCTTTTTTTGTTTTTGTTTTTATGATGCATGGCATCATAGTTTAATGTACTTTCTGTGAAAAAAAGCTTTTTTTCTCATTTTTCTTGTTTTTTTGGAGAAAGAGATAGAGGTGGTGTATGTTGGAAATTTATTAAATGAATGACATCAGATTAGTACCTTAGATTGAAGAACAGTGTGTGAGAGAGCATGTTGGATGAGGGGGCAGGGATTATGAGGTTGTAATGTGTGTGATGGGTCACCTGGAAAAGTGATGCAAGTCAAACTGATGTCATATGATCAGAGAGAGGGTGTGGAAGTGTGTGTGTATGTGGGGAAAGGGGAGGATGTGTGAGAGAAGTGACTTAATGCCTTGTGTGTGTGTGTGTTTATGTTTGGGGTAAGTAGGGGGTGGAGAATACGGTGAGAGATGTGAAACATATGCATCGTATATGTGTATGTGTGCGCATGGTGAGGGAGGGGGGGGGGTCAATTCCACCTTGTGTGTGAGTGAATGTGTGTGTGTGTGTGTGTGTGTGTGTTGTGTGTGTGTGTGTGTGTGTGTGTGTGTGTGTGTGTGTCACTGTATGTTGCTTGGTGAGGAGGGGGGTCGTGGGAAGAGGAGATGTGTCTTAATTCCTCCTTGTGTGTGTGTATCTCCCTGTGTGTGGTCCCTATGTTTGTCACTGTGTGTGTGCTTGGTGTGTATGTGGAGGGGGGGTGGGAGAGAGGAGATGTGTCTTAATTCCTCCTCGTGTGTGTGTGGAGAGGGTGGGGGTGGGAGGGGGGGGGTATGAGAGGAGATGTGACTAAATTCTTCTGTGTTGTGTGTGTGTGTGTGTGTGTGTGTGTGTGTGTGTGTGTGTGTGTGTGTGTGTGGCTGCATATGTGGGGTTGTAAGCTGTATCATGGGCAACCTGGGAAAATTATGCAAGTCATGCTGATATCAGTACCCAAAAGGTGTTAAGTAGTTAAAGATTACCGACAACCTTAGGCAGTTTTTGCAGATAATCAGCAGTTGACTTGCATAATTTTTTTCATTTTTTTCCAATTATCTTTTATCTTTAATTTATGTTACAAGACATGGAAAGAGAGCCCTTGTGCATTCATGATTGTATGCTATCTGAATAGGTGTGTGTGTGTGTGAGTAAATACTATGTGTGCACATATTTGTGAAGTTACATGAAATGTGTGTGTAGGATAGGATTTGTTTTCAGTTTTGTTTTGTTTTTCTTCAAATTAATTTATTTAATTGCTGTGAGTTAGTTTAAAGATAGTGTTGAACACAAAATAAGCTATGGTATCCATAGAAATGTTAGCATTTTTACATATGTGACATCTTTGTCAAAAAGTAATTAACAAAACAATTTGAATGATGGAAAGATATATTCATTTCGGGATTTTTTTTCTTTTTTTGTGTGTATGTGTGAGTTCTTTGCCTTTCTTTTTGTTCTGTTGTTTAAAAGATATTTTGGCATCAAAGTTTGATATAGATTCAGTGAAAAAAGTTTTTTTTTTTTTTTTTTACTTTTGTTTTCCTTATTTTCAAGAGAGAGAAATATAGATATATTTTTTGGCTTGTGTATTTTCTTCTTTGTGTGAATTTTTTTGTAAAATTTGGGCTGTGAGTTAGTTATATTACGGATATTGAATTCCAAATGTTTTGATGTTCATATTGGGAATATTTACGTTTGTGACATGTTTATCAGGGAGTAATGCCCAAAATCTTTACTTCGACAATGGAAATTAATATGCATTTTGACTCTCTTTTTTTTCTGTTGTGATTTAATGATGAAAATGAACATGCATTTCGACTGGGTTTTTCCTTCTTCTTCTTTTTTTTTCTTTTTTTTTTACAATGTCCATTGGTTGCTTTTCTTCTTTGTGTTGTATTAGCATCACAGTTTGAAAGAGATTGTTTCAAAATAATTTTTTTGAATCTACCTATAATCTATTTATACTTGGTGGGGGTGGGGGGAGAAAGAGAAGGGGAGAGAGAGTATTCTGGGAATGATAATGATATGAGATGAGATTTAATGCCTGTGTGTGTGTGTGTGTGTGTGTGCGCGCGCGTTTGGGGGGAGGGTGGTACATTAAAAGAGAGATGTGACTTATTACCACCTCATGTGTGTGTGTGTGTGTGTGTGTATGTGTGTGTGTGTGTGTGCGTGTGTTGTTGTTGGGGGAGGGGGGGGCTAGATTAGGTCAGAGGAGATGTGACTAAATGCCTCCTTGTGTGTGTGCGTGTGTTGTTGTTGTTGTGGGGGGGGGGGGGGTAAACTAGGTCAGAGGAGATGTGACTAAATTCCTCCTCATGTGTGTGAGTGTGTGTGTGTGTGTGTGTGTGTATTGGGGGGAGGGGGGATTAGACTAGGTGAGAGGAGATGTGATTAAATTCCTCTTGTGTGTATATGTGTGTGTGTGCGCACGTGCGTGTGTGCATGTATTTTGTATGATGGGCAACCTGTAAAATGTTTGCAAGTCCAACTGATATCAGTGACCAAAAACTGGTCAAGTCCATATACAATACTCAAAGCTTAGGCAGTTTTTGCAGACAACCATTAGTCAGCTTGCATAACTTTTCTGAGTTGTCAGTTAGTATATAATATTGTAATTCTATATGTGTAGGAGTTGGCTGGCTGTTTGTTTTTAATTATTTGGTTGTGAATTTTGTTTTTTTAGTTTGTGCTTTTTCTTTTTGTGTGTGTGAACTTTTTTTTTTATTGATTGGCTGTGAGTTAGTTATAGTATGGATTGCGTTGATATGAAAATGCTTTGATATTGATGAAAACTCTGGATATTATGTGACATGTTTGTCAGAATGTGATGCCCAAAAGAGTCTTGATGATGGAAATGAAAATATGCATTTTCACTGTTGGTTTTTTTTTCTTTTCTTTTTTTTTGATGATGTCTGTTGTTTGCTTATCGTCTTTGTGCTGTATCAGCATCATAGTTTTAAAGAGATGGTTTGAAAACTTTAAAAAAAATCATTTGATATACTTTTGTGGGGTTTTTTTTTTTGAGAGAAAGCGGAAAGTATTCTGGGAATTTATGAAAGGAAGGCTATGTGATCAGTATCTTAGATTGAACAAAGGTGTGTGTGTATGGGGGGGGGGGGGGGGATAATAATGTGATATGAAATGGGATTTAATGCCTCGTGTGTGTCACTCTGTGTGTGTGTCTGTGTGGTTTCTTTTTTGTTTGTGTTTGGGAGGTTGTTTCTTCTTGGTTTTTTTTCGGAGGGGGGGGGGGGGGTGGAGTTAGACTGGGAAAGAGATGTGACTAAATTCCTGCTCATTTGTGCTGTGTGTGTGTCTGCGCGCGTGTGTGTGCTTTGTTGGAAGGGGGGGGGGGGGGGGTTAGACTAGGTGAGAGGAGATGTGACTAAATTCCTCCTCATTTGTGTGTGTGTGTTTCTTTTTTGTTTGTTTTTTTGGGGGGTTGTTTGTTTTTGTTCTTTTTTTTTGGGGGGGGGGTGGGGGGGTAGACTAGGAAAGAGGAGATGTGACTAAATGCCTCCTTGTGTGTGTGTGTGTAAGTGTGTGTGTGTGTGTGTTTGTTCAGGGGGGGGGGGGGGGAGGGGGGTAGACTAGGTTAGAGGAGATGTGACTAAATGCCTCCTCATGTGTGTGTGTGTGTGTTTCTTTTTTGTTTGTTTTAGGGGGTTCTTTTTTTTTTGGGGGGGGGGGGGGGGGGGGGGGTTAGACTAGGCGAAAGGAGATGTGACTAAATGCCTCCTTGTTTGTGTGTGTGTGTGTGTGTGTTGTGCGCGCACACATGCGTGTGTGCATGTGTGCGTGCATGTATTGTGTATGATGGGCAACCTGGAAAAATTTGCGCGTCCGACTGATATCAGCGACAAAAAACTGGTCAAGTCCATGAACATTACTAAAAACTTGTTTTTTGCAAACAACTGTCAGTTAGCTTGCATAACTTTCCTGAGTTGTCAGTTACACAGTATATAACATTGTAATTTTATGTGTGTAGGAGTTGGCTGTTTGTTTTTTTTTTAATCATTTGGTTGTGAATTTTGTTTATTAGTTTGTGCTTTTCTTTTTGTGTGGTGAACATTTAAAAGATATTTATTGGCTGTGAGGTTGTTACAATACCGATTGTATTGATATGAAAATGCTTTGATATTGATGATAATTCTGGATGTATGTGACATATTTGTCAGAATGGGATGCCCAAAAACCATCTTTGATTTAATGGTGGAAATGAATATGCATTTTGAGTGGGATTTTTTTTTTTTGAGGGGGGATGATCTATGTTGTTTGCTTTTCTTCTTTGTGCTGTATCAGCATCATACTTTTAAAGAAATTGAAAAAAAAAAAAGCAAATCTTTTTTATACTTTTTTTTTTGGGGGGAAAAGGGGAGAGAGTATTCTGGGAAATTATGAAAGGAATGCTATTTGCTCAGTATCTTAGATTGAACAAAAGTGTGTGTGTGTGTGAGAGGGGATGATAATGTGATATGAGATGGGATTTAATACCTCGTGTGTGTGTATGTGTGTATGTGTGTGTGTGTGTGTGTGTGTGTGTGTGTGTGTGTGTGTGTGTGTGTGTGTGTGTGTTTTCTTTGTTTTTGGGGGGTTGTTTGTTTCTTTTCAGGGGAGGGAGGGGGGGCATAGACTGGGAAGAGGAGATGTTACTAAATTCCTCCTTGTGTGTGTGTGTGTAGT
>CM060327.1:60464351-60469351 GCA_030674155.1 Stramonita haemastoma | reverse complement strand
ACACATACGCATGTACACACACACGTGCTCGCGCACGCATGCACGCGAGCACATTCACACACATACATACACACGCATGCGCACACACATACATAAACACACACACACGCATGCACGCATACACACAACACACACACACACATGCACGCACACACACACACAACACACACAACACACAACAACATACAACGCAAACAACAACAATAGCAACAACAACAACAACCACCACTCACAACACACACACACACACATGACACACACAGATGACAATATTTACACACCTGCATACACACGGGTACTAAATGAAAAAAAAAGCACAAGAGTGCTTATCCCATTATCTTCGATATAAAAGAATAAAATAAAATAATAAAAAATAAAAATAAAAACACTGACGACGAGAGCGTGTAAAATTTACCAAAGCTCTTGTTTTTGGTGTGTGTGTGTGTGTGTTGTGTGTGTGTGTGTGTGTGTGTGTGTGTGTGTGTGTGCGTGTGTGCGTATGTGCGTATGTGCGTGCGTGTGTGTGTGTGTGTGTGTGTGTGTGTGTGTGTGTGTGTGTGTGTGGTGGTGAGGGGAAAGCGGCAACAAAATCAATAGATAACATAGCGTTTGTTTTTGGTGTCGCTGCTGTTTTGTAGATTCCATTATTT
The DNA here is from genome assembly GCA_030674155.1 of Stramonita haemastoma. NCBI lineage: Eukaryota > Metazoa > Mollusca > Gastropoda > Neogastropoda > Muricidae > Stramonita > Stramonita haemastoma. Next base: position 60,468,701 of record CM060327.1, on the reverse strand, counting down.
AAAAGAAAAGTACACACACATGCACACACGCAACACACACAACACACACACACACACACACACACACACACACACACACACACCACACACAACACACCACACATACACACCACACACAACACACACACCAACACACACACACACACACACACACACACACACACACACACACACACACACACACACACACACACACACACACATCCACACACACTCTAGAGCGTGAAGAAGGACAACAGGATTTTTTTGTTTTTATTTATAAATCAGACATGATTTATGTTTGTTGGTCGTTTTGTCTAGACTCGCTGTTAGAATTTTGATGATAGGCTTATTGGCATCATCACTGACAGACAGACAGACAGACAGACAGACAGACAGACATACAGACAGACAGACCGACAGATAGGCATACATACAGAGAGATTGACAGACAGACAGACAGGCAGACAGAGACAGATTGACAGATAGACATACAAACAGACAGATTGACAGACAGCACAGACAAACATACAGACTGACAGATAGACAATACATACAGACAGATTGACAAACAGATAGATAAACATACAGACTGACAGAAAGACATACAAACAGACAGATTGACAGATAAACATACAGACTGACAGATAGACATACATAAAGACAGTTTGACAGACAGATAGATAAACATACAGACTGACAGATAGACGAACAGACAGATTGACAGATTAACATACAGACTGACAGATAGACAGACGAACAGACAGGGAGGCAGACAGAAACAGAGGCAGAGGAGTTGTTGTTTTTTTAATTTGCGGATTAGTGGTCTTGAGATAACGCAGCCGTCCACAAAGTGAACCTTGAATGGTACATATTGTGGTCTGGGTGCTAGACTTTCAGATGAGGCAGTAAAGCGTGGTTTCGTGTGCAACACAACATTCACTCACATCTTCTTCTTCTTTCTCATGACCGGGATGGTCGTGGAGGAGACACGAGAGACGATTCTGCAGCCAGCCGTCGCCAGCCAGCCCTATCCTCCGCCTTCCGAATGAGTGTTGGACTGTCCAGGTGGGTCCACTCCTTGATGTTATCCATCCAGCTTTTGGTTTGTCTGCCTCGGCGTCTGCCACCTTCTAGCGTTCCCTGTAGGACTGTCTTGGGGAGGGTGTTGTGGCGTGTGACATGGCCGAACCATGCCAGCTTCCTTTTCTTGACAGTGGCTAGTAGGGGTTCCTGAGGACCAGCCATCAGTGCGACTTGACCTCACACATAAGTGTTTGTTTTCCGATCCTTTCAGGAAATGCCAAGCAGTCGCCTCACATAAAAAGTAATAAAAACCTCCCAAAACAACAACCACACCCCTCTAACACACACGCACACAGTCACACAACACACCCACACCACACACCCACACCCACACCCACACATACACACACACACCAAACACCCCCCAACGCACACACATACATCATACATTACACACACACATCACACACACAAACATCAGTGCTGACTCCACTCTCCACAAAAGTCCTTTGAATGAGACTCTAAACCGAGGCCCCGTGTGCGAACGGACACAAAACCCTTGCACACACGTACAATCCTGTCCTGCTTTTCGTAAGAGTAGGCCATTGTGGGCCGGTGGGAATTGATGACAAGATTTACAAAAAGTGCTTACACATGGGGATTGGATGTAAAAAAAAAAATACACGAGTGCTTATTCCCTTATCCTCACTGTAAAAGAATAAATAAATAAATAAATAAATAAATAAATAAATAAATAGATAAATAAATAAATAAATAAATAAACACACACAGTAACAGAAAAGTTGTTTGTGACAAAATGTGTGTATAATAATGCAATATTACGTGTGCTGCCAATGGACAAAAAAAAACCCTGTTATAACGTACACAATACTACTAATATAATTCCATTTTATGATGTAGCTGTGATATGGGATTCATGTTGACCAGAAAGGAGGAGAGAGGAGGGGGGGGGGGTGGTTGTGGGGAGGGGGTGGATGAAAGAAAATACCTCTACCTCCCCCTCCTACTCTCTCTCTGCACCCTCCCTCCATCTTGATCTCACTACCACCTCCTTGTGTGTGTGTGTGTGTGTGTGTGTGTGTGTGTGTGTGTGTGTGTGTGTGTGTGTGTGTGTGTGTGTGTGTGTGTGTGTGTGTGTGTGTGTGTGTGTGTGTGTGTGTGTGTGTGTGTGTGTGTTGTATGTGTGTGTGTGTGTGTGTGAATGGTGTGTGTGATGTGTGTGTTTGTGTGTGTGGTGTGATGTGTGTGTGTGTGGTGTCGTGTGTGGTGTGTGTGTGTGCGTGTGTGTGTGTGTGTGTGTGCGTGGTGTGTGTGTGTGTGCGTGCGTGTGTGTATGTGTGTGTGCGTGCGTGCGTGGTGTGTGTGTGTGTGTGTGTGGTGTGTGTGTGTGTGTGTGTGTGTGTGTGTGTGTGCTGTGATGTGTGTGTGTGTGTGTGTTTGTGCTGGAAGTGTGCTGTAAATGTGTGTAGCTTGTGTATATTTTGCGTTTGATGTGTTTGGATGTGTTGTTGGCTTGAAGTTCATCATTAAAGCCACACAATTTTAAACTACATCATTATCGCAACCGTTTTCTTAAACGAGCTATGTGGCTTTTATCATTACGATTATTACTTCATTTCTTTCTTTTTTGTGCTTGTCATTAAATCTATTGAAAACTTCGGTAAAAGATATAACATAGCAGACAGACCAAGTTTTCAGAATGAATTGCCGCTCGTTTCGAAAACATTCTTCCATCACACACACACACCACACACACACACACACACACACACACACACACACACACACACACAACACACACACACACACACACACACACACACACACACATCACACACTACACACACACGCACGCGTGCACGCACGCACGCACGCACAAACACACAGACACACAGACACACAGACACACAGACACACAGAGACACAGAGACACAGACACAGACACAGACCCCAGACACACACACAGACACAGACACAGACACACACACACACACACACACACACACACACACACACACACACACACACACAACACACACACTGTTAAGAAAGCCTTAGGCTACGGCACAAGTCTAAAGCTTTGTCGTTATTTTGCATTTCTATTTTTTGTTTTCTTAATTTTTAATTCGAGGATAATAGAATAAACACTCATGCGGTTTTTTTTTACAACCAGTCCCCGTGTGTATGCATTTTGTTAAGTTTCTGTCATCGTTCCTACTCGGCTGAAAATGACATACTCTTTCGAAAAGCGGAACGAGTTTTAACTTGTGCGAAAGTTGCTCTGCTTGCGTTTGCACTCGTGATCTCAGTTTATAGTCTCATTCGGAGTTTTGGAGGGGTGGAGTCAGCACTGATGTTAACTCGAAAAATCGTCTTGAATGAGATTCGAGCCGGGGTCAGCAGATCACGAGCGCATCACTTTTACCACCAGGCTATCCCGTCCCCCATTATTAGTAATGTGAGCGAGGAGCAGAGCAGAGGTGTGAATGAGGTGCAGAGGCCTACACCACAATGCTGTTATACTGTTCTATGTTAAGTTAAGGGGGTGGGGCGCGGGGTAGCCCAGTGGGTAGAGTGTTGTGCTGTCTATTTGTCGGCCCGTGATCGAACCACGTTCGGAATCATCACCTTGACGCCCGCTCAGAGGGATTTTCAAGTCAAGTCAAGTCAAGTCAAACTCTTTAATCATCCCATGAAAGGCAGTTACTATACTGACAGGCGTATTGATACGAATCCTAATCTCAAAAGACAACGAGATAGCTACATTTCATATTCATGTGAAAATATTAATTTTGCACATTTCCCACTACAGTCAAGAACCCACGGCAACAAGAGGGTTGACCCTGGCAAAATTCTGTAGAAAAAAGCCACTCTGATAGGAAAACAAATACAGTTCCATGCAGTAAAAAGAAAAAAAAAAGGGTGGGTGCTGTGCTTGTGGCGACGGGCTCTCCCCGGGGAGAGCAGCCCGAATTTTACGCAGAGAAATCTGCGGTGACATGAAGTGGTACAAAATACAAAATACGAAACCAGTGCCGACTCCACTACTCCCAAAGTTCTTCGAATAAGACTTGTATTTTGTATTTGTATTTTGTACCACTTTGTGGTACAAAATGTGTTTTTCTACATCCAGTGGTGTTTTTCTACATCCAGTCCCCGTGTGTATACAGTTTTGTCAATTTTGTCAACTGTTCCCACCGGCACAAAATGCCCTACTCTTTCGAAAAGCGTAACAGGATTTAACGTGTGCGCAAGTTGTTCTGCGTGCGTTCGCAGACGGGGTCTCGGTTTATACTCTCATCCTGAAGGTCTTTTGGGGAGAGT
>CM060327.1:60459351-60461851 GCA_030674155.1 Stramonita haemastoma | reverse complement strand
CACACACACACACACACACACACACACACACACACACACAAAACCCTCTCCATCCCCAACAAAACCAACCCAACCATCTCATCTAGCTCGTACTGATAAATGCTTTGCACATTGATTCCCAGACACGCTGCGTTCAACGCGCGTGAGACAGACAAGAGTAGTGCATAAATCATTAGCCATGGATAACCCTCAGGCTGTTACGCTAGGGAATGCCTAACACCGAAAGATCAACATTCTCCACAGACACAAGTGTGTGAGTGTGTGTTTTGTAGCACCGAGCTGACGAGTGTGGGGTTTTTTTTGTTTTTGTTTTTTAGAGTAATGTTGGAAATCTGATAACAAATACTCGAAGGGGAGGTGTAACTACCTGGAAACCTGATCTGTGCCAATATACACAGCGCTGCATAAAGCGAATGGAATGTGTGCTAATTCTCTTGCTGTGCTGTGCTGTGCTGTGCAGTGCAGTACCGTGCCGTACCATGCCGTGCTGTGCTGTGCTGTGCTGTGCACGGGTTGAGTTGGGCTGGGAGGCAGTTAGAAATCAATGGCAAGTGGTATTTGCCCAATGATGCTAATCGTCTGCTTATTTTTTTTGTTTTTTGTTTTTTTGTTGTGTTTTTTTTTGGTTGCATGGGTTGCGTTGCCAAGTGCTTAGCTAGGGAGTTTTGACAACTGAGAACATTGACTGAGCTTTAGTTGTGAACATGAATGTTTGGTTTGGGTTTTTGTTTTGTTTTGGGTTTGTTTTGTTTGTTGTTTTGTTTTGTTTTGTTTGTCAGTCTCTCGTGGTTTATTGTGTTTGTGTCTGATGATGGTGGTTATTGTCTGTCTGTTTGTTTCTGACAGTTTATTGCTTTTGTCTGTCTGTCTGTCTCTAACGGTTTATTGTTTTTGTCTGTCTGTCTCTAATAGTTTATTGTTTTTTGTCTGTCTGTCTGTCTCTAATGGTTTATTGTTTTTGTCTGTCTGTCTGTCTCTAATGGTTTATTGTTTTTTGTCTGTCTGTCTCTAACGGTTTATTGTTTTTTGTCTGTCTGTCTCTAATGGTTTATTGTTTTTGTCTGTCTGTCTGTCTCTAATGGTTTATTGTTTTTTGTCTGTCTGTCTCTAATGGTTTCTTGTTTTTGTCTGTCTTTCTCTAATGGTTTATTGTTTTGTCTGTCTGTTTCTAACGGTTATTATTTTATCTGTCTGTCTCTAACGGTTTATTATTTTATCTATCTCTTAAGGTTATCGTTTGTCTGTTTCCAACGGTTATTATTTTTGTCTGTCTGTCTCTAACGGTTATTGTTTTGTCTTTCTCTAACCGGCTATTGTTTTTGTCTGTCTCTAACGGTTATTGTTTTTTTCTGTCTCTCTCTAACGGTTTGTTGTTTTGTCTGTCTCTCTCTAACGGTTATTGTTTTTGTCTGTCTCTAAAGGTTATTGTTTTTGTCTGTCTCTAAAGGTTATTGTTTTTGTCTGTCTCTAAAGGTTATTGTTTTTGTCTGTCTCTAAAGGTTATTGTTTTTTTCTGTCTCTAAAGGTTATTGTTTGTCTGTTTCTAACGGTTATTGTTTTTGTCTGTCTCTAAAGGTTATTGTTTTTGTCTGTCTCTAAAGGTTATTGTTTGTCTGTTTCTAACGGTTATTGTTTTGTCTGTCTCTAACGGTTATTGTTTTGTCTGTCTGTCTCTAACGGTCATTGTTTTTGTCTGTCTCTTACGGTTATCATTTGTCTGTTTCTAGCAGTCATTATTTTGTATGTGTCTAAATGTTATTCTTGTGTCTGTCTCTAACACCTATAGTCTGTCTGTCTCTAACGTTCTTTTTGTGTTGTTTGTCTGTCTGTAGCAAATATTATTTGTCTATCTGTCTGTCTCTAACGGTTGTTTTATTTGACTGTCTCTAAAAGTTTATTGTCTGTAACGAAGCTTTGTTTATTGGATGGTGTTGTTTTGCATAGTTTCCTACTAAATGTTTATTCTATTGTTGCTATTGTTGTTGTTTTATTACGCTGCATTGTGTCTCGCTTTGCGCTATATCATCATTAGTGTATTGTCTAGTGTTACATCCTGCTTCGTGGAGTTGTATGAAATGGCATTGTGTTATGTTGGGTTATTTATTTATTTATTTATTTATTTATTTATTTATTCATTCATTTATTTATTTATTGCATTCTATTGTTTTCTTTTATATTGCGTTGCGTTTATATTTTGAGTCGCATCGTATTGTTTGTATTTTTTTCTGTTTGTAGGATATCATATTTTGCTGCATTGTATTGTATTAGCTGGTAATGCTTGTAGAACATTGGATTTTTTTCATATTATAAATCGTAATGGATTGGTGGTTTAGAGGAAGCACACCCCACCAAAGAAAGCGAGAATCCCGGGTTCGACTCCTGTGTGCGCCCGAAACTTTTCCCTCATCAATTTGACCGTGAGTGGTGGTCTGGATGCTAGTCTTTTAGATAAGACAATAAAGCGTGGTCCTGTGTGCAACATGCTTTCAGTGCACGTCAA
>CM060327.1:60441851-60444351 GCA_030674155.1 Stramonita haemastoma | reverse complement strand
AGAGCAGGATTTCAAAACAACAAAGAACCAGTCCCTACATCGGAAATCTCCGCTGAGACGTTAATATAGTCACAACAACAACGAGAAAAAAATCTGCCGTGCAATAACCTAGCTGACTTTTCTGAAAAGTAGGACATTGTGTGCCGGTGGGAACGGGACAAAAATTGACCAAAAAAACTGCATACACATGGGGACTGGGTGTAAAAAACAAACACACACGAGTGCTTATTCCATTATCTTCGATAGAAAAGAATAAATAAAAGAATAAAAGAATAAAATGATAAATAAATAAATAAATAAATAAATAAATAAATAACTTTGAACCAACACGTCACACAGCGCCTAGATGTCATCAGAGACAGCAACAGTGTAGAAGGAGGAGGGGAGGTGGTGGTGGTGTCCTGCTGGTTAGGACATGGGACAGCAGAGAGGGGGGTCCACTATATAAACCATTGTACAGCAGGAGGCCTGTGGCCCAGCTAGCGCTTAGCTTATTGAGCTCGGCACACTGTATAGCACTGCCCATTGTACACTGCTATACTGACCGTGTCCAGAGAGTGGACTAGGTCAGCTGTGCTCATCATATTGAGTGCCTGCCCCCCTCCTCCTCCCCCCAGTAGGTAACGGCACACGTGCTATCAGGCGTGGGAGAGGAGGGGGAAGGGGAGCCGGGCTCTCTACACAACTAGCGCGTGTGCAGGAAAGCGCGTATACCGCACATACGCGCAAGTAGAGAAACACGCACACACACACATCGGCACACATGTACGCAAGCACGTAAGAAACACACAAACAAACACAAACACACACACACACACACACACACACACACACACACACACACACACACACACACACACACACACACACACACACACACCGCACGCAAGCATGCATGCGCGCGGACACACACACACACACACACACACACACACACACACACACACACACACACACACACACACACACACACACGCACACGCACACGCACACAGATACACATACACATTTCTTTGCCCTCCTCTTCTTCTTTTTTCATCTTCTTCCCTTCTTCTTCTTCTCCTTCCTTGCCTCGGTTGAGAGTCACCAAACACCATTGGGCCACCAGCCAGAGGGGCCCTGCACTGCTGCTGGGCTACTTTGGTGGTGTTCAGTGGTGCCTGTTCTGAGCTAACATGCGTAGAACACTATCTACTAAGCCCCCTACTAACGACAAAATTAGCTCAGTCGCGGAGCCAGACTGAGTGAGTCGTCCGTCGGAGGTGGCGACCACCACAACATCCCCCCAGCAACCGTCCCCCCTTGGACCTCCAACTCCAAAGGTTTTGAAAAAAAAACTCACCACAGGCACAGAAGCGTATGGGGAAACCGAATCTGAGGTCACCACGAGACCAGAGCAACAGAGGGCACCGAATCAGAGGCAACTTTTAAAAATGCATGATGATCAATGATAAGGAGGATGACGTAATGATGCTGCTAAGGAAGTGCATCTGTTTTGAGACTACGTGACAGGGCTGTACTCTACTTTTCTATCATTATATTATCCCGGCGTCAACTAGGCCCAAGAACCTCTCCCTATTTCTGTATGTCATTTCTAAGCATGTGTCCAAATATATACATATATATATATATCAGCACTGCCAGACAAATCATTCTCTGTTGGCTGTGGTCTGCCAGCATCATCCTTCCACTCCTTTCAACGCATACACAACTCTGCAGCTCGACTAAATCCTCAGAAACAAAAGAAAAGAAAAAAAAAATCTGAACACAATCATGACTCATCTCTTGCAGTCTCTCCCACAAAGCAGCAATAAAGTATAAAGTCAGTACTCTCATAAGTAAGTTATTACTGTTTCCACACAAGCCGCACCCAGTACTCTCAGCAGTAAGTTATTACTGTCTCCACAACAGCCGCTCCCTTCTTTCTCTGTGATATCTTCAGCTGTACACTCCATCTCCTTCCCTCCGTTCTGCAGCTGCAGATACTGTGAGCTTACAAATGCCCTGATTAAATAAAACTACACACACCGCTGGCCGCCACTCCTTCTGTATTTTCAGGCCCATCCATCTGGAATGACAACCTTCTTCCTTTAAAACGTTTCAGATCCAGCCTCATGACATATTGATTTTCAGTCTAACACCTTTCCCTGTTGTTATAATGCCTTGTATATGACCATAACTACCCCCTCCCCCCCATCCCCTGGCAAAGGGAGTCACTTTCCTGTGCGTGGGTGCATACATGTGTGTGTGCGTGTGTGTGTGTGTGTGTGTGTGTGTGTGTGTGTGTGTGTGTGTGTGTGTGTGTGTGTGCGTGCGTGCATGCGTGTGTGTGTGTATGTGTGTGTGTATGTGTGCGTGCGTGCGTGCGTGCGTGCGTGCATGCGTGCTTGTGTGTATGTGTGTGTATGTGTGTGTGCGCGTGCGTGCGTGTGTGCGTGTGTGTAAATTCAAAATTTGCTTCTAGTCTTTGTAGATAGTTGGATGTGGGTATGGCTTGTTA
>CM060327.1:60429351-60436851 GCA_030674155.1 Stramonita haemastoma | reverse complement strand
CGTCCCCAGCCTATGAAAAATACTACATGATTCGCGAGCTAATATAGGAGTGTAGCCTGTTCACTGGTTCCCTGTTTTGTCCTCTCAGGACTTTCTTTCATTGGTCAGCCTAGGCTGCTGCCACCAGTCCTGAAGTGTGATGATGGTTCTGGCACCATCCGGAATCGTGCGTGGAGGGCTGGGCTAGCTGGCTGTCAGTGGTAAAGTCAGTGATGGTAGGTGATTAAAGGTAAAGGTAATTAGTTTGTCCACGAGGACAAGGATTTCACGCATTGTTTTCATCAACTGCTCTTTTAAGTAACAGTGAGAGATGATTGATGTTACGTGATGATGAAGACAGTGTTACTGTTTATTTTATTATATTTATTTTATTCTTTGATGATTATCGAGAATAATGGAATAAGGACTCGTGTGTTGTTTTTTTACATCCAGTCCATGTGTGTATGCAGTCTTGTCAATCTTGTCATCTGTTCCCACCGGCACACAATTACGCTTACGAAAAGTGGAACACGATTTAATGTGTGCCAAGATGTTTGGTGGTTTGCACACGGGCCTGGATTGTCTCACGGGCCTCCGTTTATAGTCTCATCCGAAAGACTTTCATGGAGAGTGGAGTCAGCACTCATGTTAAACTACAGGGAGAAAAAATCCCCTCAAACGGGAATCAAACCCGGGTGGTCAAATTACGAGCCCAATGTTCTGACCACTAGTCTATCCCGTCCCCGGCCTATAAAAAGATACTACATGATTCGCGAGCTAATATAGGAGTGTAGCCTGTTCACTGGTTCCCTGTTTTGTCCTCTCACGACTTTCTTTCATTGGTCAGCCTAGGCTGCTGCCACCAGTCCTGAAGTGTGATGATGGTTCTGGCACCATCCGGAATCGTGCGTGGAGGGCTGGGCTAGCTGGCTGTCAGTACTAAAGTCAGTGATGGTGGGTGATTAAAGGTAAAGGTAGGCTAATTAATTGTCCACGAAGACAAAGATTTCACGCATTGTATTCATCACCACTCTGAATTAAAGTGACAGAGAGAGATTGTTGGTGTTACGTGATGATAAAGACAGTGTTACTGTTTATTTTACTTTATTATATTTCATCTTAATCTTATATATCGAGAATAATGGAATAAGCACTCACGTGTTTTTTTACATCCAGTCCCCGTGTGTATGCAGTTTTATAAACTTGCTTTGCTTTGATTTGTTTTTGCAAGATATAGTGCTATATAAATTCCATCTATTATTATTATTTTAAGTAGAAATAGTAGTAGTAGTAGTAGTAGTAGTAGTAGTAGTAGTAGTAGTAGTAGTAGTAGTAGTAGTAGTAGTAGTAGTAGTAGTAGTAGTAGTAGTAGTAGTGTACATTTCGTTATCTGTCCCCACCGGCACACAATTACCCTAACGAAAAGCGGAACAGGATTTAACGTATGTGCAAGATGTTCTGCGTACGTTCGTACACGTGGCCTGGGTTTATAGTCTCATCCGATGTGACTTATGTAAGGAAGTGTTTGTGGTAGATAGATGGTGGTGATTTTACTACAATGATGAAGACAGTGTTAGTGTCCCCACTGCAAGTGATAGTAATCACTCACTCACTCACTCAGTCCCATGTCCCAAAGGACGTAGGGGGGACATGAGAGAAGACGCAACAGAGATCTTTTTCCATGCTTCACGATCCTGTGTGGCTAGTAGGAGGTGTTGTAGGGGTTGGGCGGTCCAGTCTTTGATGTTGTCAACCCATGATTTCTTTTGGCGGCCTCTTCTTCTCTTGCCCTCGACTGTTCCTTGCAGGATGGTTTTTGCTAGGGTGTTGTGTCTTGTGGTGTGACCAAACCACATCAGCTTTCTCCTCTTTATGGTGGAGAGCAAAGGCTCTTGGGGGCCCACACGCTTTTTGATTTCTTCTTTCACATAGTTATTGGTCTTGTGTTCTTTGTATGATATTTTGAGAAGTCTTCTGTGGCACTTGTTCTCGAATGCTTGGATTCTCCTCTCTAACTCTGCTGTCAGAGTCCATGATTCACAGCCATATAGGAGGATAGATATCACGAGGGATTTGTAAAGGTGGTATTTGGTGCCAAAGCTGATGTTGTTGCTTCTGATGATCTTCTCGAGTCTGACTAGAGCAGATGTTGCTGTTGCAATGCGAGCTTTCACTTCGTTGTTTGATGTGCCATCTTTTGTTAGGATGGAGCCTAAGTATTTGAATTGGCTCACCTCTTCTAGTGTTTCTCCATTCATCGTTATTTCCGTGATGTCATTACTTGCGTTGTTGACCATGATCTTTGATTTCTCTGTACTGACCTCTATGCCGTATGCGCTCGCTCGATCTGTTAAATTGTCTGTGAGGATTTGCAGTTCTTGTTTGCTGCTGCCCATGAGGTCAATGTCATCTGCAAATCTGAGGTTGCAAAGGGGTCTTCCACCAATGGAGATGGAAGTGTGGTGGTTTTGCAGTGTCTCTGTCATGATGTTTTCGAGGAAGAGGTTGAAGAGTACAGGTGAGAGAAGGCAGCCCTGGCGAACCCCAACCGTGGTCTTGAAGAACTCGCCCACGTGGTTGTTCATGAAAACTGCACTTTTTGCGTTCTCGTACAGAGCCTTGATGACTTCAATTAGGCAGCTGTCAATGTTGAAGTGCCTGAGTACTTGCCAGAGGCCGTCATGCCATACCCTGTCAAAGGCCTTTTTGAAGTCTATGAAATTGTGGTACAAGTCTTTTTGGTGTTGGAGATGCTTCTCTATTAGAATTCTCAGATTGAAAATTTGTTCCATTGTGCTGCGTTTTGGTCTAAAGCCCGCTTGTTCTTCTGCCAGGAGTTTTTCTGCTTGGTTTTTCAGTCTGTTGAGGACTACCTGCAGCATGATCTTGCTAGGATGACTTATGAGACTGATGGTTCTGTAGTTCTGGCATTTCTTGAGGTTTCCTTTCTTTGGCAGGGGTATTACAAGAGACTGTGTCCATTCTTTTGGCCATTCTTTGGTGTCGTGGATCTTCTGACAAAGTTCTGTGAATCGCCTTGCTGTTTCATTCCCTCCATTTTTTATGAGTTCAGCTGGGATGTTATCAATTCCAGGGGACTTCCCCTTCTTCAATTGTTTAATAGCTGCATCTACTTCACACCTTAGTATTGGTGGGTCTTTATCTTGGTGTTCAGGGGGTTTGTCAGAAACTATGTTGGTATCTGGGCGTAGTGGGTAGTTGTACAATCCCTCACAGTATTCTGTCCAGCGTTGGAGGATGGCATTGTTTTCCGTTAAAAGATTTCCTTCTTTGTCTTCAATAACAGAGGCTTTAGGCTGTGTGGTTTTCGTTAGTGCTTTCAAAGTGTCGTAAGCTGTTTTGCTGTTTCCCTTGGTCATTCCAGCTTCGATGTTGTTGCATTGTTCTTCTATCCACCCTTCTTTGGCTTCTCTCATCTTTTTCCTCACTTCTCTGTGGCTATCCATGTACTTCTTGTAAGCTTCTTGACTTGTGAACTTTTGTTTCTTAAGTTCTCTTCTTTTGTCGCAGAGGTCAAGAACCTCATTTGTCACCCAGGGCTGTTTCTTTGTTCTGCTTCTTCCTAATGTTTCTTCTGCTGCTGTCGTTAGCACTTCTTTGATGTTGTTGGCCAATGTGCCCACATCATTGTCGATGGCTGTGAGTGCGGCGAACTTTCCTCCTATGTTGGCTTGGAAGATCTCAACCACTGTTGGGTCTTTGAGTTTTTACAGGTCGAATCTTATGCGTGGGCTTTTTGGCTGTTGTTTTGCTTTCAGTTTCAGTCTGATGGTGGTAAGTACAAGGTCGTGGTCACTGCCAATGTCAGCTCCTGGGAATGTTCTTGTGTTTGCCTTGTTTATGCTGGATTTGAATCTTTGGGGTGACAGAATGTAATCAATTTGATTATGAATCAGACCATTTGGTGAGTGCCAGGTTGATGTTCTGGATGGCTTGTGAGGGTGGAGTGTGTTAGCCAAAGTAAGTTTGTGCTTCTTTGCGAATTCCAGCAGCCGCTGTCCTCTGTCATTTGTTTCTCCCAGTCCAAATCGTCCTGTGGTTCCTGCCCAGGTGTCATAGGCATCAGGTCCCACCTTAGCATTCCAGTCGCCTTCCACAATAAGGATGTCTTTTTGGGGCGTTTTGGAGATGACGTTTTCAAGTTCTTCATAGAATTCTTCTATCTGATCATCATCGTAGTCAGATGTTGGAGCATACACTTGGATGATGGTGAGATTCTGGGGTTTTGCAGAAACTCTGATTGAGATGAGTCTGCTGGATACTGGTGTGCAGCTGATGATGCTTGACACAATCTCTTTCCTGACAATAAAGCCTACTCCATGTTGATGTAGTTTCTCTTCTCCGCTGTACCATATTTTGTGGCCGTCTTGCGTGGTTGTTTCTCCGAAGCCAATCCATCTGACTTCCGCAAGCCCTATGATGTCCCATTTATACCTCTGTAATTCATGTGTAAGTTCCTGTACTCTTCCTGTTTGGTACAGAGTCCTTACATTCCATGTACCAATGGTTGCCCCTTTAGCTGGAAGCTTTAGACTTGGTTCTGCCCCAGTAGCACACTTGTCGCTCCCACCCTGGAGGCTTGCAGTGGGTAGCGCGGTCGTTGTTGATCCGGGCCTCGACCGATCCGGCATGTCTTTCTGTTTTGTTTTTCTCATCATGTCTTTGCAGTGGGCTTGAGGAAGCTTGGTGGCGCCCATCTCCTCTCCAAGACTCCTACTGGTGGATAAGAATGCACCAGCCCCTCACAACGTTTCGCCCGCCAGTAGAAGCGGTTACCGGGGTGTGGGTGGGTTAAGGACCCGGACCCAGAAGTGAGAGTTGAGTGCCAAGTGAGGACCAGTGCTCCCGTCCATCCCGAAGGATGCTACTGCCAGGTTTACAAAGGTACCACCTCTCCTTAAGCACCCCATACACCCCTAGTGATAGTAATAGGTGATGTTATATAATGATAAACACATCGTTATTGTGAATCACGTAAGTGATTGTGATAAATGAGGATATTACGCAGTAATAAAGACAGTGTACCAGCCGCCATAATGCAATGGCTAACGCTGTGGAATAGGGACTGGAAGGTCGCGGGTTCGAATCCCATTGGAGTCATTATGATTTTTTCGGATTCCAGACATCTCCTACCCAGAGTGAGTGTGCTGTTGGCTCAGTGGGGAGACTGGAACCTCACAGTCGAGCTTCATCCACTGCACGGGTGCGAGTTTAAGAATGTTGCTCAAATTACCTGACTTACACTGCAGGTGTCTGTATCTCTCGGGCTCCGTTGACACCGGGATATATCATGGTATGAAACGTAGAGTTCAGCCCTGTCCCATAGTCTCAAAGCTGATGCGCTTCCATAGCAGCATTGTTACATCATCATCATCGTCATTGATCATCATGCAATAAAAGAACATTGTCTCTGGTTATGTGGCTCACAGAAGATGAGGCAGCAAAAAAAAAGATAGATATTGTTATCTTCATTAGTGCAAGTGACAGTGACAGATGGTGCGGTGATATTACACAATAATAAACACATTGTTATTATTGTCACCAATCTGAGCAACAGTGACTGTGCTGATGATCTTCATGCAATGATAAACACAATGTTATTATCCCCAATATAAGTGATCGTAATAGACGATGATATTGATAACAGTTTTATTTTAAACCGCCAATATGATGACAGTGATAAATAACGATAAAGATAAGAGCTGTTTTTCTAAAGCCACAGTGTATAAGACAATGGTGGATGTTTAATATAATAAAAGAAGCATTGTCACCATAACGAGCGTAACTGACAATGACAATAGAATTTTTTCGTTTGTTCCTCGGTTCACAAGACAGTGAAATTTTGCGTACGCAACCGTTTATACACACCATTAAAGTAGCTGCCAGGACTGTCCTACAGGGAACAGTGCAAGGAGGGAGATGAAGAGGCAGACAGAGAAAACGATGGAAGACAACATCAGAGAGGAGACTGACCTTAAGTGGAACAGCGACTTGCTACGGGAAGCAGAGCACCGCAGGAAGTGGAGGAAGCTGGTTGCAAACTTTTCAGTTTGTAATAGTAGTAGTTTAATTGTAATAGTTTGAATTCTTATAGTTCTCGACATTGTATATTGTATTGTACATATATATTATATATATATATATATATATATATATATATATATATATATATATATATATATATATATATATATATATATATATATATATAATATATATATATATATGTATATATATATATATATATGCCTTTTATTCTGTTGTAGTTACATTAGTTATACAGTTACTTGATGTGTTAATTCAATTACTTCATTGTATTATGGTTATAGTTGTTAGACAGTTCCTTTTCTCTGAATTGTTTGTCTTTTTGTGTCTAATATCACTGACTGTGAATAGACGTTAAATTGAAGAACAACAAACTTTTCAGTGGTGCCCCCACATGCACAAGACTATGGGACAGGTGAAAGGAAAGGTGACGGTGAAGGTAGCTGCATTCCTACTTTAGGGATGGTGACTAAACACGACACATGCGTACATCCGCTTTTTAAAAAAAATTGTCATCCACTCCGGTTTTAACCTGTGTGCAAGATAGTCTACAAGAGTTTACGCATGGGAATTCGGTTTATAGTCTCACCCGAAGGACTTTGTGGGAATAAGTAAGGTAAAGGTGTCCCATAACTTAGGCGGTCGTAGAGGGGGCATTAAAGACCTCAGCTTCTCTAGCGGCCAGCGTATTCAGGGCGGCGCCCTTCTCCTCTCCCTCGCTGCTTTACCTTCCCTGACCCTAAAGAGGGCTGGTACCCATTTACAGCTGGGTGAACTGGGGGAACTGTACTGAAGCCAAGGCGCGCAAACGGTTACCCATCCACTTGGTGACCACGCTCGACGCTGGGGAAAAGAGAGTGCTCTGACCACTTTGCTATCCCTCCCGCCATAAATCGGTACTGATGTTAACTCCATGGGAAATAAAATTATCTCCTCGAACGGGCGTCTCAGTGGTGGCAAGATCCCGACTCATCAGATTTCAAGTGCAACGGTCTAACCACTAAGGCTATACCTCCCCCCCTCCCCCCTCCCTTCCCCTACCCCCATCCCAGGAGTTTTTAATCATGAATTCTGCTGCTGCTGACGAAAGTGTAGGGTCGATCTTCTGAAAGCTGGCAACACTGATGTCTCAGTTTCTCTGCATGTTTCATCAGGGAGCAAAGACGGGAAAATTTAACGTGGCCATCTCACCAAGTCAACCTTACTTACTTCCTTACATACTACTACTACTACTACTACTACTACTACTACTACTACTACTACTACTACTACTACTACTACTACTACTACTGCTGCTGCTGCTGCTGCTGCTGCTGCTGCTGCTGCTGCTGCTGCTGCTGCTACTCCTACTCCTACTCCTACTCCTACTACTACTACTACTACTACTACTACTACTACTACTACTATTGCTGCTGCTGCTGCTGCCGCTGCTGCTGCTGCTGCTGGTACTACTAC
>CM060327.1:60369351-60426851 GCA_030674155.1 Stramonita haemastoma | reverse complement strand
GAGAGAGAGAGAGAGAGAGAGAGAGAGAGAGAGAGAAACAGACAAACTGACAGACAGACAGACAAACAGAGCTCTCTCTCTCTCTCTCTCTCTCTCTCTCTCTCTCTCTCTCTCTCTCTCTCTCTCTCTCTCTCTCTCTCTCTCTCTCTCTCTCTCTCTCATCTCCAAAAGAGAAACGTCTAGAAAGGAAGGGAAGCAGTGGGCTTTTTTCCCTATGGAAAAAGGTCTATTGTTCAGAGTGACAACCAGGCAGGATGGAAAATAACTCACACAAAAAAAACAATTAACCCTTTCCTGTCAAGTTTGATAGACAATGCAGAATGAAATTCAAAGACTCTTCCGAGAGTTTTCTCTTCTTTTTCTTTTTTTCTTTTTTTGCAGGGGGGCGATAAATTATATATGTGTTTGTTTGGGCTTTGAACGTTTTCGTTTTCGTTTTGTATTCTTTGTTTGTTTGGATGATATGGTGGGTCATATTTTATCATTCTTTAAAATATGATTTTAAACAAATTAATTATTTCATTTGCTATTTTTGTGTTTTGCATCCAGTACATGGTGTATTTTTGCGAGAATTAATTATCATGTGTGTATATTTTTGCACATCTTGGCATGGCATTTTTTTTGTAGTTTAGTTACATCTTAGAATCTTTTTACCTATTTGATGTTACTTTTTTATATTTTGTACGGGATGAGGGTTGGGTTGTTTGGTTTTCTTTTGGTTTTTTGTGGGGGTTTTTTTGGGGGGTGGGGGGGGTTGATTATTCATTTATAGTTGTTTGTAGCTGCCATTTATCGATTCCTGCAACCTTTGAAAATCCTATCTTGTCTCTGGCCCAGTCCAAAAGCTGTGTCAGTTATTAATGTCAGCTAAGTGCCAAGGCCCACATTAAAACGTTGTTATGTTGTAAAATGTTGTGTTGAGATTGCCTCCAGCCATGACAAGCTCTTAATATAACAACCTGCATTCTCCTTAAAAAGTTTTTGTTTTCATTCTCTGAAGTCGGAGTATGGCTGCCTAGCTATTTGAAACAAGTTCCACACGCGAAATTCTAATTCAGTGTGCATATTCAATCTCACAGTGATTCCCAGGTGGGATGATGAGTGAGTCAGAGTGTGGCACATTCTGGATGACCCCCCAGAGTGTTAGGCTTAGAGAACACACAACAACAACAACAACAATATCATCATCATTAACATCAACAACAACGACATTAACAACAACAACAACAAAAACATGGACATGTTTCTGTTCTGTTTTGTCACGTTTTCCCAGACCTTCCCTTAATTAACAGTGTTTTTGACCGACCCAAAACAGCTGCAAGCTTTCCATCCATGAATAGCCAGCCCCCCCCCCTCCCCCCCCGCCCCCCCCCCCCCCCCTCTCCCCCCAGCGCCCCCTGACCAAGGTATGTTCGTCTATGATTAGGGAGATCAGTGAACTGACCTGATCATGTGTCTGCAGACTGGCCGCAGAAACAAGACACCAGTCCCTACACCAGCCACGCTTCCTACACCAGGGAACATTCTCGCCACGCTATTATCTCCCCCTGAAGACACCTCCCAATACAGGTTACACTCCAGTATTAGCTTGTGGGTCATGTAGTATTGTATAGAGTGCGGGTCGGAATAAAAAAAAATTGTTGATTTTCACAGATGTTTTAAAGTTTTTTTTTTTTAAATGCACTGTGTACTTGTTTTGGGGATTGAGGACATAGAGCAACACCAGGTAGTCACGAGAAAGTTGGAAATGATCATCAAAATGAGGATTGCTTGTGTTCCTACAGCGTTGACCCTGCGCATGTATATTAAATTTTCGGTTAGGAAGTTATCAGAGGAAAAGGAATAAGGAGGTAGGCCTACAGTGTTTGCTGAAAAATAAAAAGAAGTTCAAACCTACCAAATTTGTGCAAAATCACATGAGATTTGAGTCAGGGGCTAGTCTTTCTGAAAAAAACTGTCTTTATTTCGGTGGATGCCTTAGTACGTGCAGCGCGAATGCATACATATATATATAAAGAAAGAAGGAAAAGTAGTCAAAAGCAATACTGGTGTGTAGCCCAAGCAGACAAAAGAGGTCGGCCATGATGGCCCCCCTGAACCCGCCAGGGGGCGCTGAATAGACAGGAAATGGACAGCAGTGGCGTGTCTTTCTCCTGCACAGAGTGAAGAAAAGGATAGGGGGGTGGAAAAGAAGAGAGAATGGTGTGTCTGCAGGATTCAATGACCTGACCGACCAGCCAACCATTCAACCAGTGCTGGCAGAATCTCTGGCTATCTATCTAACTAACTATCTATCTATCTATCCCTTAGTCTGGCGATGGTGGGGGCACCCATGAAGACTGGACAACCAGTTCCCTCCATTCCTCTTTCTGTGTGGAGAGAGAGAGAGAGAGAGAGAGAGAGGAGAGAGAGAGAGAGAGAGAGAGAGAGAGAGAGAGATCTGGCTGCCACTAGATAATAGAACCTTTACTGCTATTGTTACAATCAAAGCTAGATTCTTGCTGTGACCAACCACCACCACTGGTTCTGCTTTGTAATACAAGAGGGCAGGGAAGGGCAGGGTAGGGAAGGGAAGGGCAGGGTAGGGAAGGGTAGGGTAGGGCACAGTAGGGCAGGGTAGGGTAGGGTAGGATAGGACAGGGTAGGGTAGGGCAGGGTAGGGTAGGACAGGGTGGAGAAGGCTGCTGGCCTGTGTGATCCCATAATGGAGTGCAGAGAACTCCGCAGACATGACGGAGAGTTGAAGCGTGTTCTCTGGACTGTCTTTGTCAGATAACCATCCCTGCTGTGGGAGAGCCAGTGTGAATCATCACTGTCCATTGATGTTGCTATTATCATCAATGATTACAAGTTCTTAGGAGTAGTCCAATCCAATCCAGTCTTCTTTGTTTATAGCCCCGCTAACCAGGAAGGCTCCATTGGGGTTGTCGCCTCCTCATTTTTTGATCTGCTGACCCGGGTTCGAATCTCCGTTCAAGAGGATTTTTTTCTTTGGAGTTAACAATAGTGCCGACTCCCCCCCCCCCCCTCCCCCCCCCCCCACCACCACCACCCCGACCCCCCAAAGTCCTTCGGATGAGACTGCAAACCGAGGTACAGTGAGTGAACGCACGCAGAACATCTTGCTCACATGTTAAAACCTGTTCCACTTTTTGGCAAAGTAGGTCATTGTGTGCTGTTTGGAACGGATGACAAAATTGGCAAAACTGCATACACACGGGGAGTGGATGTAAAAAAAAAAGGGCACGTGAGTGCTTATTCCATTATCATCGAAACATAAGTAAATAAATAAATAAATCACCGACAGTGCATATAGACTACTTTTACCGTGAAGGTAGGCTGTGTTGTTACTGCTAGCACTGTCATTGTTTTATCAATGATATTGTCAGGCAGACACCATAGCCGAGTGGTTAAGGCCCTTCAACATCAATCTCCTGGGTCCACGAAGTCAAGGGTTTGAATCTCGGCGGCATCTCAGGAATTAAGGGTGGGAGATTTTTTGTATTATCTCTCTGGTCAGCTTCAAGTGCATAGCTGCCAGTGTCTTAATTTCCTTCGTGTATATACACAAGCAGAAGATCAAATGTGCAAGTTAAAGATCCCATAATTTATGTCAACGCTCGGTGGGTTACGGAAACATGAACATACCCAGCAAATATTCCCGAATTCGGAATGCGGCTACCTTCATGATGGACAAAAATGGTTGCATACGCAAATCTCACCATTGGTGAACCTCGGATCTCTGGTCGAGGAAGGATAAGAAAAAAAAACAGCTGTCAAAACGTTTTGAGCTCTCTTTTTCTTTTTGTCATTGAAACAATTTTTCAGCAACTCTTCAAAATCTCTACCAAGAAAAAAACAAAGAAAAAACAAAGAGAAACCCAACATATAAAATAACCCTTTATCATCCATATGTCGAGCTAGTACTAGCTAGCACTTAAATAGGACTGCTGAAATCAATAAACAACCTCCTTGTAGCCCAAGGGAGCAATGCATGATATCTAGCGGCTTATATCTCAGTCAGATATGTCTACGGCCTTTGACACACTTTCCATCATCCCTTTCTTCCGCTGTCATAATTTTGTGGGTTTTTTTCCCTTTTCTGTGTCCTATTTAGGTCTAGACTAGTAAGGTTTGCTCTTATCTTCCTGACACTTCCCAGACAATCACAGAAGACTGTGTGTCCTCGAAACCGTTTTGCTTTATAAGCTGGTGTTCCCTAGGGGCCTGTCCTAGAGCCCTTATTCTTTTTTCAAGTGTTTTTTAAAGCTATACTATACTAAACAGCTTGTCTACGACATTGTATGTCGCCATTCACATTCTTATATCAATATTGATATCATCACTTTTCCGACTAGATTCAAATTTTACCAGTCTTTTACCTCTTTTGGACTTTTCTGTGGACCTCAGTATTGAATTTTTACGTCCCTGATACAAAGCATCACAGATGGCAGCACACATAAGGTATATCAAGGGAAATGGAGAGAGAAAAAGACTCCTACTTTTGCAAAAATCATTCACTGCGCTCTAAATCACTTCTGCGTATTTCATACTCTTGACTCTTCTCTCATCAGCTCTTTAATCAGCTAATCGGCTAATTAATGAAGGAATCATTGGAGCACTGCACTGAGCATGTTAGGTCGTATTCACAGGGCAAGGTGAACCTGGTTGGAGTTTAGAATTATCTGTCTGCAGTAGGCACAGGGTGCATGCTAGGTGTGTTTTGTGTGTCCATGTCCCGTTGAACGCTGCCTTGAGATGAAGGTTCTTAAACGTGTATAAGATTATATTATTATCTTCTGCGAGAATAGGGAAGCAAGGCACTGGTAGGTCTGCGTTCAAGTTCACTTAGAGGATCACTCAGAAAAAAAACATCAAAACAATGCAAATCAAAACAAACAAAAGAATGCAATATAAATAAAACGCAAGACGATACAATACAATACAATACAAAAACAAAACAAAACAATACAAAACAAAATAGCATAAAACAAAACAAAAACAATACAATACAAAAGAAAACAAAACCAAATAATACAATACAATACAAAACAAAAAAACAATACAATTAATACAAACCAAACAAAAACAAAATAAACCAAAACAAAACAATGCAAACCTGGTCTTTATTTTGCCAGCTGTGGCTGCCAAGACTGGAACCCGCTATACCAGAGACCAGCAACACTGGAGAGAAAGGCTGCATCCACTCGGCTCCAGCGTCCAATAATCCTGACAGCGGAATGCAGTTTTCAGCCCTGCTTTTTTTCTTTTTTTCTTTTTTTATAATCTCTCGCCAAGTCGACGCCTTTTAAGATTTGTTCGTGTATTCTCAAACCACTTGCGTCTGTCTGTCTGCTGTTTTACACACACGCATGCACACACGCACGCATACAAGAACGCACGCGCACACACAAAGGCATGAACACACGCTCGCATGCACACACGCACGCACGTATGCACGCAATCACGCACGCACACATACACACACACGCGTACGCATACACGCACGCACGCACACACACCCGCATGCACGCACGCATGCACATACACACACATACACACACATGCGCACACATGCGCGCGTGCGTGCGCACGCGCGCGCACTCCACACACACACACACACACACACACACACACACACACACACACACACACACAAAACCACCAAACAGCCAACCGGTCTAAGCGAGCTAACTGTCACTACGCAGTGCTTATGACAGACAATGGTTTTATCCCTTTGATAGATTTTATTTGTGCTATTTGCCCGATCTCTCTCTCTCTCTCTCTCTCTCTCTCTCTCTCTCCTCTCTCTCTCTCTCTCTCTCTCTCTCTCTCTCTCTCTCTCTCTCTCTCTCTCTCTCTCTCTCTCCTGAAACATCTAGGATGTTTTATGTGTGTTTTTTTTTCTTATTTTATTTTATTTATAATTTTATTGGTAATATGTCTCCCCCCCCCCCCTCCAATAGGGATATTACTGTTTTTTTTTAAAATCCCCTTTTATCCAAATGTATGATTTATATCACATGTATAACTTTTGATAGATAGTGGTGGATTGATGTTTTCAGTTGTTTATTTCATTTTGTTCTCTTGTTTGCTCTTTATCTACTAACTCTTTTCTTTTCTTCCATAATCAAAATCTTTTATTGTGACTTCTGATTTTTGTCTTCTGAAAGAGTGCATTTTATTACCTTATTATATATAGTGTCCTTTATTCTTGTGTGTTCTTTGGTACTGCGTAAAGTCTTATTGTTTAGTATATTTTCAACTTGATGTATCCCTGAAAAGGGCGGGGACTGGATGTAAAAAAGCACATGAGTGCTTATCTATTATCCTCGAATAAAAGACTTTGCCTTCTCTCTCTCTCTCTCTCTCTCTCTCTCTCTCTCTCTCTCTCTCTCTCTCTCTCTCTCTCTCTCTCTCTCTCTCTCTCTCTCTCTCTCTCTCTCTCTCTCTCTCTCTCTCTCTCTCTCTCTCTCTCTCCCCCCTTATAACAAGATCTGGCTGACAGGAAAATGGCCAACACCATGGACACAGTTACTCATCATCACCCTTCCCAAGAAAGGAAATCTTCAGCAGTGCCAGAACTACCGCACAATCAGCCTCATATACCGCCCAAGTAAGGTCATGTTCAAGATTATGCTGAACAGACTGAAGCCACAAGCAGAGACCATCACTTCTGAGGAACAAGCAGGTTTCAGAGCAGGGTGTAGCACAACTGAACAGATATTCAACCTCAGAATACTCTGTGAGCGGTACCTCCAACACCAACAAGACCTCTACCACATAATTATTCATTTTAAGAAGGCATTCGACAGGGTGTGGCATGCAGCTTTGTGGGCAACCATGAATTTGTACAGCATCAAAGAGCTGTACAACCAGGCCACCAGTGCAGTGTACTACAACAGCAACATTGGAGAGTGGATTCAAACAACAGTTGGAGTAATGCAGGGCTGTCTACTCTCACCCACTCTTTTCAACATCTTCCTTGAGAGAATCATGGCTGATGCACTGAACACCATAAAGGATCAGTCAGCCTTGGTGGCAGAACGATCACAAACCTCCGCTTCGCAGATGACATTGACAGACTATCAGGATCAGAGCAAGAGCTTGCCAGCCTAACAGATCACCTGAACAAGGCCTTTAAAACATAGGGCATGGAAATCAGTGCAGAGAAGACCAAACTGATGACCAATAACACCAAGGGCATCAGTACTGATATCAGGGTCAATGACCAGAAACTGGGAACGGTTCAAAGCTTCAAGCACTTGGGAGCCGTTGTATCTGACAAGGGGTCCAAGCCAGAGGTAGTATGCAGGATTGCACAGACAATAACAGCACTGTCAAAACTGAATACCACCTGGACATTTAAAAATATTTCACTCAACTCCAAGATCAGACTAATGCGCTTCCTTGTCATATCCATGCATCCATATGCATGAGACTTTAAACCGAGGCCCCGTGTGCGAACGCACGCAGAACATCTTGCGCACACGTTAAATCCTGTTCCGCTTTTCGTAAGAGTAGGCCATCGTGTGCCGGTGGGAACAGATGACAAGATTTACAAAAACTGCATACACACGGGGACCGGATGAAAAAAAGCACACTATTGCTTATTCTGTTATCCTCGATATAAAAGAATAAATAAACATTATTCTTGTGAATCGTGGACCCTGATTGCTGATTTGGAGAGAGGAGTACAGGCGGTAGAGATGAGATGCTTCCGGAGACTCCTTGGCATCTCCTACAGAGACCACATAAGCAACGAAGAAGTGCACAACAGAATCCAGCAAACCATTGGTCCCTACGATAACCTTTCTATCAGTCGTAAAGAAGCTTCAGGCATGTAACAAGATCAAAAGGACTTGCAAAAACAATACTGTAAGGCACTGTCCAAGGAGGAAGAAAAAGAGGCAGACCAAGGAAGAGATGGGAGGCCAACATCAGCGAATGATAGATAGATAGAAGAGAGAGAGAGAGAAGAGAGAGAGAGAGAGAGAGAGAGAGAGAGAGAGAGAGAGAGAGAGAGAGAGAGAGAGAGAGAGAGAGAGAGAGAGAGAGAGAGAAGAGAGAGAGGTGTAACGTACATGGTATAAGGGAAACAACCATTAGATTTAATACTTTTGAATATGTAGAGGTTTTTTTCCCTTTGACCACATGGTCTACATTCTGAACAGTTGAGGCCAGCCGGTCATTTTGTATTTTGTACATCCCCTACCCCCCACCCCCCACAAAAAAAGTTTGTGCATGTGTGTTGGGGGGGGGGGGGAGGTGTTAACAGTTCTATTAAAGTGAAAGTGGAGATAAAGAGGAAAATGGGTGTGATAGAATCGGAGTAAAATGGAGTCAGAAAGTGGTGTTGATGTGTGCATCTCTGATCTCTGTAACTCCACAGTGGTTCCTGTCTACTCAGAGAGCCATGACTGATCAGTGCTGACGGTCTGTCACCACACTGATGATCTGTTTTGATGATAATTAATTAACGGAATCACTGTTTGCACATAATGCCAGCTTTGTTGAAGCCAAACCCCAAACCCAACATGTCTGCAGGGAGCATATCACAACTGTTTTTATTGGATGGCTTTATTTCACATTATTTTGGTCATGGGTTTCATTTTATTGTATAAGTGATGCATCTATGACACCTCGCTCCCTTACGACCACACAGGTTATGGGACACCTTTACCTTTACCTATAAGTGATGGCTTTATTTTACATGTTGTTGTGGGTTCATTATGATTGTTGTATATTGAGTGGCTTTATTTTACATGTAGTCGTGGGTTTATTATGATGGTTGTATATTGAATGGCTTTATTTTACCAAGGATGAGATGGGAGGAAAACATCAGCTAATGGATAGGCCTAGAACTCAACAAAACCCCGAGAAAGGCAAAACAGAGAGAGGAATGGAGGAAACTGGTTGTCAAGTCTTCAGGGGATGGGTTCAATTCACATATAGTATGGCTTTCCCAAGAAAGTTGTATTTTGTATGCTTTATTTCACATAGAGGTGGGTTTTGTATTGGATGGCTTTATTTCACATGCATGTCACCATGGTATTAAAAGAAATTGTTTTGTTTTGTCAGAGGGCTATATTTTACACGTATGTCGCGATGATTTTTTTTTTTTAAAGTATTAACTTCTTTTTTTCTTTTCTTTTTTTTTTTTTTTTTTGGGGGGGGGGGGGGGGGGGGGTCAGGCTTTATTTCACACGTGGAGGTGGGCTTGTTGTGACAGATCCAATGAAAATAGTTTGTTTTGCGTTAGCCGAATGGTTGAAACCGTTCAACTTTAATCCTAAGGGTCCATGAAGTGTGGGTTCAAATCCCTGCAGCGTCTGGTGAAGTTAGTGCAGAGATCTGTATGGTCTCCCAGGTCAACTTCAAGAGCAGATCAGCAAGTGCCTCAATTCTCTTTGTGTATATACACACACAGAAGATAAAACATGTCTGAAGATAAAAAAAAAAAAATATCCCGTACTTCATGTCTGCGTGTTACAAAAACAGGAACATTCCCAGTATAGCCTACATCCCCAAAGTTGGAATGCAGCTACCATCGTGGTGGGCAAAAATGGTCATAGACACAAAAATCTCACCGTAGATGAACCTGGGAACTCTAGCCAAGGGTCAGGGAGGAGGGGAAGGCGACTTTATTTCACCTGTAAAGGTGGCTTTTATTATGACAATGCGTTTTGGATGGGTTTATTTCACCTGTAAAGGTGGCTTTTATTATGACAATGCGTTTTGGATAGGTTTATTTCACCTGTGGAGGTGGCTTTTATTATGGACAATGCGTTTTGGATGGGTTTATTTCACCTGTAAAGGTGGCTTTTATTATGACAATGCGTTTTGGATGGGTTTATTTCACCTGTAAAGGTGGCTTTTATTATGACAATGCGTTTTGGATAGGTTTGTTTCACCTGTGGAGGTGGGTTTATTACGACAGTTGTATATTGTAGTTTTCTTATTTTTATTCATTGATATCAAGGATAATGGAATGGAGGTGGGTTTATTATAACGTATTTTAGGTAGCTTTATTTCACATGTGGAGGTGGGTTTATTATAACGTATTTTAGATAGCTTTATTTCACATGTGGAGGTGGGTTTATTGAGATATAGATGGTTTCATTTCACGCCTGCTGGTGGTGTTTTTTGTTGCTTTAAAAAAAAAAAATTACAATGGTTATAATTTAGACTGCTTTATTTCACATGTGGAGGTGGGTTCATTATCATGTTGCTTTGGGCAACTGCATTGTAGACGATTTTATTTAAATATGGCGATGGATTACTACAATTGCAATTTCGATGGCACTATTTGACACGTGGAGGTAGGTAGGCTATATTACGACAGAATGTAGATGGCTTCATTTGATATGTAGTGGTGGGTTTATTGTGATAGTTGTATGCTAGATGGTTTTACTATTATTTTTATTATGGGGTACGATGGAATAAGCACTCTGTGCTTTTTTAACATTCAGTCCATGTATGCATGGAGGTTTCGTAAATTTGTTTCTCAAGTTTCCACAATCACATTATACCCTACTCTTTCGAAAGGTGGAACAGATTTAGGTGCCAATATGCTCTACATTTGTTCACTCATGGGGCGATAGTTTATGGTCTCATCTGAAGGACTGATTTCACATGTGGTTTTATTATGCCCATTGCTTTCCAGAATGTTTCATTCTACGTGGTTAAGTGTTCAATGTGGTGGCTTTTAAGTTTTTGTTTTTGACGTGAAGGTGGACTACATTTTTGGTGGTTTTATTCTTGAAAGATGTTAAGTTATTGTGACAATTGTGTGGGTTTATAACGATTGTATCATTTTGGATGGATTGATTCTCACATTTTGAAATGAGCTTTACCTTACTTGCGATTGTGAGATTTATCATAATTTGTTTTTATCCTTTGTAAAGTTTGTTCCTCAGCTAGAGGAGCTCAAAGATTCATCCATGGCGAGATGTTTGTGCTTGTGATTGGTTTCATCCACCAGTAAGGTAGCCACATTCCGACTTCAGGGATGATGTCTACACAGGACACCAGCGTGCAAGCTTTACACTTTCATCCATTTTTGCCAGCATGCGATAACCTGCTTTTCTGAAAGGCAGAATGGGTTTACATGCGAGTGCAAGATGTGTGTGTATACAAATTTAGTCATCTGAAGGACTATTGGCAAGTGGAGTTGGTACTGATAAACTCCTCCTATCTCAGTGATAGCTTGAACCCAGACTGTCAAAACTTCGAGTGAAATGCTCCAATTACAATGCTAACCCAGACCCTGTGGGTTTCATCATGTTTGTATTGGATAACTTCATTTCACATGGATTTATTATGACAGTTATACATTAGATGGCTTTGTTTCACATGTGGGTGTGGGTTCATCATGATGGTTGTATGGCCGATTACAGAGGTTGCATTTTCGATGGCTGTATTTCACATTGGTGGTGGGTTTATTCATTACAAGGGGTTGTAGTTAGGACGTTCATCCGGCACTTGTACTTTGGCTTATTTCTATTGGTTGTCGAGTTCATTTCATATGTGGAGGTGGTTTTATGTCGACATTTTATTTCACATATGGTTTCAAGATTTAATGTTGACAAGTTTTATCTTGGTTTTATATCACATGTGGTTACAAAGTTTAATGTTGACAAGCTTCATTTTGGTTTTATTTCACATTTCATTCTTGTTTTATTTCATATGTGGTTACAAGGTTTAATGTCAACAAGTTTCATTTCAGTTTTATTTCATGAGTTTCATTTTTTCTTTCACATGTGGTTATGCGGTTTATGTCTACCAAGTTTCATTTTGGTTTTATTTCACATGTTGTTATAATGTTTAATGTTGACAAGTTTCATTTCACGGTTTAATGTTGACAAGTTTCATTTTACGGTTTAATGTTGAGAAGTTCCATTTATTTCACATGTGGTTTTAAGGTTTATCTCAGTCGTGAAGGTAGGTTTATAATGATTGTATAGCGGATGGCTGTTTCACATAATAGTTATGGGATTTAATGCGACCATTGGATAATTATGCAATTCCTTTGTTCCACATGTGGGGGTGGGGGTGGAGTTGATTGATGGTCATCTGACATGGCTTTATTTCCTATAGGCAGAAGTGTTTATTGATCATCGTTTTTCATTCTAAAGCTGGCTTTATATGTGGAGGTGGGTTTGTTATTGGTGGCATTTTCTTTTTTTTTTTTAAGAGATGGTTTTATTTTATATAAAGTTATCAAGTTTATCACTGATAGTTGTTTTTTTAAGACAGCTTCATTTTATAGCAAAAATGTAATAGGTTTATTATTGATGCTGTTTTTTTTTTAAATGGCTTTATTTTACAAGGTTCATTATTGATGATCACTTTTTAGGTTTTATTTCATAAGTGGAGATGCATTTCTTCAGGTGGCTTTATGTGGTGGGTTTATCATTGATTTTTTTTTTTTTTAAAGATGGCCTTGTTTAATATGTGGTTATGGTGTTTATAATGATGGCTTTTTTTTTGATGATTTTATTTCATAATTATGGTGGAAGTGAGTTTATTATCAATGGTGGTTGTTTTTTTTTTAAAAGATGGTTTATTTCACATGTGGCGGTGGTTTATTACAATGATTGTATCTTAAAAGACTGTCTCGCATGTTGCGGTGGGTTTCATGATGGTCGTTTTAGATGGCTTTATTTTGCATCTGGAGGCGAGTTTATTACCACGCATCTTGGATGGTATTGCTTCACACGTGATGAGGTGTTTTTTTTTCATATTTTGCATCACTTCATTTTACAAGCAGATGTGGGTTTATTATTGCGGTTGCTTTTTAGATCACTTTATTTTACATATAGAGATGGGTGCATTATGACGTTGTATTTTGTTAAGAGAGAGAGATGTGACGTAGTTTTTCAAATTACATTTCACCAAGTAAGAAGAGAAGGTTTGCAACCATGTCTTACAACTGTGCTACTGTTGAAGGTAATGTTTGTTTAGTCAAGGTAAATCACTGAATAAACATACAACATACAGATCAAAGGACACACACACACACACACACACACACACACACACACACATACACAAAGAAACCAGAAACACAGGCATGCATGAACCCCCTCCCTCTCTGCAGCCAATTTGGAAATGAACATTTTCCATCCATTTTTGAAACAAGGGTTGAGCGTGAAGGGAGTGGGGGTGGGGGGACTCTTGTAATAAGGCTGCAGTAAAGATCTCTTTATTTAAGCTGCTGCAAAGGGGGTGGATGGGTGTAGGGTTGTAGTTATTTTGGGTTTTTTTTTATTTCACAAGTGGTATTCCCTAGGATGCAGTACTTTGGATGGCTTTAAATCAGCACTGGAGAGAGAGAGAGAGAGAGAGAGAGAAGAGAGAGGAGAGAGAGAGAGAGAGAGAGAGAGAGAGAGAGAGAGAGAGAGAGAGAAGAGAGAGACAGACAGCCAGCCAGCCAGAGAGAGAGACAGAGACAGAGAGAGAGAGAGAGATGGGGATAGAAGTGCAGCAGAATTTTAGGATAGCACGTCCTCACAGCTAAAGGCCAGCATAGGAATGGTTTGACAGCATGGAGGAGGGAGAGGGGTAAATGACTGTTATTTTGGATGCTGTTAAATGTGACTCTTTCCCACGAAGTCGCTTTGCACCAAACCCACTTTTGGATAGGAGCCATTTTTGGCAAAAGGGGGGGGGGGGGGGGGGGGTTTAGGATAATGTTTTTAAGATTTGGATTGATTTTAAACTATAGTCGTTATTCTGCCTTTTACTGAAATGTCAAGACGTAATTTTGTTTCCTTTTGCTGTAAAACGCATTAAAAAATACTCATACCAAGCTCTCTTTCTGATCATCTGTTTCAATGCTAAACACGTCCATTTCTCATTTTGCCACATCTCGCAGTGCATAATTTCGATTTGTGATAACCTTTTCACAGAATTGTCTGATTTTCAATCTGTTTGTTGTATTGAATAGCCTTCAAATTTAAAAAAAATTATTTACCATTGCAGACTGATTAAATGTCAATATCTAAAAATTGACGTGTGGTGCAATGCGACTCATTATGTGGTGGCGTGTCAGTTAAATGAGGCAAAAAAGATTGAAGAATTTGGGGGGGGAGGGGGGGGTTGAAGGTAGTATTTATTTTTTATCTATTTTATATTTTTTTTATACCACTTTATGACACAGCAGATTTCTCTGTGTGAAATTTGGGCTGCTCTCCCTGGGGAGAGCTTGTCGCCACAAAAGCAGCGCCTACCCATTATTCATTATATATATATATATATATAAGGCCTACAGCCCTGAGCCGCCCTGGGGACTCCAACTCCCAATTCTTCCTCAGGGATGGTGTCTAAACACGACATCTGTGTGCATGCTGGGTTTTTTTTATAACAATAATTCTGTCATCTACACCTACCGGCACACAGTGGCCTGGTCTTCTGAAAGGCGGAACGGGGTTTTAACGTATGCGCAAGATGTTCTGCGTGCAAACGCACACGGGGCCTCTGTTTATAGTCTCATCTGAATGACTTTGACATTCAGTTCCACCCCTCCCCATTATAATGCATCAGGGATGAAGCCACAGACAATCAGGGCATGGAATAATTTTCCAGGAGACTTGGGGCAACTCAAGGATGAGGAGGGGGGGAAGAGGGAGGCAGAGGGAAAGATGATTACAAGGGAGTAGTACTTCAAGTACCCACATCATTAATAGTCTCCTCCCCCCTCCCCCCCCGAACTGAAACTAAAGCCCTTAACTTCAGTTCCCCAATATACTATCAGTAATTCTATTACCCCCCCCCCCCCCCCCCCCCCAACTCTTTCATCATTTCAAGATTATGATTCCTACCCTCATGTGTGTGTCAGTATTGTTATTGCCCTTCATGGGATGATTGAAGTATTTTTTACTGGACTTGATCATTCTGAAACTAAAGCCCTGCATAATACTACTTCATTGACACACAACTGCCACTGAAATTCAAGCCAGACCCCCCCCCCAAAAAAAAAAAAAAAAAAAATAATAGTAATTAACCCCCTACCCCCCCCCAACCCCCCCCCCCCCCCCCAAACAAACCAACCAACCCAAACTAATCCCCCCCCCACACACAAAAAAAAAGAAATTCCCCAGTGCTGAAAACAGGCATGCCTACCCTTCAGTTTTACTTTCAGAGACAAGCCACTGACAATTGACACTGAAATACTCCACAGTGCTGACACTACAGCCATAGGGAATATCATTCATTATTTCTCAGTGGTGAGACTACAGCCATGTGGAATATTATTTATTATTTCTCAGTGGTGAGACTACAGCCTTGTGAAATATTATTTATTATTCCCCAAAACTCAAACTACAGTCATGTGAAATATTATTAATTATTCCCCAGTGCTCAAACTAGTCATGTGAAATATTATTCCCCAGAGCTCAAACTACAGTGATAAAAATATTTATTATTCTCCAGTGCTGACACTACAACCATGTGAAATATTATTTATTATTCTCCAGTGCCCAAACTACAGTCATGTGAAATATTATCTATTATTCCCCAGTGTTCAAACTACGGCCAATATTATCTATTATTCCCCAGTGTTCAAACTACAGCCATGTGAAATATTATTCCTCAGTGCAAGATTCAGCAACTACACACGGTTGGATAGGAAGCTCCAAAACAGCTCTGAAGTCTTGTCTGTCCTGGTGCACCAGCCCTGGAAACAGAAAAAATTAACATGAACTCATTGTCTTTAACAATATCTGCAACTCCGCCTTCCCCAACACACACCCACACACACACCATGGATCAGTTGTCTTGGGGTAACACATCTGTCTTAACAGCGGGCAAACGGTTGCATACACATAAAATAAATTTTTTAAAAAGGCGGAGATTCTGAACATATGCAGTGAAAGCTCTTTCAGAACATCTTGCGCACACGTTAAAATCCCGTTCCGCTTTTCGGAAGAGCAGGCCATTGTGTGCCGGTAGGAGCGGATGACAAAATTATATTAAAAAACCAGCATGCACACAGGTGTTGTTTAGACACCATCCCTGAGGGGGAAAAAAAAAAATAATGGGTAGGCGCTGCACTTGTGGCGACACGCTCTCCCCGGGGAGAGAGAGCAGCCTGAATTTCACGCAGAGAAATCTGCTGTGACATAAAGTGGTATAAAATAAAATTTAAAAAAAAAAAAAAAAAAAAAAAATCTGACATTGGTGCACCCCAGAGCTTTACCTGAGGAGCAAGTTCCCCCCTCCCCTAACAAAGCCCCAACCAACTGACCAACCAAACAAACAAAAAACACCAAGCAAGCAAACATACCAACAATGCAGTGAAATACCTGCTAATTCATGTACGTGCAAGCTAAATCACTTGAGTTACCCCCCCCCAAAGTAAAAAGAAATTAAAGCATGAGAGAGAGAGAGAGAGAGAGAGAGAGAGAGAGAGAGAGAGAGAGAGAGAGAGAGAGGAGAGAGGGGAGAGAGAGAGAGAGAGAGAGAGAGACAGAGAGAGAGAGAGAGAGAGAGAGAGAGAGATTACCAGTATTATTATTTATTCTTTTATATCGAGGATAATGGAATAAGCAGTCATATGATTTTTTACACCCAGTCCCCATGTGTATGCAGTTTTGTAAATGTCATCTGTCCCCACCGGCACACGATGGCCTACTCTTATGAAAAGCAGAACAGGATTTAACATGTGTGCAAGATGTTCTGCGTGTGTTTGCACACAGGGCCTCGATTTATAGTCTCATCTGAAAGACTTTTGGGGGAGTGGAGTCAGCACTCATGTTAACTCCAGAGGAAAAAAATCCCCTCGACCAGTAATCAAACCCTGGTTGTCAAATTGCGAGCGAGCGCAATGTTCTGACCACTACGCTATATTCCACCCCCGATAGAGAGAGAGAGAGAGAGAGAGAGAGAGAGAGAGAGAGAGAGAGAGAGAGAGAGAGGAGAGAGAGGAGAGAGAGAGAGAGAAGAGGAGAGAGAGAGAGAGAGGGGGGGGGGGACTCTGAGCAGTTTTACTGGAATTTTACAGCTATTCAAGGGGGTGACTGAACTCACAAAAGCAATGATTATAGCAGGGCAGGAACAAGCCAAATAAATGCCAAATAAAAATGATGACCAATACTTATAAGATAATAATTTCTACCATTTGTCACAATACAACCTAGCTGTGGTCTTCTCTTTCTGTATCCATATGACAAGTTTCATAATACAGGATATCAATATGACATAAAATGGTTTCAACCAAACTAACGTCATTATTCTGCTAACTGCAGAAAATCTTGCACACACATTAAAACTAGTTCCGCTTTTAGGAAGAGTAGGCCATTGTGTGCCTGTGGAAACGGATGACAAAATTTACAAAATTGCGTACACACGGGGACTGGATATAAAAAAAAGCACATAACTGCTTATTCCATTATCCTAAAAATAAGAGAGCAATTCTACCATGAATTTCAAACGCACTGTTCAGATATAAAAAAAAGTGTTGTTATATGTCCCATACAGCTTCTGTATTCTAGTGCTTTTGTAATGATAGTCACTGCTGCAATATCATATATCTAACTACAGATTTATCCTCCACTCTTCCCCAAAGTCCTTCGGATGATACTATAAACCGAGGCCCAGTGTGCGAATGCATGCAGAACATCTTGCGCATACGTTAAATCCTGTTCTGCTTTTTGTAAGAGTAGGCCATCATGTGCCGGTGCGATCAGATGACAAGATTTTTTTTTTGAAACTGCATACACATGGGGACAGGATGTAAAAAAAAAAGCACACGAGTGCTTAATCCATTATCTTTGATATGTATTAAAAAAAAAAAAAAAAAAAAAAAAAAAAAAATACTGTCTTTCTTCTTTGTCAACGGCAATGAAAGACGGAAGTTGGTTTTTTTTTAATTGTATCATGTTCTTTGAGATAAAAGTAGGGAGAGTGCCTTCTTTGATCAATGTACAGCACATTTTACACACATTATTGAAGTTGTCACCAGCACTACGCCACTTTTATGATTATCAGAAATTATATAAATTACCTTAAACTCCTGCACTTCATAACCGTTACCTTGGCAGAAGGGCTCTCAGCCATTTATTTGACATTTAAAAAAAAACTACACATTAACACTTTTTTTTTGTTTACCCCATTTTTTTGTTTCCAAATATACTTTTTTTTTTCATTTGCAAAAGCATTTTTGAAAAAGAAATCTAAGGCATTTTTCATGTTTTCTCCAAATGATTTAAGCTGTTTTTACATAAGTACACTGTTTAGAACAAATTCTTTAACAGACTGAGGTGCTTCAAAAGACACCTGCGCAATAATGAACTCTAGGACAAGTCTAAAAGTCTAAGTTTAGCATCATTTGAAAGTGATTCTGTTCTTGCAAAATCCATGTGCTTTATATTTTGTACAACTCCTTTCCCCAAACTTTTTATCATGACATTTAGAAAGGATCATCCATAAATTGTGCTTAAAGATTTGGAATACTAAGCATTCAAAAAAATGTCACATGTACTTGTTCTGGTTTTATTTCAGTCCACCATATAATTATTTGATTGTCCAGTGCTCAATAGTTTATATAAGAAAAAAAGAAGACTTAAATGAGAAATACAGCAATATTATTACAGGTGTTGTGTGTCATTCCTAGCAAGAATGGCAGTTGCTAAAATGATTCTTCAGCCTGTGGTAGGAAAGCTGCAATAGTAGTAACCTTTTGGACAATATTTCACCCCTTATCAGAATTCATTCTCTACCCCATTCTTTACATTCATTTTCAATAGGTAACATTCATTTTCAATAGGTCTATATAATTGTCGAAATCACCTTGCAGTGAATAGACAATGAGAAGAAATTGGAGAACAGCATAAGCATTCTAACAGTTCTGAAATAACTGCGGTTTCCCTGCCAACTGCCGGACATACATGCAAATCCACACAATGCCAGTCACACCTGTTTTCACACTGTCTATATGCTGTTGTGATAGCAATGTCATATTGATGTAGATATTTTATTTGATTGTTTGGGACTATCACAAGTTTGTGTTAATGTCTACACTCCTGTTCAGAGCCAAGGTGGTGTCACTGTGCTGGACAGAGCACGTGCTGCAGCCATGAAAAGCTTGAAGTAAGAAACATTATAAATAAATAAATAAAATAAATAAAAATGTAAAAAAGCACATGAGTGCTTATTCCATTATCCTTGAAATAAAAGAATAAATAAATAACTCAAATAAATATAAAACACATGCACTCACATCTACACACGGCTGGATATGAAGCTCCAAAACAGCTCTGAAGTCTTGTCTGTCCTGGTGCACCAGTCCTGGAAACAGAAAATATTTAACATTAACTCACTGTCTTTAACAATATCTGCAACTACCCCTCCTCCCTCCCCCTTCAAAATACACACACACACACACACGCATGCACGCACGCACGCGCGCGCGCACACACACACACACCATGTATCAGTTATCTTGGGGTAACACATCTGTCTTAACAGTTGGAAATCATGGGTTCAATCCCCATGTGCATACAAACTTCCCCCACCCATACACTTCACCTTGAGTGGGTGCTAGTTCTCTAGATGAGATGATAAAACCGATACTCCATGTGCAATACAGTATTTAGTACACATTTCAGAATCTACAGCAACAAGAGAGTTGTCCCTGACAAAATTATGTAGGAAAAAATCCACTCTCTCAGGAACAAGTACATCAGCAGACAGGAAAATACAAAAAAAAAAAGAAAACTGTAGGTGGCACTGCTATTGTGGTGATGTGCTCTCAATGGAGAAAGCTGCCCACATTTCTAACAGAGAAATCTGCTGTGACTGATAGTGCTATACAGTGCAATACCGCACACACATTCACATGCATGCGCGCGCACATGCACACACACGTGAGACGGGGTAGCCTAGTGGTTAAAACATTGCACGCACAATTTGACAACTCCGATTCGATTCCCATTTGAGGGGATTTTTCTCCAGGAGTTAACACCAGTGCCAACTCCACTCTCCCAAAAGTCCTTTGGATGAGAATATAAACCGAGGCCCTGTGTGTGAACGCACGCAGAAAATCTCGCGCACATGTTAAATCCGGTTCTGCTTTTCACAAGAGTAGGCCCTTGTGTGCCAGTGGGAACAGACGACAAGATTTACAAAACTGCATACACATGGGGTAACGGGGACTGGATGTTAAAAAAACCCATGAGTTCTTATTCCATTATCCTCAATATAAAAGAATAAATAACTAAATAATAATAATCACACACACACACACACGCATACACAAAGCTGCCCACATTTATAACAGAGAAATCTGCTGAGACTGACAGTGCTATACAATACAATACCACACACAAACAAGAGAACTATGGCTGCATCCTGAACATGTTTCTGCAAAATCATTTAATGACACCAAATCTTGGAGATATATATATATTTATAACGTTTTACTCCTGGATATGTATGTCCCACTGTGTGTATGTAACTGGTTTTTTATATTTACACCTAAATACTCTAAATGGTTTTATAATAATAATAATAATACATGGAATTTGTATAGCGCTATCTCTTGTAAGAACAAATCAAAGCGCTTGCATTTGACCTACAGAGCCACAGATCATGCTGCCACCAGGCGCAAAGATCAACGACGAACAACGATGATCAACTGTTGTTGTCTTGTTGCTGCTGTACACTTTAGAACGCAAAGCCTGGGCAAGTATGTATGGAGGGCAAGCTGTTACCCATGCAGCAGACCCCCCTTCTCCACGGCACTGGAATGATCCATTGGAAGGGCATTGACCGATACGAATGGTTCCAGTACCGTCGCAGGAGCCACCAGAATGTTGCCATATACCTACAGCCCCGAGCCGCTCTGGGACTCCAACTCCCCGATTTTTCCTCAGGGATGGTGTCTAAACACGACACCTGTGTGCATGCTGGTTTGTTATAATTTTGTCATCCGCTCCTACCGGCACACGATGGCCTACTCTTCCGAAAGGTGGAACGGGGTTTTAACGTGTGCGCAAGATGTTCTGCGTGCATTCGCACACGGGGCCTCGGTTTCGAGTCTCATCCGAATGACTTTGACATTCAGTTCGATTTTTTCGTCAAACTGGGAAGAAAGGGCGAGGCTGGGTACGAACCCAGAAACTCACGATTTACATATTGGCAGGCGAACGTCTTAACCATTCTGCCACCGTCCTTCCCGTCCACCGTTTTAGTTATAACTTCACCATGATCATATCATATGATTCATAATATTTTCTTAAAACTATTCAGGTGGTTGGGGTATAGGGTAAGGGAAAGGCAGGCAGGAGGTGATGGAGATGGAGGGGGGAGAGGGGGAGGGTGAGAGAGACAGAAGGAATGAGAGGAGAGCTCTAGGCAGATTGAGAAACAGAGACAGACTGAGGTCTGTTTGACAGTAGGGTAATTCCTGGGCGTTTTTAACCAGAAAAAATATTTTCCCTCTGGATATGTCGGTTTTGCTTTGTGGTTTTTTTTTTTAATTAGGAGAATGCTAAATTGTGTGTTTTATTTATTCTTTTATATCGAGGAAAATGGAACAAGCAGTCATGGTTTTTTTACATCCAGTCCCCGTGTGTATGCAGTTTTGTAAATGTCATCTGTTCCCACCGGCACACGATGACTTACTCTTAAGAAAAACAGAACAGGATTTAACGTGTGCACAAGATGTTCTGCGTGCGTTTGCACACTGGGCCTCAGTTTATAATCTCATCTGAAAGACTCATCCGCGTGTGCATGTTTGAGTGTCTAAATTTGAAATTATTTATTTTTTGTGTTAGTCACACGAGTTTGAATGATTCAACTGCTAGTGCTTTAATTAGTTTGCTTTGCAAGATTCACTCATTCAGTGCTCTAGAAATTATAAGGGGGGGACGGATAGCCTAGTGGTAAGAACATTGCGCTGGCAATTTGACGACCCGGGTTCGAGTCCGGTCGAGGAAATTTTTCTCCTGGAGTTAACATCAGTGCCGACTCCACTCTCCCCAAAAGTCCTTCGGATGAGACTTTAAACTGAGGCCCCGTGTGCGAACGCACGCAGAACATCTTGTGCACACATTAAATCCTGTTCCGCTTTTCGTAAGAGTAGGCCATCGTGTGCCGGTGGGAACAGATGACAAGATTTACAAAAACTGCATACACACGGGGACCGGATGAAAAAAAGCACACTATTGCTTATTCTGTTATCCTCGATATAAAAGAATAAATAAATAAATAAATAAATAAATAAATAAATAATGTATTAATATCATTATTCCTGAATATGCTTTAGAAAATCATCACAATTTTCATACTGCATTTCACTTGAAGACTATCTAGGTCTTCCGTGTGCTTTGACATCCCCTTTCCAATTTCTTTCCATTGTACAACAGCTCATAAGTTTTATCTTTTATCAACTAGCAAATCTGGACAGGTCTGATGACTTCGTAAGTGATGTAATACATCATAATTATGTGATAGTCCTGGATACTGTTGAAAATTGTCATTTCATTTTAAAGCTTTCAAAAAGGATGATACCAAAACAGATCTCTGTGTGTGTGTGTGTGTGTGTGTGTGTGTGTGTGTGTGTGTGTGTGTGTGTGTGTGTGTGTGTGTGTGTGTGTGTGTGTGTGTGTGTGTGAGTGAGTGAGTGAGTGAGTGAGTGAGTAAGTAAGTAAGTAAGTAAGTAAGTAAGTAAGTAAGTAAGTAAGTAAGTAAGTAAGTAAGTAAGTAAGTAAGTAAGTCTTCAATTTTAACGTCTTTCCACTTCAAGTGATACCTGACGACCCTAAGATAGGAGACTGGATAGGTAAGAGAGAGAGAGAGAGAGAGAGAGAGAGAGAGAGAGAGAGAGAGAGAGAGAGAGAGAGAGAGAGAGAGAGAGATCTAATGAGTGTGTATGCACACGCACGCGCGTTAGTGTGTGTGTGTGTGTGTGTGTGTGTGTGTGTGTGTGTGTCTGTGTCTGTGTCTGTGTGATAAATAGTAACAGCAAATAAAAGGTATTCTTAACATTAACAGATCAAGAAAAATATTGAACATTTAAAAAATACCAAAAGAACTACAAGAACTACAATAAATGCCCTATAGGACTTAGCAAACCTTTAGCAATGTCAAACGTTAGATTTACATTGTTCAAAACTTCCTCAATGGCATTCTCAGAAAAGGCAGGGAGGTGATGTTTTAACTTATTTAAGTTCTTACATTCAAGTATGATATGTGTGTTGTGTGTGTGTGTGTGTGTGTGTGTGTGTGTGTGTGTGTGTGTGTGTGTGTGTGTGTGTGTGTGTGTGTGTGCGTGCGTGCGGGTGTGTGTGTGTGCAAGTGTGTGCTAGTGGAGAGGGGATGGCGGGGGTGGGGGGGGGGAGGGGAGGGGGGGAGAAAGACATGAGGGAGATAGGTTGGAGAAACTAGTGAAGAGGGGAGGGGTGAGAAGCTCTATGTGGTAGTGGGTAGGGGAAGAAGACTAGTGAAGTGGGAAAGAGATAGGGAGGTGAGCAGCAGCAGAGGGAGAGAATTTGTGTGTGTGTGTGTACATGTTTTTTTATTTTATTTATTTATTTATTCTTTTATATCGAGGATAACATATGTGTGTGTGTGTGTGTGGTGTGTGTGTGTGTGTGTGTGTGTGTGTGTGTGTGTGTGTGTGTGTGTGTGTGTGTGTGTGAGTGGAGAGTGTAGAGGAGAGGAGAGAGAGAGAGAGAGAGAGAGAGAGAGAGAGAGAGAGAGAGAGAGAGAGAAGAGAGAGAGAGAGAGAGAGAGAAAGAGAGAGAGAGAGAGACTAGAGATCAATACTCTCTCTGGTGAAGGTTGAAGAAGATCCTATGCCTTTCTCATTTTATTTTTAATCTGATTTCGGAGTGGACTCACCATGACAGTTTGCATGGCCAGAAAACAAGTGCTGTGTATGTGTGTGCTTTGCTGCTGTCCAGTATAGCACCAGAGCGGAGGCTGTGTTCCACACGATGTAACTTCAGAACGAGTCACTTTGCTGTTTTAAGGATCAACTGATTTTCCGAAAGTGCGAGAGGTTTTATTGTTCCATGATTTTCCAAGAAATCAGCGCTTCTACAAATCAAGAGCCGTGATTTGCAATGTTCCGATCGCATTCCAAGTTGCGATACCACTTGCGAATGAAAGTTCGACTTTCACTAGCGAGTAGCCCTATGCGAGAGACGTAGCGAGGGCTTCAAACCTTACTCGGCAAAAAGAACGGTCAATTTTGCTGTTTATGCATCTATATCAGCAACTGTACCTCTTTTAGCCGCATCCTTGCCTGTTAGCATCATTTTGCATTCACTCCGCGTCTCTATTTGCTTGTAAGTGTATCAGTTTGGTCTGTTCTCTCCTGAAAGTTTACACCACTTTCCGCCATTTTTTTTTAAAGTACAGCTAAGCACATGTGTTATCAGGGGAGATAAGTAACTGAACGATAGGGCCTAGGCCTAGCAGACGACGTAAGGCGAGAAGAACAGCATGCTAAACGATAGAAGACGACATTTTCCATTTTCGGATTTTTCGTTGACAAAAATTGGATTTTGATTACGGAAAATCGTATTTTCCAACTTTTTCCGGAACAAATACGGAAGGTGCACAGGTCTGTTTTATTTATAATTCAACAATAATTATTTTCTTACTGTTCTTGATATTTTTATTTATAAAATTTGAAATCTTTTAAAGCAATTATGACAGGTGGCTGGGGGCATGTGGTGAGGGAGAGGGAGGGGGTGTTGAAGAAGGGGGGGGAGGGAAGGGGTGGGAGAGAGAGAAAGCTGGAGGGAGCGAGAGGTTATGTTTGACAGCAGCATAATTTCTCTGTGTTTTACCAGAATCCCCCCCCCCCCCCCCCCCCCACCTGGATGTACATTTTCTTATAAAAAAAAAATCACTATCTTTATTATGTAATATACTGGAAGACTGTCTTGGTCATTCTACGACATAGAATGACCAAGACAATCTTATATTTTATGTTATTCATAGGTTGTTACTTTTTAGCAATCATGACAGGTGGTGGAAAGTTGAAGTGAGGGGGACTAGGGAGAGAGGGGAAGTAGGGGTGGGGAGGGGTAGTAGAGGATAGAGGGGTGGATGAAGACAGAGAGAAAGAGATCCAGCAGCACATGACCAGACCTCAGTGATGACTTGTATTTTATGTAAACATGTGTGTGTGTGTGTGTGTGTGTGTGTGTGTGCGTGTGTGTAAGTGTGTGTGTGCGTGTGCGTGTGCGTGTGTGTAAGTGAGTGTGTGTGTGTGTGTGTAAGAGTGTGTGTGTGTGTGTTAGTTAGTTCTTCAGTTTAACGTCCTTCCACTAAATAGTGATATCAGACGGGAAAGTGTATATGAGTGAGTGAGTGTGTGTATGGAGGGGAGGGGGGAGAGGAGGGGGCTGGGTGGGTTTGGATGGCACATAGCTAATTATCTGCAGTAAACAACTATAAGAACCAAGAATTAAAACAATAGAACAAGAATAATGAAAAGAAAGAAATGACAGTTTAAAACACTAACTTTGCAATTCATATAACTAGTAAACATCATTATACTATTATAACTAGTAAACAAACATACTATAAGAACCTGATAATAGGACTGTGACTTAATGACAATGCAATTTCTTTCATTAGCGAAATGTCTTTTAGAATTTGCTCTATGCAAACGTATTTGTAAACTGGTAAAAAGATTTTCAAATCTCTGCATTCTAAAAGAATGTGACCTATGGTAATATTTTCGCCACAGATACAAGTTGCTTTTTTTGAAAATTTCGATCTAAAAGCATTGAGCTTGAACCTATAGATAAGAGATACAACATTTCTATATTCGTGAGAGTTACGGCATTTGATCTTATCAAAAGATAATAAATGGGTTACATCATCATTCTGGTGAGAACCAATACTTTGTTTCTTTTTAAAATGTTTCCAACATGCATTTTGTAACATGCTATAGCCCTCATGAACGGATAAGGGGACATTAATGCTGCAGGACCCATCAGTGTGCTTTGCTCCACATTTTGCTACTTTGTCAACTATTTCATTAAAGTAGATACCACAATGCGAAGGAATCCAGCAAAAGGTAACACAGGTGCCTCGTAACATCAGAAAATGAATCAGATGTCCAATCTCAGTTACGAGATCTTGTCTCACTTTTGAACTGGAATTTTTTAGAGCAAGTAAAACCGACTTGGAATCAACACAAAAAAGCGTTTGAAATATGTTTTGGGGGAAATCTAGAAGAAAATATAAAGCCATCAAAATG
Organism: Stramonita haemastoma; assembly: GCA_030674155.1. Lineage (NCBI taxonomy): Eukaryota > Metazoa > Mollusca > Gastropoda > Neogastropoda > Muricidae > Stramonita > Stramonita haemastoma. Next base: position 60,400,624 of record CM060327.1, on the reverse strand, counting down.
GCAGATAATTCAGCTGTAAAAATAGATCGATTTTTCCCAATATGAAAAGATCTTTCTACTTTCAATGATGGGATTACAAAAGCTGCTCCCGCCTCGTTGTCGCTCAAAAGTGAGCCGTCAGTGTAGATTTTTAGATGTTCTGGATATGCAGTTTGTATATGTTCTTTCACTGACGCGCTAAGAATATTTTCATTACCTGTTTTGGTTAAAGAAGAATAATTTAAGTCAAAATTAGCTCTCTGAAGCTCCCATGGTGGGCAAGATGAAATGTTATTAATCTTTGATTTAGTTATTTTTGTTGGACATATTTCTGCCTTATCAAATAAGTGAGAAGTATAAGTTCTAGCCGTGGTAACAGAACGAATAGTATGTGCTCTTTTGGGGAAGTTGACATCAGATCTTATATCAATTTCGGTGTCCACATTGGTTTCCTGTTTTGAACAACGTAAGAGATATTTAGCCACAGCCAGTTGTCGATGATCATCTAAAGGCAATACACCTATCTCTTTATAAGTGCCCATGGATGATGCATGGAAAGGTACACCCAAAGCTAATCGAAAACCCTTACAGTCTAATCTTGTCATTTTTTGTAATAAAGATTTTGGAGCGCTGAAAAATGCTTCCTGGCCATAAATGAGTCTAGAACGTACAAGAGATAATGCGAGATGTTTTAAAACAGCTACATCCTGAGCCCACACTTGTTTGCTGATAACTTTCAAGAAGTTAAGACTTTTCCGGGCTTTAGTATTTAAATAGTCAATGTGATGATTCCAACTTAGTGAGGATGTGAAGTGTACCCCTAAAAACTTCACCATAGGTTTGTATTCCAAAGCTTTCCCATCTATCTGAAAAACAGGTAGAACTGGTGGGTTAGTACCATTATTAAAAAGTACAAGATTAGTCTTTTCGGGAGACAGTAACAGACCATTCTCAAAGATGTAGCCATTAAGTTTAACTCAAGCTGATAAATGTTTTTCAAATGATTAAGATGCCTCTTTGGTGTTCTCTTTTTCATTGTGACATTCATCCACATACAAATGTCGTCAGCGTACTGGACATGGATAGCATTACTTGAGAGACACTTTGAAAGATCATAAAGAAGAATATTGAAAAGATGTGGCGCAATGACTGATCCCTGTGGAATACCCATAGTTGGAAATCGTAAGGAAGAATAGGAATTTCCAACTTTAACCTGCATGCATCTTTCGGAGAGAAATGTTTTAACATAATAATAGACATTTCCAGATAAGCCAATAGATTTCAATTTGTACAGTAACCGTTTATGCCAGACCTGATCGTATGCTTTCTTTATATCAAAAAATGTGGCAAGTACATTTTTCCTACATGCAAATTGTTGTTTAATCTGTGTGCTGAGTTTAAACAGATGATCTGCTGTGGATCTACCTTTCTGAAAACCTGCTTGACAGACAGGGATTATTTGGTTTTTATCACAGTAATATATTAGTCGGTTTAAAATGATTTTTTCCATAAGTTTTCCTGTGTGTGAGGTTAAAGCTATTGGTCTGTAACTGTTTTTATCACTTTTAGATTTACCCTGCTTTGGGACTGGCACTAAAACGGAATGTTTCCAAATATGGGGAATGACCCCCTGAGACCAACAAGTTTGAAATAGTTCAAGCAGTAATATTATCCAATTTTCTGGCAGCTGTTTCAAAAATTCGTTTGAAATAGCATCTATACCAACGGATGTTCTTTTTGTCCCAAGAGAAAGAAGAGCATCTTTCAATTCTTGCAGAGTTAGGGGAGCATTGACATAGTGATTATTATCTCCCACAGGATCGTTATACATGTCTTTTTGTTCTTTTTTTTCTCTATAGGCTTTGCATTTTTCAGTAAGACTTTTATTACTCATTGTATCTGAAAACATTTCTATGAAAGTATCAGCTTTTTCTAAACTAGTTGGAAGATCTTTGTCTTGAATCTTAATTGGACAGTTAGGAAGCTTAATCCCACTTTTCATGTCTTTAAATTTATTCCATACCTTTTGTACATCATTATGGGAGTTAACTTCTTTTAGGCAAAAGGAAGACCAAAATTGACGTTTGCTTTCTTCAACAGTTTTATCACAAAACAGTTTTGCTTTTTTCATAAGAGAATGATTTTCGGACGTTTTATTTCTTAAGTATACTTTACAAGCAGCTTTTTTGTCATTAACAGCTTTTTGACAAGCAGGATTCCACCATATATTTCCCGAATGCTTTTGTGACTTCATGGAAGAATACTTTGGAATAGAACTATCAGCTGCTAGTAACACGTATTCTTTAAAATTTGCATAAAAAATATCAATGTCACCACTTTTTATACTTTCAATGTTAATTTGTGTCAAAATATCTTTAAACTTGTTCCAGTCAGCAAGACGATAATTGTATTTTGGGATGACATCTTTTTCTTTATCACATTGTAGAGAATTTTCATTTAGAGTGATAGCAATTGGAAAATGATCACTTCCTAAAGTATCGTCTTCTACTTTCCAGTTACACCTGGAAACAAAGGTTGGAGAAATAAAAGATAGATCTAAAGCGCTAGGTCTTTGGTTTGAAACATCTGGATTCGCGTGACATTGCCATCATTAAGTAGAAAAAGACAAGAATCAACAATGTTTTCAATAAACCGATTATTGGTCACTGATGTACAGTTTTTATCCCAGAAGGGGAGTGTGCATTGAAATCCCCACATATTAACCATTTTTTATTAGAATCTGGTAATGTGTGCAACCATTCTGTGTTGCTATCATTAGGGCCTTTAGGTAAATATACCGAAACAATGTTTAGATCTATAGATTTGTTAAGTTTTACACATGCAGCACAAGAATGCAAATGAGGTACATTAGTTGGAACAGGTGAGGTAGATTCAATATATTCTATACCTTTGTGCACATAAATTGCTACCCGTATCTTTTCAGTGTCATTTGCAACAAGTTCATGGATTGGTGGGTAGTAGTAATTTTTTAGAATGGGTAGTTTGTTTCTGGTAACGTTTAAAGACTGTAATACCAAAACTTCAGATTTGAACGATGCCAGATGCTGAATAAGATACGGTAAATTTGTTGTTACAGATCTGCAGTTCCACTGTAAAATTTTAAATGGACAAGATTTCATAATTATCAAGAAAAACAGTTAGGTGTAATCTACTATACAACGACTTATACAATAGCAAGGTTTTGAAAATATAATTGGTTCTCAGGTAAAATAAAGATGTAACCCAATGTGTGTGTGAATGTAGATGTGAGATTGTATGTAGATGTGTGATAGTACAGATCTAAAAGAGGAAAAAATATACCACGGGAAACAAATCAAAAAGTTAGTTCGTCTTCAAATGACACGGAATAGTACTGCTATAAAAGACAATCTATGGAGTGTCAGAGTTAATGCAATAGTACTCAAAAGACTTTACGACTTCCCCAAGTCCTTCAAAAGATTATGCCTCAGTGGCTGAATCCTATGTGCAGGATGTCTTGGGCACATTGAAATTGTGGAACCCATTCCTCTCCAGGTAGTGGAGTGCATGTTGGACATGTTTGTGTTATCCATACCATCAGCCATGGATGACCTGTTCATCTATAAAAGAATGGGTTTTCAATACGAACATTCTACATATGTGGCCTCTGTTCTATACTAAACCGAAGGACTTTAAGAGGAATGAAGAATGATCTAGTAGGCTATTTGCCACAAATTCATGATGAAACAATCATCTTATAATCAAAAAATTGAGTTTGCCCCCGAAAAAACAATAACAAAGTCAGTGCCCTTTTCTCTATGTCAAACCACCACCCCAATATGCAATTCCCACTACTTGGAAAGAGGGAATCTTGGTGTATATTGTCAATATGAACGTATGTACTTGAAAGTACACTCACGCGTGCGTGTATATGTGTTTGCTTCATGTGTGTGTGTGTGTGTGTGTGTGTGTGTGTTGTGTGTGTGTGTGTGTGTGTGTGTGTGTGTGTGTGTGTGTGTGTGTGTATGCTCGCGCATGTACGTGTGTGTGTGTGTGTGTGTGTGTGTGTGTGTGTGTGTGTGTGTGTGTGTGTGTGTGTGTGTGTGTGTGTGTGTGTGTGTGTGTATGCTCGCGCATGTACGTGTGTGTGTGTGTGTGTGTGTGTGTGTGTGTGTGTGTGTGTGTGTGTGTGTGTGTGTGTGTGTGTGTGTGTGTGTGTGTGTGTGTGTGTGCACAGAGGGGGGGGGGGGGTCAAGAGGGAAGGTTTGGTTTCTTTTATATTTAAAAACAGTCATAGAGTGGTCCATAGGGGTTCAGCCATGGATCCTGATTCACCGCCAGACGCCTGTGGTCAGTGTGAAACACAAAGTTTCCTGTTTGTCGTGAAGTCACAGTGTCTTGGTTTTGTCGTTCGGCGAGGCGATTCCCAGAACAGATCACGAAGATGCCGGCCAATGTTTCCAGCAAGGGCACTGCTTCCTCTCTTGGTGGGGTGGATCCCGTCATTCTTCAGGAACACCTGGTTGGTTCTGAGGTTGTTGTGAGCCACGGTGGAAATGGTGGTGTTTTCATGAAGGTCGTCGGTAAGGATCGCATTGAATAGATCTTGTTTGATTTGAAGAGCTCTGTGTTTTGTTGGTGCTATTTTGCTTATGACGACTTTGCATCTGGGATGGTCACATGCAATCCTCTTTGCTTTGAGCAGAAGGGCTTTAGAAGCTGCAGTGGTGTCCTTTGTCTTCAGGTCATTGATTCCACAGTGGATCAATATTGCCTCCGGTGGATGGTTCATTTTCGAAACTGCAGATTTGACGGCGTTGTCAATGTCGTCAATGGTGTATGCCTTGCGGGTGAAGACTTTGATGCCGTAAGACTGTCCTAATCTGTTGGCGTGTACACCATTTATCACAGAATCATGGACCATGAGAACCACTGGAAGATCTTGATTGCTAGAGGTTGTTGATTTTAAAGTTTCTAGGTGGACAGATTTAGAACCGGAAGGTGTTGATACGTAATTTGGCTTCCTGACGTTCTTTCCAGCGACTTTGACGTCATTTCTTTTGTTTTCAATTTCTTTTTTCTCCGGATTTGAGGATTTAGGCCTACGTGGTGTGTGTTGAACAAAGTTAGGACTAATTTTGGGCGACTTTTCTCTTGTAGAGGGCTTTTTATCATTGGGGAGCCGGGTGGATTGTTTGACAGCATCTGCATACGAATAAACACGGTCGGTTTGTGTTTGGGCGTTCGAAGTACTGACCTTAACCTCCCGTGCTGATTTTGTTGCTGATTTTGCGTTGTCTTTTAGTTCTTTTACAGTTGTTTCCAATGAAGCGATTTTTGTGCACAGGGAAGCGATGATTTCAGCCATTTTATCGAGCTTTTTATCAATAGATGTATCCATGCCGTCTCCTGTTGTTGAGCACACATTTCCAAGCCTCGGCAGGCTACAGCCCGGTTCCTCCGACGGTTTTTTGGAAACAGAGCCAGGTTTCCTTTTCAGTGTCGTTTCACTGACTGGCTTGCTTCCAGATGAATCCGGGTTATTCCTTGCTTTTTTCTGGACACCACTCATGCTTCTTGTCTTTGTCATTTTGAGTGCAAAGCTAAAAACTCTGACAATAACTATTTAGCAGTTGGTCTTGTCCGCCATCTTGATGACGTGTGTGTGTGTGTGTGTGTGTTGTGTGTGTGTGTGTGTGTGTGTGTGTGTGTGTGTGTGTGTTGAAAGTGGCTGTCTAAAGATGTTATAAAAAAAAAAAGATTGTCCTCAAATTAAAATAGTGAATAAATAAATAAATGCACACACACACAGATTACTTACATACGCCAGAGTCCCAACTGCTGTCGTCCAAAGAACTCCGCAATCTCCACACACCACACTGGAACACACTGAGTAGAACATGTATAAACACAACACACTGAACAGAATATGTATAAACACAACACACTGAACAGAACATGTATAAACACAACACACTGAACAGAACATGTATAAAACACAACACACTGAACAGAACATGTATAAACACAACACACAGAATAGAACATGTATAGACACAACACACTGAACAGAACCTGTATAAACACAACACACTGAACAGAATATGTTTAAACACAACACACTGAATAGAACATGTATAAACACAACACACTGAACAGAACATGTATAAACACAACACACTGAACAGAATATGTATAAACACAACACACTGAATAGAACATGTATAAACACAACACACTGAACAGAACATGTATAAACACAACACACTGAATGGAACATGTATTAACACAACACACTGAACAGTACATGTATAAACACAACACACTGAACAGAACATGTATAAACACAACACACTGAATGGAACATGTATTAACACAACACACTGAACAGTACATGTATAAACACAACACACTGAATGGAACATGTATACACACAACACACTGAACAGAACATGTATAAACACAACACACGGAATAGAACATGTATGTATACACACAACACACTGAATACAACATGTATAAACACATGTCAGCAGTAATGATTGTAGCACAACAGCCACCTCCTGGCTTACACACCCCCCCCCCACCCCTTCTCCTATAGAATTTCTTCACTCTCCCCTCCTGTTCCCCCTCCCCTACCAACCTCTTCCTTCTCCCATCCCCGTAACTCCTCCTTTTCTAGTCCCTAATGCTTCATTACAAGATCAATATTTCTGATGTTATCAGGTCTTCAGTGCACCGATTATTCCATGCAAAACCCCATTTTCTTCCTTAGATAAAACTACATTTACTACTATACAAACCACTGTTGACTTTTTTGAGTGCAACTATATAGCTTATTTGGAATATTTGTATTTTGCCGTTATTCCTTGGCTAGAGCTCAGAGGTTCACCAATAGTGATACTTTCACATATGCCACTGTTTACCTCCCCCCCCCCCCCCCCCATCAACACCATATTTTAAAGCAGCTGTATTCCAACTTCAGGGATGATATCTGTGGGTGCGTACATGGTGATCATTTTAAACTTAAAAATGCAAAACATGATGAAGCCTTGTGTCTACTCACTCACTCACTCACTGGGCACAGGGGGTCTGTGTGTGTGTGTGTGGTGTGTGTGTGTGTGTGTGTGTGTGTGTGTGTGTGTGTGTGTGTGTGTGTGGTGTGTTCTGTCTCTGTCACAGAGGAAATAACGTAAAAAAAGACCCCCTGCTCCCCCCCCCTGGAAAAAAGTGCTCTTGTGATGCTTTAATCCATGTGGTCTGCATCTAGTCACCGCCATATCTGAAACAAGATCACATATTCATGTAAAAGTCAAACCTTGACACTTTCATGTTAAAGTCAAACCTTGACATGAAACAGTTTATGATAATCCCACCTCACACCCTTCTGTCCTGCACACTGCATGCTGCTCAACATCACACCTGTTCACCTAGTCACCTGTCAGCAACATCAATCATGAGAGTAGCCACTGATGCATGCCCCCCCCCATCAACTGTCCCCATCCCCTCCTGTCTTCCATCCTTCAGTAGATTCATCTTTCAGCAACTCTGTCCACTGGACTGTGTTCTCTCCATTTGAATAAGTGGGCAGTCATCGTTGTTGTCTCCTGCCCTCCAACTTGCCCCGGGCCATGGTGAAGTCTTCAATACCTGGCAGCTCTGATGTCTCATGGCATGTCCAAAATATGTCCTCTTCCTTTACTTCACCTTCACCTGTCCTGTAGTCCTGTGGACCGTGGGGGCACCACTGAAGATTTTGAAACCAGCTTCCTCCACTCTTATTCCTAGAGGTCTTCTGAAGAAACACATATGTGCACTTTTGGTTCTGTTTTCATCTGCAGCTTTAAAAGTCCACCCTTCACTGCCATGTAAAACACTGGGCCTAGTAAGTGTTCACTTTTTAGGTGTGATTTTATTTCATCAATATCTGTCTTTTCAAATATTAATCCGTTGTTCAGTTCAGCTATCTCCATTGCCTCTGTCATCAGTAGGAGATCCACACAATGCCACCAGGGTTCGCCATCTTTCTCTGTCTCTGCTGAGTTCTATGATCTCCTGCAGCCCTCCCAGACCACTGATATCAGTGATGTTGACAATGCTGGAGATTCTCCTTGGGGTTATTAAGATGGAAAATTCTTTCTTTGGCTTGGGCAATTCCTGCTTCAATGTCTTTTGTACATGTGGCACTGGCTGGTTTGTATGACCAGGGGTGTTTAACATGACTAATTTTGAAGGATTCTCCATCAACTTGTACGCGAATTCACCAATATACATGATCTTGAATTGTGACGTGTGACATGACCAAGCCATCCCAGCTTCCTCCACTTGACAACAGCCAGGGGGGGGTTGTTCCTGTGGCCCAGCTTTCATGGTCACCTCTTTCCACACTGACTCCTTGTCCTGTGGCCCAGCTTTCATGGTCACCTCTTGCCACTCTGACTCCTTGTCCTGTGGTCCTGTCAGGAGATGTGGAGAGGCCTGATGACAGTGACGAGTGATTACGTTAAAGCAAGCTTCTCCACCCCAAGGAGAATGGGCCCAGCCTCAAGAATAGGTGGCCCACATGTCTTCTGGGCTTTTCCTTTCTATCTATCATCAATGTTGAAATGCCACAAGCTCCACTTCTTCTGGTGGTGTTCTCAGGACAACGCATGCATGCATGTACACACACACACACCCTCACACACATGCCCCCCCCTCCCCCCCCCACACACACACTCCTAAACAATCATATACTTCTTTGCAAACTTTCTGAATGTCTGCTACACAGCCCAGTCGTTATCTTCCTGTGACTGATCTTTTTTTTTTAAGGCAATTTTTTATGACTTGTTCTTTATACCTCTCCAATTGCCCCCCCCCCCCACCCCCCCAAACTTTGCGCACATTACCTACATAATCAGATGTAAACATATTCAAAGTTTAAAAGTTTCTTCATGTTATATATAGTTCCTATTGTTAGTTAATTGAGAAGGTTTTTTTTCTACTTGTTATTATTGATTGGTTGTAGCTTTTTGAAAAAAATGTTCCTGATTTGTTCCCTTAAGTTCAACACCATACTTAAAGCTAAGCTCCCCCCCCCCCCCCCCCCCCCCAAAGATAAGAGTTTCTTAGGAAGGGGTGGGAAGGGGTGGGTGCATAAGCACAGGCGCATGACAGACTGTCAGAAAATGTCACTTCAGACTTTTTTTTTAGATGGAAATCTAATCGGTCACAGGCAAACAGAATCGGTACCGCGTACCGGCTGCTTCGAAAATTTTCGGTATTCCCTGTTTACAATCAGTAAAATATCAAAAATTACCGGTAATCACAAACCCTGAACAAAGTTTACAGTTTTAAAAAATGTGTGACATTAAGAAGTCAATGTGTATTGCAATGTTTCCTGCACAACTGAACTGTTGTGAAGACACACTATCAAGAGCAAACAATGCACATTCAGAGAAAAATAGTGGCACTGTACTGTGGTGATGATGCTCTCCCTTGGGACAGATAGGGACCTTATTTTCAAAAAGAGAATTCTATAATACTGAGGTGTGATAAAACAGCTAAGCACTCTAACAACCATATTAACAATAATGATAATGATTACTATACTTATTATTAACTTTACTGTTAGGTAATTAAAATGATGATGAATGATACTACTACTACTACTACTACTACTACACTACTACTACTACCAGAAGTTGTAATACCATCATTATTCTTCATAACATTATCGTCATTAATGCCAAGACAGTCTATTGTCATGAACAAAACACACAAAAAAGCCAACTTTTCCTTGATGTAGTTGGTACATTTTCACCTTCCCTCTTTGCCCCCCCCCCCCCCCCCCCCCTTCCCCCCAAAAAAAGAAAACAAGAACAACCAAAAACAAAAAAACCCAAGAAACCAAAACAGCAACAGCAAACACACCCCAACACCCCCCCCCCCCCCCCCCCACAAATAATTAATTTTAATACCAGTACCTTTAAAAAACAAAACAAAAAACAAAAAAAACTGTGTACTTAGATATTAAAATAAAATAAAAACTTGATTTAAAGAATTGTAAAATCTCTCCACATGGTTAAACCATATAACAAGATGAATACCCCCCAAAACTTGCTTAAATAATACAACAACAAAACCCGCCCATTCACTAAGTGTCTACATGATGACACAATATTCTACAATATCTTAGAGCTGAAAATTATGCCAATAATAACAATGATAACCATTAACATAGAAATACAATATCCCACAGCATTTCCGAATTAAAAACAACAACAGTAACATCATTACAATTAACATAATATTCCACATCAGTAAACATACGTCAATGATGCTATTTCCCAGGCACCAGGGTGGTAGGAAGGCACAAAACACACATTTCATACATTGCTTTCAATACACCATTTTTCAAGAAAGGGTGTTTTTTTTTCCCTTTTCTCTCTTTTTTTCTTTTCTTTCATTTTTTTCATCATTTTTTTTCTCTCCTCTCTTGTTTGCATTTTTTTCTTTTTCCTTTTTTAGTTTTGGTTTTACTTCTTATTTTTCTAATTATTTTTTTCCATTTCCATTTTTTCATTTTCATTTTTTTCTTCTTTTTTTTCCCTTTCATTTCTTTTTGAGGAGGACGGCATTACTGTGCAATAAATTCCATACATACATCATTCACTTTCTTTCCTCTTCCCTTACAAACAGTAATTTCCCAGAAAAACACTTCTATCAACACTACCATGTTCCAAAGCAACAATTCAAATCACATCACACAGATCATTGAAAAACAAAACAAAACAGGACTGTCCATGTGACAGATTAAAAAAAACAACCACCCAAAGAACAAAACCCAACCAAGTCAGCTGTATCATAAAAATTATAAGACTCTCTCTCTCTCTCTCTCTCTCTCTCTCTCTCTCCTCTCTCTCTCTCTCTCTCTCTCTCTCTCTCATTAATGAATATTAATTGTCAACTTGGACAAATTATGCAAGCCGAGCGATGATTGTCTACAAAATCTGCCTAAAGTCACATGTCCTCTAACCTAGTCTACCCCCTCCAAAACACACACACACACACACACACACACACACACACACACACACACACACACACACACACACGAGGAGGCATTAAGTAACATCTCCTCTAACCTAGTCTACCTCCCCCCCCCCCCCCCCCCCAACAAAACACACACACACACACAAGAGGAGGAATTTAGTCACATCTCCTCTAATCTACTCTACCCCCCCTCCCCCCAAACAAAACACACACACACACAAGAGGAGGAATTAAGTCACATCTCCTCTAACCTAGTCTACCCCCACCCCCCCCCCCCACACACACAAAACACACACACACACACACACACACACACACACACACACACACACACGAGGAGGAATTAAGTCACATCTCCTGTAACTTAGTCTACCCCCTAAAAAACCACACACCCCCAAAAAAACCAAAAAAAAACCACACACACACAAAAGAGGCATCAGTCACATCTCCTCTAACTAGTCTACCCCCACCCCCACAAAACACAGACACATACATGACATTAAATCCTCACACCACCCCCCCCCCCCCCACCTGACACACAGGCATTTTCCTCTCAATTTTGATAGATTCCATGCATACTCCCCCCCCCCTCCCTTGCTCTCTCTCTCTCTCTCTCTCTCCTCTCTCTACTCTCTCTCTCTCTCTCTCTCTCTCTCTCTCTCTCTCTCTCTCTCTCTCTCTCCTCTCCAAAAAAAAAGGTTTTCAAACAATCTCTTTCAAACTATGATGCTGATACAGCACAAAGAAGAAAAGGAAGAAAAGCAATCAACAAACACAATAAAAAAAAAGAAGCAAAAAAAGAAAAGCCAAGTCAAAATGCACATTCATTTCCATCATCAAAAAAAAAGAGAAAAAAAAAGAAGAAAACCTGTCTAAATGCATTTACATTTCCATCATTAAATCACAATCAAAAAAAGAAAAAAAAAGCGTCAAAATGCATTTTCATTTCCATCATGAAATCAATGATGGTTTGGGGCATTAGTTTCTGATAAACATATCCCATACTAAACACACACACACACACACACACACACACACACACACACACACACACACACACACACAAGGAGGCATAAAGTCACATCTCCTCTTTCCTAGATTACCTCTACCCCCCCCCCCCCAAAAAAAAAAAAAAACAACAAAAAAAACAACCCAAACACCCCCCCCCAAAAAAACAACCAAAAACACACACACACATGAGGTATTAAATCCCATCTCATATCACATCATTATCACCACTATCATTATCCCCACACACTATCATTATCCCCACACACTATCATTATCCCCACACACTATCATTATCCCCACACACTATCATTATCCTCACACACACACACACACACACACACACACACACACACACACACACACACACACACACTTATTCAATCTATTCTAAGATACTGAGCAAATAGGTTCCTGTCATAAATTCCCAAAATCTTCTCTCTCCTACTCTTTCTCTCAAAAAAAAAGTATAAAAAAGACTTTTTAAAGAAAAGGTTTTCAAACAATCTCTTTAAAACTATGATGCTAATACAGCACAAAGAAGAAAAGCAAACAACACACATCATCAAAAAAAAAAAAAAAATCAACCCAAAATGCACATTCATTTCCACCATTAAATCAAAGATGTTTTTGGGCATCCCATTCTGACAAATATGTCACATATGTCCAGAATTTTCATAGATATCAAAGCATTTTATATCAACGCAATCAGTACCCCCCCCCCCCCCCCACACACACACACACAAAAATGAGGAGAAATTTAGTCACATCTCCTCTCATCTAGTCTAACCCCCCTCCTCCCAACAAAGCACACACACACACATGCGCACACACACACACACACACACACAACACACACACACACACACATGAGGAGGAATTTAGTCACATCTCCTCTTACCTAGTCTAATCCCTCCCCCCACAACACACACGCAGACACACACACAAACGAGGAGGCATTTAGTCACATCTCCTCTAAGTCTAACCTAGTCTACCCCACCTACCCCCATCCCCAACAAAACACACACACACACACACACACACACACACACACACAAGGAGGAATTCAGTCACATCTCCTCTCACCTACTCTACACCCCCCCCCCCCCCCCCTCCCCCTTAAAAAAAACCAAACAACCAACCCCCCTAAAACAAACGAAAAAGAAACACATACACACACAAACACAAATGAGGAGGCATTTAGTCACATCTCCTCTCACCTAGTCTAACCCCCCCCCCACCCCCCCCAACAAAGCACACACACGCACTTGCACACACACATACACACACACACACACACATACACACACACACACACACATACACACACATGAGGAGGAATTTAGTCATCTCCTCTTTCCTAGTCTATGCCCCCCTCCCTCCCCTGAAAAGAAACAAACAACCCCCCAAAACAAAGAAAACACACACACACACACACACACACACACCACTCACTCACTCACCACACACACACACACACACACACACACACACACACACACACACACACACACACACACACACACACACACAACACATACACACACACGAGGTATTAATTTAAATCCCATCTCATATCACATCATTATCCCCTCCCCCCCCCCTTCCACACACACACTTTTGTTCAATCTATTCTAAGATACTGAGCAAATAGCGTTCCTTTCATAATTTCCCAGAATACTCTCTCCTCTTTCCCACCCAAAAAAAAAGTATAAAGAAAGATTTACTTTTTTTTTTCAATTTCTTTAAAAGTGTGATGCTGATACAGCACAAAGAAGAAAAGCAAACAACATACATCATACCCCCTCAAAAAAAGAGAAAAATCCACTCAAAATGCATATTCATTTCCACCATTAAGTCAAAGATGTTTGTAGGCATCCCATTCTGACAAATATGCCACATATGTCCAGAATTTTCATCAATATCAAAGCATTCTCGTATCAACACAATCGGTATTGTAACAACCTCACAGCCAATATATATCTTTTAAATGTTCACAGCACAAAAAGAAAAAGCACAAACTAAAAAACAAAATTCACAACCAAATGATTAAAAACAAACAGCCAACTCCTACACACATAAAATTACAATGATACATACTGCGTAACTGACAACTCAGGAAAGTTATGCAAGCTGACTGATAGTTTGTTTGCAAATACAAGTTTTTAGTTCATGGACTTGACCAGTTTTTTGTTGCTGATATCAGTCGGACTTGCACAAATTTTCCAGGTTGCCCATCATACACAATACATGCACGCACGCATGTGCGCACAACGCACACACACAAACAAGGCGGCATTTAGTCACATCTCCTTTCGCCTAGTCTAACCCCCCCTCCCCCCAGCAAAGCACACACACACACACAAGTAGGAATTTAGTCACATCTCCTCTCACCCAGCCTACTCCCCCCCCCCCCCCCCCCCAAGAAAAAAAAAGAACAAACAACCCCCTAAAACAAACAAAAAAGAAACACACACACATGAGGAGGCATTTAGTCACATCTCCTCTAACCTAGTCTACCCCCCCCCCCCTCCCCCCCCCCCCCCCCCCCCCGCCCCCGAACAAAACACACACACACTTACACATATACACAAGGAGGCATTTAGTCACATCTCCTCTCACATAGCCTACCCCCCCCCCCCCCCCACCAAAAAAAAAAAGAAGAAACAAACAACCCCCCTAACACAAACACACACACACACACACACAAGGAGGAATTTAGTCACATCTCCTCTAACCAAGTCTAACCCCCCCCCCCCCCCCCCCCCCCCCAAACAAAACACACACACACACTTACACACACACACACTTACACACACACCACACACACACACACACACACACACACACACACACACACACACACACACACACAAGGAGGCATTTAGTCACATCTCCTCTTTCCTAGTCTACCCCCCACCCCCCCGAAAAAAAACAAACAAAAAAAACAAACAAACAACCCCCCAAAAACAAACAAAAAAGAAACACACACACACACACACAAATGAGGAGGAATTTAGTCATATCTCCTCTCACCTCTCACCTACATACTGGAAATAAAAATTTGATTGAATGATCGATTGATTGATTGACCTAGTCTAACCCCCCCCCCCCCCCCCCCCCCCCTCCTTCCAACAAAGCACACACACGCACGCAGACACACACACAGCACAAATGAGGAGGAATTTAGTCACATCTCCTCTTTCCCAGTCTAACCCCCACCCACCCCCTCCGAAAAAACAACAAGAAGAAACAACCTCCCAAAAACAAACAAAAAAGAAAACACAGACACACACACGAGGCATTAAATCCCATCTGACATCACATTATTATCCCCCCCCCCCACACACACACACATTTGTTCAATGTTAAGATACTGATCAGATAGCCTTCCTTTCATAAATTCCCAGAATACTTTCCTCTTTCGCTCCAAAAAAACACAAAAGTATACCAAATGTTTTTTTTAACATTTTCAAACCATCTCTTCTCAACTATGATACAAAGAAGAAAAGCAAACAACAGACATCATCAAAAAAAGAAGAAAAAAAAGAAGTGAAAATGCATATTTCCATTTCCATCATCAAATCAAAGACTCTTTTGGGCATCACATTCTGACAAACGTGTCATATAATGGCCAGAATTTTCATAAATATCAAAGCATTTTCATATCAACACAATCCATATTATAACTAACTCGCAGCCAATCAATGAAAAAAAACGTTCACAACACACAAAAGAAAAAAGCACAAACTAAAAAACAAAATTCCCAACCAAATAATTAAAAACAAACAAACAGCCAACTCCTACACACATAAAATTACAATATTATATACTGCATAACTGACAACTCAGAAAAGTTATGCAAGCTGACTTATGGTTGTCTGCAAAAACTGCCTAAGCTTTGAGTAATGTTCATGGACTTGACCAGTTTTTGGTCACTGGTATCAGTCAGACTTGCAAACATTTTACAGGTTGCCCATCATACAAAATAATTATATGCATGCACGCATGCGCGCACACACACACACATACACACAAGAAGGTATTTAGTCACATCTCCTCTCACCTAGTCTACCACCCCCCCCCCCCCCCCCCCACATACACACACACAAACACACACACACACACACACAAAAGAGGAGGAATTTAGTCACATCTCCTCTGACCTACTCTACCCCCCTTCCCAACAAAACATACACACACATGAGGAGGCATTAAGTCACATCTCCTCTCACCTAGTCTAGCCCCCCCCCCCTCCCCCAACAACAACAACAACACACACACACACATGAGGAGGAATTTAGTCACATCTCCTCTGACCTAGTCTAGCCCCCCCCCCCCCCTCCCCCAACAACAACAACAACAACAACAACACACACACACACACATACATACACACACACACACACACACACACACACACACACACACACACACACACACACACAACACACACACACACAAGCATTAAATTACATCTCATATCATTATTATTCCCAGAATACTCTCTCTCTCCCCTTCTCTTTCTCCCCCCACCCCCCACCAAGTATAAATAGATTATAGGTAGATTCAAAAAAATTGTTTTGAAACAATCTCTTTCAAACTGTGATGCTGATAATAGACATTGTTAAAAAAAAAAAAAAAAAAAGAAGGAAGAACCCAGTCAAAATGCATATTCATTTCCATTGTCAAATTAAAGATTTTGGGCATTACTCCCTAAAAAACATGTCACCTACGTAAATATTCCGAATATGACTATCAAAACATTTGGAATTCAACACCCGTAATATAACTAACTCACGGCCCAAATTTTACAAAAAAAATTCACAAACAGAAGAAAATACACAAGCCAAAAATTATATCTATATTTCTCTCTCTCAAAAATAAGGAAAACAAAAGTAAAAAAACAAAACAAACTTTTTTCACTGAATCTATATCAAACACACATGCGAGGAGGAATTAAGACACATCTCCTCTCCCCCCCCCCCCCCCCTCCTCCACACACACACACAGTGACAAACATAGGGACACACACAGGGAGACACACACATGCGAGGAGGAATTAAGACACATCTCCTCTCTCCCCCCCCCCCCCTCCACACACACAAAGAGTGACAAACATAGGGACACACACAGGGAACACACACATGCGAGGAGGAATTAAGACACATCTCCTCTCCCCATGACCCCCCCTCCCCCTTCCTCACCAAGCACACACACACACATTCACTCACACACAGGGTGGAATTGACTCCCTCCTCCCCCCCCCCCCCCCCCCCCCCCCCCACCAACCACACACACACACACAGATGCACATGTTTCACATCTCTCACCATATTCTCCACCCCCTACTCACCCCAAACATAAACACACACACACAAGGCATTATGGCACTTCTCTAACACATCCTTCCCCCCTTCCTATATACACACACACTTCTACACTCCCTCTCTCTGACCATATGACATCAGTTTGACTTGCATCACTTTTCCAGGTAACCCATCACACACATTACAATCTCATAATCCCTGCACCCTCATCCAACATGCACTCTCACACACTGTTCTTCAATGTAAGGTACTAATCTGATGTCTTTCATTTCATACATTTCCAACATACAACACCTCTCTTTCTAAAAAAAAAAAAAAAAAAAAAAAAAAAAAAAAAGACAAAAAGCTTTTTTTCACTGAAAGTACATTAAACTATGATGCCATGCATCATAAAAAAAAATTAAAAAGTCAAACAACTCACACACCAAAAAAAAAAAGAAGAAAATTCTCAAATGAATATTTCTTTCCATCATTCAACATGGCTTTTTCCATTACTTTCTGACAAAGATGTCACATATATGTAAAAATTTTAACATTTCTATGGATACAACAGCTTATTATCTGTTCAACACAATCTGCATAACAACTAACTCATAGCACATGAATAGATTGAATTTGAACAAAAAAAACAGAAAAAAAACCACTTCACCACTCTTGGTCACTGACATCAGTTGGACTTGCATCACTTTTCCACGAGGCCCATCATACACAGTACAACCTCATACCCCCCCCTCTCAATCCAACTTGCACACACACACGCTTTTTTTCAATCTAAGATAATAATCAGATATCTGTCATTTCATAAATGTTGTACATACCCTGCCCCCGCCCCCACCACACACAGTGACACTCTCTCAAAAAGCCAATAAAAGTATATAAAAAAAAATTTAATATTTTTAAAGCAAGCAAGCAAAAATGCTCTTTTTCACTGAATCTATACAAAACTTTGATACCAGTTCACAATAAAAAATAAAATAAAAAGAAAACATCACATAGACGCAAAAAAAACTAAACAAACCCTTCCCCACCCCCAAATGCACGTTTCTTTCCATCATTCAACATGGTTTTGGTCATTCTGACAAAGATGTCAAATAGCTAAACATGTTCACATCTCCATACAGTTCACAACTTACTTTCTATTCAACATAATCTGCAGTACAACTAACTCACAGCACTTAAGTAAAATTTTTTTTTAAATGAACATCAATTTGAACAAATAACCCCAACAAAACCCATGTATGTAGATTCACAAATAATTTATGTGCATCCATAATGTGCACAAACACACCCACACTCACATGAGGAGGCATTATGTCACATCTCCTATCACCACATTCCCCACTCCACCTCCGCCCCCCCCCCCCCCCCCCCCCCCCTCACATAAGGATGCATTAAATCAAGTCTCCTTTCACCTCACACCCCAATCACCTACAGCCCTTACCTCTCTCATTTAAAGCACACACACACACACTTTTCTTTAATCTAAGATACCAGTCAGATCTCTTTTGTTTAATAAATTTCACACATACTCCCACCCCTCTCTCAAAAATACCCCCCCCCCAAAAAAAAACCCCACAAAAAAACACAAAACAACCCAATGAAACAAAACAAAAAAACAACAACAAAAAAGTAAAACAAATTTCTCTTTTGCATGAAATCTGTATCAAACTATGATGCCAATACCCCCCTGCCCCCCCAAAAAAAGCAAACACACACACACACAAAAACACAACCACTCCCCCCCAAAAAAAAAACCCAACAAAAACCAACAAAAAACCTGAACCCCAAATACATATCTCTATCCATCAGTAAACATGGCTTTGGTTATTACTTTCCCACAAATATGTCACATACATGAATATGTTAACCTTTCCATGAGGATTACAACTTATTTTCTATTCAACACAATCTGTAATACAACTCATAGCACATAAATAAATTTGAAAATTTGGGATGGTATGGGATGGAACAGAGCAGGATGGCATGGGATGGGATAATATGGTAAAGGATGGGATGGGATAGGATGGCACAGTATGGCACAGTACAATATGCATGGTATGGAAGTATAATGTAGTACAGTGCAGTACACAGGAGAGTAGTGCCATACCACTACACAGTAAGTTTCTCTTCATGAAAATAAAGCTGCCCTGCCCAAGACAGCATATAACCGCAGTACAGTGCCACATTTTTTCCCCCTTTTTAAATTATGAGTGATTTATTTATTCTTTTATATTGAAGATAATAGAATAAGCACTCGTGTGCTTTTTTTACATCCAGTGATTACACTTGTTTGGATAGTAACAGTGTTTCAGCTCAATATAGAATGAAAAATTCTATTGCTAATGTGGACTTTTCACCACTAAAGCCAAAAATGTGATAAGTCACTACTAAAGCCAAAAACATGATAAAGAAAATCACTATAGCCAAAAATATTATTAAGACAGTCACCACTAAAGCCAAAATGTGATAAAGAAAACTACTAAAGCCAAAAATGTGATAAAGAAAACTTAAGCCAAAAAAAGCCAAGACAATCACAAAGAAAGTTACCACTAGCCGAAAGCCAAGAATGCCATCGTCACCCTTATAAGCAAAAATGTAATAAGAAAGTCACAATTAAAGGCAAGAATGCGATAAAAAAAATGTCACTACTGAAGCAAAGAATTGCAAAAAGAAAGTCACCACTATAGCCAAGAATGACATAAAGAGTGAGTCACCACTAATTAAACATTTGTTGTCTGCTATTCTGTGTCCGTTTTGTCTATGCACGTGCAGGCATTTAAACTTTTTTTTTTTGCACAAAAATTTATCTTCAGTTTATTGTTATCATTAATGGGAACACTTTGATAGTAAAGGCTTGACTTTCAAGGATGTTCAAGGGGGCGTTTGTCACAGGTTGTCAATTTGGTCATTTTCAAAAGGATTCCAAGTCTTCAATCTGGTATTTCTATTAAAAAAGAATTTTTAATCAGGTATTTATTTTTAAAATAGTATTTTTAGTCCAAAAATTGCAATTGCAGAATTCTGTTTAAAATGGAAGGAACATTACCCATGTGTTTGTCCCTTTGTTCTGTATTCTTTTCTTTCCTTTCTTCTTTTTTGTTTCTTGCCTATGTTCTGCCCCCCCCCCCCCTTTCCATTCTGTTCTTTCCATTTTTCTTTCCCAGCCTCTAATGTTGTTGCTGCCATGTTTGGCTTGATCAGCATTTCTTCATTTTGCTCTTTCTGTTTTTTGTTGCTTTTGCTGGTTGTTCTTGAGGTTCTACCACTTTCTTTCTGGTTATTAACCATCTTCTGTTATCTTTGCGTGTTCTTTTTCCATCCGTTTACTTCTTTATTTTTATTGTGCTTTTCCTTCACAAGTTCCTTTATCTTGTACTTCTTCTTCTGTTTCTTTGGCCTCTTTTAGTTCTTTTGCATTGTCATATACTTCTTATTCTTTTTTTTCAACTTACTGTTCATGTGATCTAAACAAAATGCGAACACAAAAAATGACGGACTTGGCCCAAGCCAAAAGCTGTGTCAGTTATTGATGTCAGCAAATTACCAAGGCCTACACTAAAACGATATGTTGTAAAATGTTGTGTTGAGATTGCCTTCAGCCATGACAAGCTCTAAACATAACAGCCTGCACTCTCCTTTACAGGAGAATAAATCTGCTGAAGTCTAAGTATGGCTGCCTATATGGTGAGGTACTTGAACAGTCGTACACTCATTCAGTGTGCAATTTCAATCCTATAGTGATTCCCTGGTGGGATGAGTGAGTCAGAATGCACAAAAACAATTACAACATAAGAACTACATATACACAATGGAAATGGCATTGAAATTCAAAGGGAACCATTGGACTACTCGAAAACTGATGATCACTGATGTTGCTAGGATTATTTCCAAGTCTTCTGTAAATATTTTATGGTAGGGTTTTTGTTTGTTTGGTTGTTTTTTTTTGTTTTGTTTTGTTTGTTTAGTCTAATATCATCAAGCGTGAACATACTTTAAATTAAACTACTACAACAACACACACACACACACCACACACACACACACACCACACACACACACACACACACACACACACACACACACACACACACACACACAAATCTTGGTAACTGTATTTCTCACTTAACCAACTTTTTTTTTTACATTTAAATAAGTATCTATTTTGCTAAAACATTCCCTCTCCTCTCTTACATAAAAAATAATAAAACCATGCTTGTCCATTCCCTATTCTTGCACTCACACTCACACCCATTCTCATGCCCCTTCCCAAAACAACTGGCTATCCACCCCACCCCTTCTAATATTTCTAAATCTGTTTTTCCTAACCCTTCCCCCCCCCCCCCTTACTCTTCCACAGCCAAAAACGCAAGAAACAAAAAAAAAAAGCTTGTTTCTGTGTCACGTCTTGTATCATAATATCCATCTACCTTTTGTGTCCACATGTGGAGCCAGGTTAAGATAACAAAGGTTACTGTAAAGGTAAGTGTTAGTGTTAGCACATAACATTAGTAACTGGAAAAATGCTGTTGGTCAGCTGGCGTGTCTGCTTGCATATATATGTAAGCTATGTGGACACAATGGTACATAGACACAATGGTACCTAGCTTTTGACACTGGTTTTTGGAAGTTTTCTTTAAGTCACAAATCGTTCGTCCTATCAACCATCCATGGTTGGATTTTTTATTACCATGTTCCAGTTTTGAAATCAGTTCAGTGGTTTCCAGCAGCCTACCTTTGTTTTCAAAGAGGCTGTGGGTGTTTTGAAAAGAACCAAAATAAATTAGATAAACGAAGGATCAAGCCAAAAGTTATGGTTATTTCTTGAATTTCCCCACTACTAAATTACAATTTTTTCAGTTCTGAAATCAGCAATTTCCAGCTTACTGTACTTTTGAAAAATCGTGCCCGTTTCCAAAGGAACCAAAGTTGTATTCATGGCCAAAGATAGTTATCAGCCCCAAATAAAACCACAGGAGAAAAACATGCTCTTTTATAAGCAAGCCTATTTTCTATTCCTAGTTACCTAGCAATACATATTCTACCCCTTTCTCACAATTGACAAATGAACCTAGCAGTTAATCTAAGGAAAAAGCCCCTCCTTCTAATTATGTTTCCTTTTAGTACCTCTTCTACAATATCAACAATGATTACCCTCTTGCCTCCCCAAAACTTATTTACATGAACATATGCTCACATACAGACACTCGCTCACACACACACACACACACACACACACACACACACACACACACACACACACACACACACATATCCACCATGCACACAAACCAATGTGTTTTATCACATGTTCAGTGAAAACACTTGTTTTGTTTGTTGATACTTCATCAATATAGCCTTCGATGCTTTTGTCTATGACATAAGTTTCAATGCATAGTTTTTGCCTTGCTTTGTTGTTTTGAACTCTGAATGACAAAAATCCATCCAACTGAGCAATCTAGAGATGACTTTGACACTTACTACACATGTGCCAAATCAATTTTTACCTCCTTGGAGACTGTCGCCTGCAAGTCCTTGTTTGTTTGGTCCATGCACTCAATTCAGTTCAATTCAATCCAAATACTTCATCATCTCACCGAGAAATTCATGGGGGTTACAAGCCACATATAAAAACAGTAAACATAATATCACGAAAAATACCACAACATAGCCTAGTATCCAAACATAAGCTTGCACCCATCCACATAACCTTGCAGCCGCCCACCTGTGAAGCGCCACACTCTCTCACGTGTAATTAAACCTTTAATTGTTTTTCCACACAAAAGTGTGATCTTTATTTGATCATCATCCTTAATGAGAATACTTTCGATAGATGAGCCTTCCCCTGCTGCTTTACCTTCCCTGACCCTAAAAAGGGCAGGTACTCATTTTACAGTTGGGCGAACAGGAGGACTGTACTGAAGCCAAGGCGCACACCCATCCAATTGGTAACCATGCTTGATGCTGCTTAACTTGACTTTGGGAAAGCGAGCCCTCTGACCACTTAGCTATCCCGCCCCTCTCTACGAAAGTGGTTTATCTCCAAGTTCAGTCTTCTCCACCTCACCCAGTTCAAAATCATTCTCTTTTGCCACTCCCTTCGTTCCAACGCTCCCCCAAATCGGAATAATTCTTGTAGACCAAAGCGCTTGCAGAATAATATTCATTATTAACTAATTAAATAAAGCAATTTTGCTCACTCTTCTTGACAATTATACTTAAACTCACCACCAAGACGATCTCCAGCACTGGAAGAATCTTACCTGTACAAACAGCCAGGGCTAGAAAGCTGAAAGCACGATTTATGTATGCATACAACAGGTGCCACTGCTGAGTGTCTGTATCTCTCAGGCCTGGTTGATGCCGAGATATATTATAATAGTAAGCATAGAGTACAACACTGAAGCCGAGATATATTATAATAGTAAGCATAGAGTACAACACTGTCAAGTAGTCTCAAAGCAGATGCACTTCCACAGCAGCATCATTACATCATCCTCATCACCATTCATAATCATAAAGATTGCCTCTGCTTTGGTGGCCCCCGTTGCTCTGGTCTTATGGAGACCTCAGATTCGGTTTCCCCATACACTCCTGTGCCTCTGATGACTTTGTGTCAAAGCCTTTGGGGTTAGAGGCTCACGGGGGGACAGTCGTTGGAGGAACGTTGTGGTGGTCACCACCTCAGGTGGGTGATTCACTCAGTCTGGCTCCACGACTGAGCTAATACTGTCATTAGTAGGGGGCTTAGCAGGTGGTGTCCTGCGAATGTTAGCTCAGAACAGGCATCACTGAACACCACCAAAGTGACCCAGCAGCAGTGCAGGGCCCCTCTGGCTGGTGGCCCCACAGCGGCCTAATATTGATAGGCTCCCTGTGAACTGCCAATCCCGAGGATGAGACACAGCAAATCAGGGTATGGCTATGGCGGGGAGATTGAAATGAGCGGCATAGGAGCAACAGTACGAGGATGTCACAGAAGACGAGGCAGCAAAAAAAAGAAAAAAAGAAACCTGTCAAACATCTGTAAAACACCTACCTCTCCATTGTTGCTCATGAAGCCACTGTCACAAGTCCTCTCTCTTTTCTGCTCCTCTGCATTAGTTCTGGGTCTCCTCTGTCATGAGCCTGTAGAACAGAAAAAAGCATCATTTACTCATTAGCACAAGTGTCTACTGAAGGGTTACCTAAGTCTTCTGGTATAATCATCAGAAAAAAGCACATCATTGTTGTTCTCACTTGTTTTCAGCATTATCGTCAAATCTTTTCAGATGGTTAGAATGAGATGCCATTAAGCTGAATAAAACTGCATCCATCCAAAATATTCACGAACTGAGAAAGGTTAATAAAATTCTTGTACAATGAAATGATTTCCTTTCATTTAAAAAGAAGTTGTTTTACCATTTTATAGAATTAATTTACTGAACAAGATATGGAGAAGCAACAACATCAGCTTCAAAACAAAAGTCAAATTATTCAGATCCCTGGTCATCTCCATCTTGCTCTAACGGCTGCGAAAGTTGGACAATGACCGCTGAAACCACCAAGCGGATCCAGACGTTCGAGACAAAAGGCTTCAGGCGACTGCTTGGAATTTCCTGGAAGGATAGGAAAACAAACACCTTTGTGCAAAGTCAAGTCGCACTGATGGCTGGCCCTCAGGAACCCCTACTAGCCACTGTCAAGAAAAGGAAGCTGGCATGGTTCGGCCATGTCACACACCACAACACCCTCCCCAAGACAGTCCTACAAGGAACGCTAGAAGGTGGAAGATGCCGAGGCAGACAAACCAAAAGCTGGATGGATAACATCAAGGAGTGGACCCACCTGGACAGTCCAACACTCATTCGGAAGGCGGAGGACAGGGCTGGATGGCGACGGCTGGCTGCAGAATCGTCTCTCATGTCTCCTCCACGACCATCCCGGTCATGAGAAAAGAAGAAGAAGAAGAATTAATTTTACATGTATTAACTAAAAACAAAAGAGCTTAAAATTTTTGGTTAATCTTTTATTTTATACCCCTTCATGTCACAGCAGATTTCTCTGCATGAAATTGGGGCTGCTCTAATCGGGGAGAGCGCGTCACTACAAGTGCAGCACCTACCCTTTTTTTTTTTTTCCTTAGGGGTGGTGTCTGAACACGACACCTGTGTGCATGCTGGTTTTTTTAATATGTAATTTTGTCATCCGCTCCTACTGGCACACGATGGCCTGCTCTTCCGAAAGGCGGAACAGGGTTTTAACCTGTACGCAAGATGTTCTGCGTGCGTTCGCACACAGGGTCTTGGTTTACAGTCTTGTCGTCCGAGTGACTTTGACATTCAGTTCGATTTTTTCGTCAAACTGGGAAAAAAGGGCAAGGCTGGGTACGAACCCACAAAATTCACGGTTTACATATTGGCAGGCAAACGTCTTAACCATCCTGCCACCTTCCTCCTTTTGGCTTTATTAACTGAACTTCATGTTTGATTCTAAACCTTACAGTTACTCTAAGTGTCTCTAATGAGATAACATACCTGTGTTCAGCAATTTATATTTGAAAATGTGACGCTCTACCATGAAATGAGTCGCTTAGCACATTACCCAATTTTGCGCTAGGAGCCATTAAAGGCAGATGGGGGTCAAGTTGTCAATTTTGAGATTTTGATTATTAAATTATATCTGTTTATATACCTTATAATGAAATATCAAGGCATAAGTTTTATTCCTTTTGCTTTAAAATGTGTTTTGAAATTACACAAGCCCTTATTCTGACACCCTATTACAAAAATAAACTTGCCCGTTTCTCATTTTGTCACATCCTGCAGTCTATCATTTCAATTTGTAATAACTGCACAGAAATGTCCTATTGTCAATCTGTTTTTTGTATTGGATAGCCCTTTTATTGCAGATTCAGGATTCGCGATAACCAGTAATTGTTGGTATTTTACCGATTGTAAACAAGGAATACCGAAAATTTTCGAAGCAGCCAGTACCGCGTACCGATTCTGTTTGCCTGTGACCGATTAGATTTCCGTTTTTAAAAAAAAGTCTGAAGTGACATTTTCTGACAGTCTGTCATGCGCCTGTGCTTACGCACCCACCCCTTCCTAAGAACTCTTATCTTTGGCGCCAACCTCATTAGCACGCAGAACAGCAAGCTTTACTGTGAAAGAATAGAGCTTCGTGCTCTTCTCGGCATGACAATGGCTTCCATTCACAATGAGTAAATGGGGCCTAGGCCTAGAGGGTCTATGACTATGTATTTGCAGTTGCTTTGAGAGAGAAGAGTTGAAAATGGCGGATAAAAATCAGAGGTTGTTTTTTTCTTTCTTTAAAAAACCCTCAGCCCCCAAACAATCCAAGACAATGCAAGTGAAAGCTGTAGCACTAGTGCCAGTTTGGATGCTTTTCTGGTTCAGCCTCACTGAATAGTTTCAGTTTGTTCACAGTACAATGAGTACATACCAGATTTTATTTTCTGGGGACCGATTTTGGGGGAGTTGGTCAAGATATCTCTGAAATGGCAACTCACAGTACCGGTTTTAAAAAATCCTAGCACGAACCCTGAGATTAATAACTTGTCAATAATTAAAAACTTACCTCTGGAGCCATACTTCTTATGTGGTAGAGAGTCACAAATATCCAAAAGTCATGTCTGTCCATGTTATAGCCTGAAACTGAAAGTAAAACAGTAAAAGATTCATAATTCAGTGGCATCCTGTGGTTCCTTGAGCAATTATAGAAGTCAGTAACTGAGTAAGTCACAGGGAAAATGGCATTATAAAAAAAAAATATATATATATATATATATATATATATATATATATATATATATATATATATATAGATAGATAGATAGATATATCACAATCTAAGAACTGCACTGTGCAGTCATACCAGTCACGAACCCTGTCAACACATTGTGGCGCTACTGGCCTATCAATTCCCCACTTCACCCCCCCCCCCCCCCCCCCCCCCCCCCCCCCCATCAAATGATTTTATTTTCTTTGAAAAATAGCATGTGCCTGTGTTATGTATTTATAACAGCTTCTAAAATACATGTTACCTTCTGACCTCTTCACTCTACGCCACGGGCATCCTCTCCATCTTGCCAACAGACCGATGTTTATCGCTCCGGCGCACCGAGCAAATTATTATCAAAAGGGCCGGATGACTGAATCTGGATCGTACATTAGTAGTACTACCAACAGTAACCACTTACCACAAACACACAGCAACCAACGCTTTTCGCTATTTGATAGCGCTACTTGCTCGTGAAATATGCAAGCAACAAGGCAATACACTGATACGATGTCTAATAATTATAAAGTCAACAGAGCACAGCGTTTAACAAAGCAGAGAATCAGTATTTACCGTTATGCAGCTTCACTGAGTAGCATCTCACATGGCCACCATCATGAAAGTTCGCGCAATATTACCACATGGCTTGGTGTCTGAATACCGGAAACGATGTAGACGTAAGCGTATTCTACTGAAACAATAGGGAACCGTCGGGCGATTAAGGTTAAGAAGGCTTTTGCTTGGTGTTTATAAACTTGTTCTCAATTTGTGATGCGTAGCGATTGTGTTCTGGCTAATTTCCAGCTGTAGAAATTCTTTGAAATAAAGATAAAAAAAAAAGAATGTATAATATATTGTTATCACTCACACTCACTCAGTCCCATGTCCCAAAGGACGTAGGGGGGACATGAGAGAAGACGCAACAGAGATCTTTTTCCATGCTTCACGATCCTGTGTGGCTAGTAGGAGGTGTTGCAGGGGTTGGGCGGTCCAGTCTTTGATGTTGTCAACCCATGATTTCTTTTGGCGGCCTCTTCTTCTCTTGCCCTCGACTGTTCCTTGCAGGATGGTTTTTGCTAGGGTGTTGTGTCTTGTGGTGTGACCAAACCACATCAGCTTTCTCCTCTTTATGGTGGAGAGCAAAGGCTCTTGGGGGCCACACGCTTTTTGATTTCTTCTTTCACATAGTTATTGGTCTTGTGTTCTTGTATGATATTTTGAGGAGTCTTCTGTGGCACTTGTTCTCGAATGCTTGGATTCTCCTCTCTAACTCTGCTGTCAGAGTCCATGATTCACAGCCATATAGGAGGATAGATATCACGAGGGATTTTTAAGGTGGTATTTGGTGCAGAAGCTGATGTTGTTGCTTCTGATGATCTTCTCGAGTCTGACTAGAGCAGATGTTGCTGTTGCGATGCGAGCTTTCACTTCATTGTTTGATGTGCCATCTTTTGTTAGGATGGAGCCTAAGTATTTGAATTGGCTCACCTCTTCTAGTGTTTCTCCATTCATCTTTATTTCCGTGATGTCATTACTCGCGCTGTTGACCATGATCTTTGATTTCTCTGTACTGACCTCCATGCCGTATGCGCTCGCTCGATCTGTTAAATTGTCTGTGAGGATTTGCAGTTCTTGTTTGCTGCTGCCCATGAGGTCAATGTCATCTGCAAATCTGAGGTTGCAAAGGGGTCTTCCACCAATGGAGATGGAAGTGTGGTGGTTTTGCAGTGTCTCTGTCATGATGTTTTCGAGGAAGAGGTTGAAGAGTACAGGTGAGAGAAGGCAGCCCTGGCGAACCCCAACCGTGGTCTTGAAGAACTCGCCCACGTGATTATTCATAAAAACTGCACTTTCTGCGTTCTCGTACAGAGCTTTGATGACTTCAATTAGACAGCTGTCAATGTTGAAGTGCCTGAGTACTTGCCAGAGGCCGTCATGCCATACCCTGTCAAAGGCCTTTTTGAAGTCTATGAAATTGTGGTACAAGTCTTTTTGGTGTTGGAGATGCTTCTCTATCAGAATTCTCAGATTGAAAATTTGTTCCATTGTGCTGCGTTTTGGTCTAAAGCCCGCTTGTTCTTCTGCCAGGAGTTTTTCCGCTTGGTTTTTCAGTCTGTTGAGGACTACCTGCAGCATGATCTTGCTAGGATGACTTATGAGACTGATGGTTCTGTAGTTCTGGCATTGTTTGAGGTTTCCTTTCTTTGGCAGGGGTATTACAAGAGACTGTGTCCATTCTTTTGGCCATTCTTTGGTGTCGTGGATCTTCTGACAAAGTTCTGTGAATCGCCTTGCTGTTTCATTCCCTCCATTTTTTATGAGTTCAGCTGGGATGTTATCGATTCCAGGGGACTTCCCCTTCTTCAATTGTCTAATAGCTGCGTCTACTTCACACCTTAGTATTGGTGGGTCTTTATCTTGGTGTTCAGGGGGTTTGTCAGAAACTATGTTGGTATCTGGGCGTAGTGGGTAGTTGTACAATCCCTCACAGTATTCTGTCCAGCGTTGGAGGATGGCATTGTTTTCCGTTAAAAGATTTCCTTCTTTGTCTTCAATAACAGAGGCTTTAGGCTGTGTGGTTTTCATTAGTGTTTTCAAAGTGTCGTAAGCTGTTTTGCTGTTTCCCTTGGTCATTCCAGCTTCGATGTTGTTGCATTGTTCTTCTATCCACGCTTCTTTGGCTTCTCTCATCTTTTTCCTCACTTCTCTGTGGCTATCCATGTACTTCTTGTAAGCTTCTTGACTTGTGAACTTTTGTTTTTTAAGTTCTCTTCTTTTGTCGCAGAGGTCAAGAACCTCATTTGTCACCCAAGGTTGTTTCTTTGTTCTGCTTCTTCCTAATGTTTCTTCTGCTGCTGTCGTTAGCACTTCTTTGATGTTGTTGGCCAATGTGTCCACATCATTGTCGATGGCTGTGAGTGCGGCGAACTTTCCTCCAATGTTGGCTTGGAAGATCTCAACCACTGTTGGGTCTTTGAGTTTTTCCAGGTCGAATCTTATGCGTGGGCTTTTTGGCTGTTGTTTTGCTTTCAGTTTCAGCTATATAGTGTTATAGCTGAGCTTAAGAAGTAGACTACTGAAGGGGATTGTGTGTGGGGGTGCATGCACACGTGCGTGCGCGCGCGCGCACGTGGGTGTGGTATATGTGAGTGTGTGTGTGTGTGTGTGTGTGTGTGTGTGTGTGTGTGTGTGTGTGTGTGTGTGTGTGTGCAAGTGTGTGTGTGCAAGTGTGTGTGTGTGTGTGTGTGTGTGTGTGTGTGTGTGTGTGTGTGTGTTTTGTTTTTCTTTTCTTTTATTCTTTTATATCGAAGATAATGGGATAAGCACTCTTGTGCTTTTTTACATCCACTCCCAGTGTGTATGCAGTTTTGTAAATGTCATCTGTTCCCACCGGCACACGATGGCCTACTCTTACGAAAAGCGGAACAGGATTTAACTGTGTGTGCAAGATGTTCTGTGTGCGTTCACACACGGGGCGTCGGTTTATAGTCTCATCCGAAGGACTTTGGGGGAGAGTGGAGTCAGCACTGATGGTAACTCCAGGAGAAAAATATCCTTGACCGGGAATCGAACTGGGGTCGTCAAATTGCGAGCGCAATGTTTATTTATTTATTTATTTATTCTTTTATATCGAGGATAACAGAGTAAGCAATCATGTGCTTTTTTTCATCCGGTTCCCGTGTGTATGCAGTTTTGTAAATATTGTCATCTGTTCCCACCGGCACACGATGGCCTACTCTTACGAAAAGCGGAACAGGATTTAACGTGTGCGCAAGATGTTCTGTGTGCGTTCGCACACGGGGCCTCGGTTTAAAGTCTCATCTCTCTGCAAGCGCACTAGGCGTCACTTAGCCAATCAGCGACGGCATAGGTGACTGGTACAATGATCTCCGACAGCACCTAGCCTGAATCGGAAATCTCCGCTGAGACGTAATAATAATAATAATAATAGTAATAATAATAATAATAATAATAATAATAATAATAATAATAATAATAATAATAATAATAATAATAATAACAACAACAATAATAATAATAATAATAATTCATATGAACATGAAAAAATTGACTAGGTAAAAAAAACACGCAAAACATAAGGAAAAATGCATGCGCATACAATACACAGTATATTACATGGCCAGACAATAAAAGTAAGATAA
>CM060327.1:60339351-60359351 GCA_030674155.1 Stramonita haemastoma | reverse complement strand
TCCACTCCCCCCAAAAGTCCTTCGGATGAGACTATAAACCGAGGTCCCGTGTGCAAACACATACAGAACATCTTGCATACACGTTAAAGTATGTTCCGCTTTTTGCAAGAATAGGCCATTTTGTGCCGGTGGGAACTGATGACAAAACTTACAAAACCGCATACACACAGGTACTGGATGTAAACAAGTACATCACTGCTTATTCCATTATCCTAAGAAATAAAAGAGTAAAATATTTTTTTAATGCAACAATGCAAAGTGTTTTTGTGACAAAAATCCTGTAGGGAATGTTGTATTGAACCGTGTATTGAAAATTGAAATGGGAACGTATGCTACTTGCATGAAGTTGGACATTTAATATGAATGCATGAGGAATACTAAGAACAGTCGCACAGCAGTTGCAACAAGAGCAGAAAGAGTAACAAAAACACTTGTCAAAATTCAGTCCTCCACTGATAGCTCAGTTGCGGAGCCAGACTAAACCAGACGTCCACACGGGGTGGCGACCACCACACTGTCCCTAGCAACAACCTTCTCTCGTGAACCTCCAACCTCAAAGGCTTTGACACAAATTCACCACAGGCACCGAGGTGTATGGGGAAACGAAACTAAGGCCATCATGACACCAGAGCAACCAGTGCCACAGAATCACCGACAATTTTTTTTTATCGCATCATGACGAATGTGATGGGGGATGGTGTAACAATGCTGCTCTGTGGACGTGTGTGTACTTTGAGAAACTACTTGACAAGGCTGTAGGCCTACTCCACGCTTCCTGTAGTAATAATATATCTTAGCTCCAACCGAACCTGAGAGATACAGACACCTTCCTGTGTTGGTCAGATGATTAAAGCACACTCTCAAAATTGCATCCATACGGTAGGTATAAAACTGAACTGTTTGAACCAGTCTTTCCAATGAACTTATTGCAAACTGTTTGAACCAGTCTTTCCAATGAACCTATTGCAAACTGTTTGAACCAGTCTTTCCAATGAACCTATTGCAACCTGTTTGAGCCAGTCTTTCCAATGAACTTATTGCAAACTGTTTGAATCAGTCTTTCCAATGAACCTATTGCAACCTGTTTGAATCAGTCTTTCCAATGAACTTATTGCAAACTGTTTGAACCAGTCTTTCCAATGAACTTATTGCAACCTGTTTGAACCAGTCTTTCCAATGAACTTATTGCAAACTGTTTGAACCAGTCTTTCCAATGAACTTATTGCAAACTGTTTGAACCAGTCTTTCCAATGAACTTATTGCAAACTGTTTGAACCAGTCTTTCCAATGAACCTATTGCAAACTGTTTGAACCAGTCTTTTCAATGAACTTACTACAAACTGTTTGAATCAGTCTTTCCAATGAACTTATTGCAACCTGTTTGAACCAGTCTTTCCAATGAACTTATTGCAACCTGTTTGAACCAGTCTTTCCAATGAACTTATTGCAACCTGTTTGAACCAGTCTTTCCAATGAACTTATTGCAACCTGTTTGAACCAGTCTTTCCAATGAACTTATTGCAACCTGTTTGAACCAGTCTTTCCAATGAACTTACTGCAAACTGTGTAAACCAGTCTTTCCAATGAACTTACTGCAAACTCATTCTGGGTAGGAGTTGGCTTATGTCAGAAAAAAAAATCCTGACATTTACAGGATTCGAATCCGGGGCGTTCCAGTCCCTAATCCAAGGTGCTAGCCACTGCGCTGTGTGACTGGTGAAATAAAAAGTTTAACATTCTGACCAGTTTCATTGGTTGAAGAACGTTTGACAGCATCGTATTTCAAAGCATAAGAACATTGTAATATAGTCCCTGGTACTTAGCTCACACCCGTAAGTGACAAAGCTTTAGGCCTTGCCAGTATTGGATTGGATTGGATTGGATTTAGTGTATCGTATTGCAACTTTTTGTTTTGCATTGTATTGATTTGTATCGCAATATTTGTATTGCATTGTATTGTATTATATTGTATTGTGTTGTATTGCAGCATATTGTGTTGCTGACATATGTGTGCATTTGTAGTACTGCATTGCGCTGCATTGAATTGCATTGCATTGTATTGCATTGTATTGCATTGTATTGTGTTGTCTTGCATTGTCTCGCACTGTATTGCATTGTATTGTATTGCGCTGTATTGCATTGTATTATACTGTACTTTATTGTAGTGGATAGTACTGCATTGTATTGTCATGCATTGTATTGTACACCTCACTTGCAGTTCGTGTACAGTTCGGGCAGCCCTCCCTGGGAAGAGCGTGTCCTCACAAGAGCAGCGCCACCCATTGTTTTTAAAACGCAAATTCGTGTCGGCGTGAGTATTTGGTTTCCTACGAAAGTGATTTTTCCTCCTGATGAACTTGACCAGGAATAACTCTCTGGTATCATGGGTTCTTTTACGTCCACTGAATGCATGTTGCACTCAGGACCTCAGTCTGTCGTCCCATCCGAAATGCTAGACCTCAGACCACCAGTCAAAATCCAGTGGATCGGGGTGGGGGGGGGGGGGGGGGGTGAGGGGATTTTGGGCTGAAACGGGAATCCAACACACACTGCTCTCTGTTTTGACAGGAACTTTGCCTATAAATTAAAAAAAAAATGTCTCCCTGTGTTCTTGTTTTTCTAACTTTTTTTTTATTCCTTTTTTTTGCTACGTAGCTATACCAAATATAAAACATATAAACAGTTTTATTTACACAAAGAGGGAGAGGAGAGAGAGAGAGAGAGGAGAGAGAGAGAGAGAGAGAGAGAGAGAGAGGAGATGAGAGAGGAGAGAGAAGAGAGATGGAGAAGGAGAAGAGACAGAGAAGAGACAGAGACAGAGACAGAGACAGAGACAAGTCAAGACGAGAGGACAGAGAAGGACAGAGATTGACAGGTAGCTTGTCAGGCAGACAGGTAGACAGAAAGATGCACAGAGAAAGAGACAGACAGCCTGAGAGGTCTTAAAGGATGCAAAAGTGTTCTTTGTCTTGGCTTCACTACAGTCCCCCACTTCACCCAGCCGTAAATGGGTACCTGTCCTTTTTAGGGTCAGGGAAAGTAAAGCAGCGAGGGAGAGGAGATGGGCGCCGCCCTCAACATAATGGCCCCTAGAGAAGCTGAGGTCTCTGACACCTCGCTCCCCTACGGCCACATAAATTATGGGACACCTTTATCTTTACCTTTACTACTTTTTTGTTATTATTATTATTATTAACGACCCTTTTCTCTCTCTCTTCCTTCATGCTGGTTTTCGGGTCTGCAAGATATTGGTCTGTTATTTTTGCAGCCCAGAAAACCGGGTTGAGGAAATGTTTTTCCTGTTATATTTTTTCCTCAAGCTAACAGCCTCCTTCGCTCAACGCGCTATTTGCGCATTAATTCTGTATACCACTTTATGTCCCAGCAGATTTCTCTGTGTCAAAATTAATTTTGGGCTACTCTACCCCGCGGGAAGAGCGCATTGCTACAAGAGCAGTGCCACCCATTATTGTTTTTTTTTCTTCTTGTTTCCATGTGTGTTTGTTTTCCTATCAGAGTGCTTTTACAAACTTTTCTTTCAGAAACAACTCTCTATTTACCGTGGGTTCTTTTTCTTAGGCTAAATGCCTTTTCCACTCGGGATCTTGGTTTTATCGTCTCATCTACTTATACTAACTACTAACTACTACTACTACTACTACTACTACTACTACTACTACTACTACTATACTACTCTACTTACTGCTGCTGCTGCTGCTGCTGCTGCTCTGCTACTACTACTACTACTACTACTACTACTGTTGCTGATTGTGTGTTGTTGTAGGTCGAATGCAAGCGCTTTGATTTGTTTTTGCAAGATAGAGCGCTATACAAATCCATGTATATTATTATTATTATCATTATTATTATCATTATTATTATTATTATTATTATTATTATTATTATTATTATTATTATTATTATTATTATTATTATTATTTACTACTATTACTACTACTGGTACTGGTACTGTTGCTGCTGCTGCTGCTGCTGCTGCTGCTACTACTACTACTACTACTACTACTACTACTACTACTACTACTACTACTACTACTACTACTTCTACTACTACTACTACTACTACTACTACTACTGCTGCTGCTGCTGCTGCTGCTGCTGCTGCTGCTGCTACTACTACTACTACTACTACTACTACTACTACTACTACTACTACTACTATTACTTCTACTAATAATGAGGAGGAGGAGGAGGAGGAGGAGGAGGAGGAGGAGGGGACGATGATGAGGATGTCGACGACGACAGCTACGACGACGACGACGACGACGATGACGATGATGATGATGATGATAATGACGACGACGACGATGACGAGGACGATGATGATGATGATGATGATGATGATAACAATAATAGTAATACATGTATTATATATATATATATATATAGAGAGAGAGAGAGAGAGAGAGAGGAGAGAGAGGAGAGAGAGAGAGAGATAGATAGATAGATAGATAGATAGATAGATAGATAGATAGATAGATAGATAGATAGATAGATAGATAGATAGATAGATAGATAGATAGATAGTTCTGAATGACCATCACTCAGGCCACCACTCACGATCTACTAGCGGATGGGGTAGGAGGAGGGAGGAAGAAGAAAGTTTCGGGCAAAACCTATGCTGCATGGATCCGAGGCAGCCTAGCAGGTTTGACAGAAAGTGAGCAAGAACCCAGGATTTGTTTTTTTCTTCACGGTACACCCGTTCCCTGTCTGTGGTGTCTCTGGAATGACTTGTTCCTGCCGAACAGAACGCTCACTTTACTCCTGCTTCTCTTGTTACTGCTGCTGCAATCATGTTGGGGGAACAGGGGAAAAGCCTTGTGGTTAGAGCGACGCGCATTGTGCTCGTAATCTGCTGACCCGGGTTCAATTTTGTTTAATTTAAAGGGATTATTTCTCCCTAGAGTTAACAACAGTGCTAACTCCACTCCCGGCTCCTCAAAAGTCCTTCGGATGAGACTATAAACCCGAGGTCTCCTGTGCGAACGCACGCAGAACATCTTGCACACATGAGAAAACCTGTTATGCTTTTTGGAAGAGTAGGCCATTGTGTGCCGGTGCGCATGCACACGGGGACTGGGTGCAAAAAATCAAATGAATGCTTACACCACTATAAAAAAGAGATTTCCACTATCCTCGAAATAAACGAATAAAAAAAATAGTGAATATTAAGAGCTGGAATGGAAATAAAATCCAAAAAATATATTGACTTTTTTACAGGAGGGAGGAGGATGGAGCGGGGTGGGGGTGGGGTTCTGCAACATGCAGTTATAAGCAATACCCTGTCTTGTCACAGTCAAATTGTTTATTCATATATTTTACTGTGCTGATTTGCAGAGACCATTGCCAAACTTTCAGGACACCATGACTGAGGTGCCAATAAAGCTGCGATTATCTCAAAGACCTAAACAGTCACTACTGATATTGAGAGTTTATCCAAAACTTAACCATCCTGCTTTGGTTCAGCTTATTTAAGTTAACATAGACAGGATAGCTCAGTAGTCAGAGCACTCGCTTTACCCGAGCTAAGGTTAAACAGCATCGATCGTGGTTACCAATTAGACGGGTGACTGTTTGGGCGCCAGGGCTTCAGTACAGTTCCCCCAGTTCACCCAACTGTCAATGGGTACCTGCCTCTCTTTAGGGACGGGGAAGGTAAAGCAGCGAGGGAGAGGAGATGGGTGCCACCCTCAAAAGCTGGCCCCTAGAGAAACTGAGGTCTCTGACGCCTCGCTCCCCTACGACCAGATAGGTTATGGGAGACCTTTACCTTTAACTTTTTTACTTGGAAAGAGACACACACTGTTGAGCCCAATCAAATGGGTTATAGAACTCCTATCATACCTTGCAGATTAAAAAGAAATATTTCACGATTCTTTAAAAGCCAAAATATAATGATAAATTAATGGTCCACAGGCTATTGTAGGACGAACTGTGTCAGCTAAATAGTAGGACGACCAAAGACCTTTTTGAGGACTTTCTCAGCCACGTTGGGCAGTATATTAAGATACTAGCATAATCAGGACTTCTCCATTATTCTCGTCAACCACAGGCCCCTAAACTGAAATAAGCTTCAAATTTAATTTTTTTATTTAATTTTTTTTAATTTTATGCCACTTAATGTCTGCGTGAAATTTGGGCTGCTCTCTCTGGGGAGAGCGCGTCGCCACAAGTGCACAAGTGCAACGCCTACCCAATATTTTTTTTGTTTGTTTCCTGTCTGCATCTGTATTTGTTTCCCTATCAAGGTGGCTTTTTCTACAGAATGTTGCCAGGGATAACCCCATTGTTGCCGTGGGTTCTTTTACGTGCGTTACATAATGGTGTGTAAAACACTGGACCTCGGTTTATCGTCACATCCAAAAGACTAGTGCCCAGACCGCCACTCATGGTCTAATGGATGGAGGAAAAGTGTTGGGCCCAAACGGGATAGTAGCTGCTGTTCTTTTTCTTGTGTTGCTGTTGTTGTTGTTGCTGCTGTTGTTGTTTTAAACCTTACTGCAGCTACTAGTATAATCCCAGAATACAAACATTTTACCTCGGAAACTACTATAGTAGTATGGGTGTGCTTTTTTTTTTTTAACTCGTTCCTCTGCTAGAGCTACAAGATGCCCACTATTAAGGTAGCCGTCTTCCAAATTCGGGAATAACTAGGATGCTAAATTATTGATACCAATTTGGGGCGAAAGTCTTAAACCTAGTGTCTTTGGATTTTAACTTGCATAATTTAATAAGTCAAGAATGTTGCATGGAAACCTAATAATATTAGAAGTTTGTTTTGAAACATAAACATTCATCTCACAGGAAATGTTAGTGACACAGGAAATGTTAGTGACACAGGAAATGTCATTGACACAGAAAATGTTAATGCAACAGGAATAAACAGTCACCACACAGGAAATGTCAGTGTCACAGGAAGAAACGATCATCACCACACAGGAAAGGTCAGTGTCACAGGGAGAAACTGATCATCACCACACAGGAAATGTCAGTGTCACAGAAGAAAAGATCATCACCACACAGGAATGTCAGTGTCACAGAAGAAATGATCATCACACACAGGAAAGTCAGTGTCCAGGAAGAAACGATCATCACCACACAGGAAATATCAGTGTTCACAGGAGAGAAACGATCATCACCACACAGAAAATGTCAGTGTCACAGGGAAGAAACGATCATCGCGTATCAAATTATCCCATCTGGAACATTTGGAAAGACATCCACAACTGGGAAAACTGATCCAGACACCAGGTCAGCACATGCTCTGACCACATCAGTCAGCGCGCAGCGCAGCAGAGCAACAATAACAACAACAGCAAAACGGCGGCATCAATACAAATCAGCATCAACAACACAGCAGTAACATGCAGCGCATAACAACAAAACAGCAAAACAACAATCAACATAACACAAATGCAGTGCACAGCAACAGCAACAGACAATACATCACACAGCAGCAACAGCAACAGGCACAACAATAACAACAACAGCAACAACAATACAGCACAAACAGCAAGAACAACAAAAGAAAACATAGCCACCAACAACACAACAACACCACAACCTAACAACCCCTCCCAGTGCCCCAGGGACGACCTTTGACTTGGCTCCGTGCGTTCACGATCCACATCTGCGACAGGTTCAACTGGAAGGTCAAGGTCACGTGTCCTACAAATCCTTCAACACAAGCCAGAACACTGTCTGCGATGTGATCATGGTGGCACCGCCTGACAAAATTCTGCACCTACGAATCAACGTTTGCGACTCTGTGTCTCTGCTGATTTTCCACCTCAGCAATGTGAGTGAGAGTGAGAGCAGGAAGAGGAAGAAGACTTTGGTGGCGTGTTATTCGGCGCTGTCTGACCGTTCGGTTTACAGTTTCTGGAACCGCGTTTCAATGGCGGTGTTTGTCCACCTGGTCAGCCACAAGGAATCCGTTTTGTCCATCCACTTTTCTGCTGTTGACCCGGCTGAGAGACCTGACCTGGAAGTGACCTTTCTCTCTCCTGCAAAAGGTGAGTGGTTGTTGATTTTTTTCCCTTTAAAATTTCTTTATTTCGTTAGGGGACGGGATAGCTCAGTGGTCAGAGCACTCGCTTTCCCCAAGCTAAGGTTAAGCCCAATTGAGCGTGGTTACCAATTGGATGGGTGACCGTTTGCGCGCCTTGGCTTCAGTACAGTCTCCCAATCTACTCAGCTGTAAATAGGTACCTGTCATTTTTAGGGTCAGGGAAGGTAAAGCAGCAAGGGAGAGGAGATGGGCGCCACCCTCAATATGCTGGCCTTTAGAGAAGCTGAGGTCTCTGATGCCTCGCTCCCGTACAACCACATAGGTTATGGGACACCTTTACCTTTTTCTCAAGCACAGACGCAAATTTCTACCCCAGACTGTACATAACAATCTGAAAATATTCTCAAGTGGGATGAGTGAGTCAGGGTGCATATTCTGGGTGACCCCCTCCCCCCCCCCCCCAAAAGTGGTAACCTGGAGAACACACAATAAACAATAACAAAAAAACGAACTCTACCATTAAAAGTAAGTAACGGTATAGAATCAAATTGGTGATATGTACAGTGTGTGTTACTCCTCCACAGGGATTCTACAAACACCAGGATGGAACGGATCAACTCTGTATCCGCCATTCACAGACAGCTGCGTCACTCTCACACCCCCTCCTGGCCATGTTGTCTTCTTCAGCATTTACGCCATGGATCTCGTCAACAATGACTTCCTCCTCCAGTTTTCAGGGCCCTGCTACCAGTCCCTCGACAGATCTTCAGTCAGCGATGTGAGCGGAATCAGGTATACAGGTGGGATGTCTCCTCAGGCGTTCGTAGTTCCAGATTCGTTGAATGATGAGAAAAATCCTGACATTTCTGTGTCGTTCTTCTTCTCCAGTGACGGTAGGTATGAAAGGTGTGGGTTCCAGATTCGGTTTTCTTTCCATCCTAGCGGCTCTAGACCTCAACGCGTCTCAGACCTGAAGCAGACGAGGACGGTCAGTGGAACTGCTCGGTGTCTGTGTGGCCTGACCTGGCTGAGCACTTTCCCTGTGACCTGGTTCCCCAGTGTGCACAGGCTGAGGACGAGGCCCCCTGTTTCTACACCACGGAGAAATGTGGACTGAACAAGGTAGGGTCTCGTGTGTGTGGGTGGTGGGTGGTGGGTGGGGGATAGGTGTGTGTGTGTGGGTGCCAGTGTGTGTGTGTGTGTGGGTGTGTGGGGGTGGGTGGGGTGTAAGCGTGTGTGTGTGTGTGAATGTGTGTGTGTGTGTGTGGTGTGTGTGTGTGTGTGTGTGTGTGTGTGTGAATGTGTGTGTGTGTGTGTGTGTGTGTGTGTGTGTGTGTGTGTGTGTGTGTGGTGTGTGTGTGTGTGTGTGTGTGTGTGAGAGAGAGAGAGACAGAGACAGAGAGACGGAGAGACAGATAGACAGAGTGTGTGTGTGTGTCAGTGTGTGTGTATGTGTATGTATGTATGTATGTATGTATGTATGTATGTATGTATGTATGTATGTATGTATGTATGTATGTATGTATGTATGTATGTATGTATGTATGTATGTATGTATGTATGTATGTATGTATGTGTGTGAAGGGTATAATGGTTCAGAACTGTTCGGCACAGAATGAACTGTTGTGTATGAGGGGTGTGTAGGATTTGTTCCTCGGGCAACTGTTAAGATAAGTATATTATAAATGGGATGAGGGGGGGGGGGGGGGGTGAAGCTCTTACCAGAGATTTCAACCCCGTTCCAAATTGTAAGCAGACACTACGTTTAATGTCAGACTTTTAGTGGACCTGATTGACATGACGAGAAATGACCACAGTTGATTAACAAAATAAGAAAAAAACTCACCTAAAATGTGAAAGGAACTTTAGAGAAAACTGATTATAAACCATCCTATATTATTGATGCCGTTTGGATCTCCTCTCTCTCTTCTCTCTCTCTCTCTCTCTCTCTCTCTCTCTCTCTCTCTCTCTCTCTCTCTCTCTCTCTCTCTCTCTCTAGCAAAACATGAAAAATGGTTTTATAAGGGTGTTAAGTTGGACATAGTTAATCAATATTGTTATTTGGGTTTTACTTTTACGACAAAGATTAGATATATTTTTCATTCCTTTAATAGAAGGAAGGAATTGTTGCGTCAGAATGTTTTTTAATGATGGGTGTGTTAAAGATTTGTATTTACAAGTATGAAAGTATTGAAATGTTGTATATGGACTGATACCGAGTGTGGTGTCTGCTAACTAAAGTAGCGATGCAGCGTAACATGAATGTGTAACAAACTCTAAACTTGTTCTAGGTAATATGGCCATTGCGATTACTAGCCTCAAAGAATCTGTTGTTGTTGTTTTTTTCTTTTTGATCACATTTTGCATACCAATCTACTGGTTTTCCTCATTCCCCCAAGCTCCGTGTATTGTGGCCTAAGGCCGATGTACATATTAAAATTGTTCAATTGTTCAATTGTTCTCTCTCTCTCTCTCTCTCTCTCTCTCTCTCTCTCTCTCTCTCTCTCTCTCTCTCTCTCTCTCTCTCTCTCTCTCTCTCTCTCTCTCTCTCTCTCTCTCTCTCTCTCTCTCTCTCTCTCTGTATATAATTATATATATATATATATAATAATAGTAAACTTTATCAAGGTGAACACACAAGGAAACAGTCTTTTGACATGCAGGTTTCTTCAACAGGTGTGGTTAGAATGTATGTATGAGATGTGGACATTTTCTCAACAGATGTAGATATTATTATCTATTAAAAGTGGATATTTTTTCTACAAGAAAAAAAGAAACGGCCTTTGTTATCGCTGGCTCATAAAAAGGTACACTTTGTCTGCTTGTGTGTAGGTTTTGCAGGAAAGACAGGAGGGTGGATTTCTATCTTTCATTCACTGATAAGTGGAGAATGTGGATATCAATCCAAACATGAATAAAAGGTCGACATGATAACCAATGTCATAAAATCCTTTTCTTCATAATGGAATGATTGTCTTTTACTGTGACACACATAAAATTGTTGTTCTATGGACATTGCTAATTATGCTTTCAAAGATAACGAAAAGATCAATTGCTAAATAGCATTCGTTAAACTGGAACTGGTTTTTGATTTGAAAGAGGTGGTTATTAGTTTCCATAGTTTACCAAGTTGGAGTTTCTCTCCACTTTACAAATATCAAATTGGCATAGTAAGTGACAGTAACTGTTTAGATCAGTTTAGTTTAGCTCAGAAAGAAACAAAACAACGTACCTCTGCCACAAAGGAAAACATGCATTTTACATTTGGACACCTATATTTCGCATTCACATATTATGGTAAGCATCTTTGCTGGATTCAAGACTGTCCTCAATGAAGAGTTCATTCTGCTGACACTCAGATGAAAACTTCAAGCTGAAGGGATGTCAGAGATGTCAACTTATTTGTCTAAACAAGTTGCACAACTACTTGAAAACACCTGACTCTCACAACAGAATTACTGTTTAATGACTTTAGTTTAGCGTTCAGTAAATTCTTTTTTAAAATTTGCTTTCAATTATTATCTTGCGCAGACAACGCAGTTTTTGTAATTCTTGTCATCTGCTCCCACTTGCACACAATAGCCTACTCTTAAGAAAAACAGAACAGGATTTAACGCGCGCGCAAGATCTTCAAAGATGAGAAACTTGAGCTGTCAGCATATTGCGAACAAAGACAAGAGTTTCTCAAGGTTGTTGTCTGGGCTGCTGCTCTCACCTGTGCGTGGGTTTTACAGGTGGAGGCTGGGGGCAGGTGCTACATGTACAGGGAGGAAGGCCCCTACAGCTGGAGTGACGCTGACAGAGAGTGCCGGCAGCAGAACGCCTTTCTGGTCAGTCTGGAGACCCCCAGGAGTGGAGAGCTGTCCTGAACCTTCTCCAGCTCACTGAAGCCACCTTCGTCTGGATGGGCTTGAGAGAGATGCCGCTGATCACTGGAAGAGTTTCCGAGAATACTATGTAATTATCTGATTTGTTTTCGTTTTTGTTTAGACTCTTACTTTTTTTTATATCAGATGATAGATGGAGCATCAGTGGCATGCTGTTATCCATTTGTGTGATTTATGGAAAAACGGCATTAATTTATTTTGCTTATAGGTGAAAATTTGCTTGCAAGTCTCATAGTATCGTGTTTTTGTATTTACATATAAACCCTAACTCTTCATCTCTCCTCTTTTTCTTTAGTCTCTGTCTGCCTGTTTTTGCGTCTGTCCAAAGTCCAAAAAGTCTATGGCTCATATGGGATTTAAACCTACGATCTTCCAAGCAGGAACACAAGTTGTTAACCATAGATCCATAGCCGCTGTTAATATCAAGTACTTTATTTTGCACGTGTTTAATCAATGCTTAGCA
This sequence comes from Stramonita haemastoma, assembly GCA_030674155.1. NCBI lineage: Eukaryota > Metazoa > Mollusca > Gastropoda > Neogastropoda > Muricidae > Stramonita > Stramonita haemastoma. The sequence goes on along the minus strand of CM060327.1, from coordinate 60,346,969 downwards.
CAACATGCTGCTGAACCTCACATGATTTCTGCCCATGCTTGTGCTTCTGTACCTATGCCAACATCATCTTTAAACAGGTATTTTTAAGAGACATACTCATTTCCTCATTGCATACATGTATCACATATGCTTATATGCAACGAGAAGGGAGCACATAAAGCAGACTGGAAAATATATACATTAAAATCATCATCATTCCCTATTCAGTCCGTGTACATGAGGTATTTTCTTTTCCGTTTGCCGGATGGACAGCTCAGCATCTATGAAGAAAGCAGCTTATGCTGCAGGTTCTTCAGTCTCCATAGAACTTCTTGACAATGGGGTGGAGTCTGACCATGTGGTGCATGTTTGTCTTGATGACATTAATTTTCCTAGTCATTGTTTTGTGTAAGCTTGAAGAATTCTTAGCATCTACTGCATTCTGTAGGTGGTGGATGTCAGATGTACCTCTGAGCACCATGAGACAAGACCATTAATTTTACATGGATGGCTGTATAGGATTTTCTCAGTAGATCTCACAACACTCTCCTCAAACAAGATCTTCCTACCAACTGCTCCACTTCATGCAGATTACCGTCTGATCAACTCTCATATTTGAAGTCTTCCATCATGGAATATTTTGAAAGTAAAAAGATCTGATTCGTTAAACGAGCTTGCGAAGGTCTCGAACATTAAAGCTACATAATCATTTTCTTACCCCTTTGAACCATGAGGAGTTCAAGCTGTTAATCGTGCTTCTTTTGCTGTGACAGGTACGCTCACACATGGTACTGGGATGGTTCATCAGTGGCCTACTACTTAGAACTGATTCCACATTTCAGCAGAAACTGCGGACTTCTAAAATCTAAGAGATCAGACTGGACATCCCAATCCTTCAAGGGAACAGCGTTTAGCTGCCAAAGGCTGTGGGATTCTTCCATTCTGTGCGAGCTGTCTTCAAGTGTGTACCGCCACGAAAACAAACCTGTTTCTCTTGCCAGACCTGCCAGCCTCGCAACCTCGCCTGTCCCTCTCGTGGCGTGTCCACTGCAGCACTTGACCCACAACATGTTGGCCTGTGATGTGGCCAGTGTGTGCTGGACTGTGGACAGCACTGAGGGCTGGTACAGTCATGTTTGCCATGTGTCGCTGGGATCGCCACAGCCTTACTTTTACTGCGGGACATCTGGGGGCTTTGTGCCTTACAGCCTGGTGTGTGATTTTCAGACAGACTGCAGTGGTGGAGGGGATGAGAACTTCTGCGTGCATCAGGCTTGCAAAGAGAAGATGGTTAATTGCGGACAAGGACAGGTTTGTTTCCCTTTTATTTATCCTACAGTTTTCTCCCTCAGACTTCCCCTCCCCCCTCTGTGTGTGTGTGTGTGTGTGTGTGTGTGTGTGTGTGTGTGTGTGTGTGTGTGTGTGTGTGTGTGTGTGTGTGTGTGTGTGTGTGTGTGTGTGTGTGTGAGAATGTGTGTGTGTGTGCGTGCGTGCGTACGTGTGTGTGTGGGGGTGTATTTGTGTGTGTATGCATTTGTGTGTGTATGTGTGTGTATATGTGTGTGTATGCCTCTTCATTCCTTTTGACCTATGGCTTTCCTCTGTGCAGTGTGTGCACATTACGAAAAACTGTGATGGCTACAAAGACTGTGCAACCAATCTGGATGAGATCGGCTGCCCTTATGTCGATGCTGAAGTCTACAGCATCCCGCCTCCAGCCATTGTGCACTTCGACAGGCCTGGGGGGTTCAGAGTCACCCCTCTGCCACACACCACCACCCAGTGTCCTGACACACACTTCCAGTGTCACCACCACGGCTTCTGCCTACCTGTCTACGTCAGGTGCAACGATGTCAACGACTGCCCGGATCACGAGGACGAGGTGTGGTGTAAGGGGTTCAGGTGTCCTGGTTTCTATCGCTGTCGTGGAACTGACAGAACCATCTGTGTGCATGTCGACCATGTGTGTGATGGTTTCTCTCAATGTCCACGACATGACGATGAACTGATGTGTGATGTCACCTGTCCGGAGCCCTGTACCTGCCACGGCCTGGCTTTTACCTGTACTCGCACCTTTCAGGTGAGTTCTTTCCCACAGCTGCGGTACCTAGAGGCCAAGGGAAGCAAGCTGAAGCAAGTTGATCTCATGTACAACAGCATGTTGGTCCATCTGGGTGTTCAAGGATGTGGCTGGAATAGAGTGAGTGGTTTTGTATTGCCCAACCTTCACAGTTTGGACTTGAGTGGCAATCTACTACGCCATGTGAACTTCAGCATTTTCAAGGACATGTATCATCTTCGAAAACTCAGTCTTGCAGGTAACCCTATGTCTGGTGTAATTTCTCCTACCCACACAGCAAACCTGTCACCAACGCTGATGCTGTTGAATTTATCACAGCTGCAGACAGACGTTTTCAACATGGAAACCTTGTCCACGAAGCTGGCAAACCTGCACGTCCTGGACTTGTCCCACACAGGAATCAGGTCCTTGCAGGGGCGGCCTGTGTTCCAGTACCTGAGAGTGTTAAACTTGTTGGGTTGTCCTGTGTCTGACTTCACTCCAGACATCATGAAGAGGATGACGAACCTCCAGCATGCTGATGTCGACAACTTTAAGCTCTGCTGTCCTGCAGTGTTGCCTGACGAATTCAGTGGCCAGTGCTCCGCTCCCTCGGACCAAATATCTTCTTGTGATGCCTTGATAAAGTCTGGTATCTATCTCTCTGCCTTAGCAGCATTTACTGTGCTCTCCATAGTGGGAAACTTAAGTAGCTTCTTATATCGTGCGTGTTTTACAGCAAATAGAATTGATACTAGTTTTGCCGTGTTTGTCCTTCATTTGAGTGTTTCCGACTTTTTCATGGGAGCATACCTAGCCATCATTGGTGTGGCAGATCAGATATTTTCTGGTGTGTACGTGTGGAGAGAGACTGCATGGAGAAGGAGTAAGATTTGTAACATGGCAGGATTCCTGTCCTTCCTGTCGTCGGAGGTGTCAGCATTCCTCATCTGTCTCATCACCTTGGACCGCTTCCTCGTGCTGCGCTTTCCCTTCAGCCAGGTCCGATTCGGAGTCACCTCAGCTCACAGCGCCTGTGTCCTCGTGTGGGTCCTGGGTCTGATCCTGGCCACGGTGCCTCTGCTCCCTGTCACCTCACACTGGGAGTTCTACCACCAGACAGGCATCTGCATTCCGCTGCCTGTCACCAGAGCGGACTTTGCGGGTCACAGCTATTCCTTCAGTGTCATGATCGTCTGCAACCTGGTGCTCTTCCTGCTGATTGCTGTGGGTCAGTCCCTCATCTTCTGGTTAGTCCGAGCTAACGCCATATCTGACCAAAGCAAGAATACTGAAGACAGAGACGTTGACAGAGTCAAGTCTAAAGAAGCCATCATTGCCAGACGTCTTCTAACCATTGCCATGTCCGATTTTCTGTGCTGGTTTCCCATTGGTCTGTGTGGTCTGTTGGCGGCTGTGGATGTGGTCATTCCAGGGGAGGTCAATGTGGCCATGGCCATTTTTGTACTGCCGCTCAACTCGGCTCTCAACCCTTTCCTCTACACTCTGAATATAGTGCTGGAGAGGAGAGAAAAGGCAAGGGACCTTCGCTTTCGGAGGGTTTTGAATACGCATTTGAAAAGAAATCTGGGCATTCCACAATCATAAAACGGTTATTTGGAAATCTCAGAAAGGAAATGTTTGTTTTTCGGCTACTGGTGTTGCTCTGTCTAACATGGAGGAAGTACAAGCATTCACTTCCAGAGCTTGGGTGTTCTGGTTAAGGCTCAGTGTGCTGAACCATTAGTAACTCAGGAAAACGGACATTCACAAACACAGAAAGACAGACAGACAGACAGACACCCCCCCACAACACACACACACGTGTGCGCGTGCACACGCACACACATACGCATAAACGCACATACGCACACACGCACACACACACACACATACACACACATACACACACACTCACACCAGAAAGAGAGAGGAAGAGAGAGACAGACAGAATGACAGAGACAAAGAGATGCACAGAGGGACAGACAGACAATAAGACAGACAGCTACATCAGAACACTGACTGGTGTGAACTAAACAGCATGTATATATCCATGACAGACAATGGATGTTCCTTGGACAATATCTGCGCATGGTGTTAGTGGTTAGAGCGTTGCACCCAGGATTGAGGGCTCAGGATCGAACCAAGGTTCAAACCATTACCAAGAGGCCTGTATGGATTTTTCCCCAGGAGTTAACCTCAGTACGTCTCTACACCCCCGAAAGTCCTCCGAATGAGACTGTAGACCGAGATCCTGTGTACGAACGCACGCAGAACATCTTATGCGCACATTAAAATCCTGTTCCGCCTTTCGAAAGAGTAAGCCATTTCGTGCTGGTTGGGACAGATATTTCTTTTTCTTTTTTAAATACATGCACACTGGTGTGTTTAGACACCCTCCACCAACTCGGAGAGCAGTTCTCTTCCTGGCTTTTCAAAACTGTCGCATACATAAAATCTCACCATTGCTGAAGTTCAGAGGTGTAGCCGACCTAAAACAAAAGAGAAAAGAACCTCAGTTTTATTTCTGATGGAACACAGGCTTACACTTTGCCCATGGGCGTATATGTCGGTAGTAATGCTGAAGTTGTAGATTCGCATTATAGAAACTCACCAGTTTGACAGGAAAATAGATCAGAATGGCAAGTCTTTCGATGGAGACTCTAAGCCAATCAGACCCGTGTGCCTACGTACGTATATGTGCACGTCAAAAGAACCCACGACAGTTACAAAATCGAGAAAGAGAAAAGAGGTACCTCCCTGACTGTCCTGTCAAGACAGGTAGGTTCAATTCCCGACTATATCCTTGAATTAGTAATGTGACTACGTAAATGGTAGGGATATCAATGGTCGCATACTTAAAAATCTCACCATTGCTGACCCTCTGAGCTCTAACGGAGAATCAAAAGAAAGAAAATCGAAGAAAGAAACCCACCAAAAATATTCTGAACGTACTACGGGGCGGGATAGCTCAGTGGTCAGAGCGCTCGCTTTCCCTAAGTCAAGTTAAGCAGCGTCGAGCGTAGTTACCAGTAGGATGGGTGACCCTTTGCGCGCCTTGGCTTCAGTACAGTCCCTCCAGTTCACCCAGCTGTAAATGGGTACCTGCCCTCTTTAGGGTCAGGGAAGGTAAAGCAGCGAGGGAGAGGAGATTGGCGCCGCCCTCAATATGCTGGCCCCTAGAGAAGCTGAGGTCTCTGACGCCTCGCTCCCCTACGACCGCCCAGGTTATGGGACACCTTTACCATTACCTGTTACTTGAGGCAATGGCAAGTTCTGTGAATTTGCTCGGGGAAACAGACGCACCCGCCTTACACGAGTCTCGGTACATGGGGCCCGTCAGCCGGCATGGTGAGGCGACCCATCCGTGGGCAGGAAAGCCCTGAGTTCAAACCTCCGCTTCCTGGCAGTCATGTCCTGTGACTTACAACAAGTAAAACTTAAGGAGAGAATTCGGTGTGAGAACGTCACGAAGACAAGGTGGCCCTGGATGCTCTGGTCTCATGATGGCCTTGTTGTTGATGACCTGTGTGGCGGCAGCACTCACACCAGCAGACCTTTGGGATCCGCCAGGTCTGCCTGGTATTGAGAGATGTGTCTTTTCTCCCATCTCTCTTCACTCTATGAGGAATGGTATGGACACTGCACCGAGGTGTTTTGTTTGTGTTTTTTTTTTTTCATACCGTATCTCTTGGTGTCTCTTGTTGTTGAGCCTGGCAGAGCCCATCCCTCTCCAGATAGAGGGTGCATGTTGGGTATATTCCTGTGTCTGTAACCCGCTGAATGCTGGCGTGAATTGTGATGTCTTTAACGTGCATGTTTCATCTTCTGCATGCAAATAATTATACATAATAGGGATCAAGGCAATGAGAACGTATGCTGACCTTGGGGATCGTAAAAAAGCCTTGAGCCACGGGTTGGAAAGTCCTGGGTTCGAATCCCATAAGAGTCATAGGTGTTTTCGGTTTATGGCCGGCTTCTACCTACAGAGATTGTACTGTGGGACTGTTGGAAGGACTTGGACCTTACAGTAGAGCTTCATTCCCTTTAGAGATGCAGTTTGAGAGTGTTGCTCAAAATAGCTGACCAACACTGCATTATGTGTATTTCTTGGACCTGGTTGTCACCGGGTTACATTATCAGTCTCCAAGCACACACACTTCCATAGCAGCAGAATCACATCATCCTCATCACCATTGATAACCATGCAATAACAGAAAATTGTCTCGGGTTCGGTGGCCCTGGTTGCTCTGGTCTCATGGTGACCTCAGATTCGGTTTCCCCATAGACTTCTGTGCCTATGGTGAGTTTGTGGATTTTTTAGTTTTATTTTTGTTTAATGTCCTTCACTACTTGGTGATATAGACACACCCGTATTCAAACCTTCCTCTTTCTCTCTCTCTCTCTCTCTCTCTCTCTCTCTCTCTCTCTTCTCTCTCTCTCTCTCTCTCTCTCTCTCTCTCTCTCTCTCTCTCTCTCTCTTCTATCTATATTATCTATCTATCTATCTATCTATCTATCTATCTATCTATCTATCTATCTATCTATATATATATATATATATATACTTACAGCAGAGAAGAATATATAACCGCAGCAACTGATGTCATGAACTGCTGAGAGTCATGTAAAACTTCTTGAACAGTGGCATATCTTTTTTTTAATATCTAGTCCTCTTCTTCTAAACAGGTCAATAAGAATTGGGCAATCAAACAATCAAACAAAGTGAGTTTGTGTCAAAGTCTTCTGGGCTGGAAATTCCCAGGAGAAAAATACTGGAGGGATGTTGTGGTGGTCACCACCTCAGGTGGGTGACTCACTCAGTCTGACACCGCGACTGAGCTAATAGTGTCGTAAGTAGGGAGTTAGCTCATGGTGTTTTGCGCATGCTATCTCAAAGCAGGCACCACTGAACACCACCAAAGGGACCCAGTAGCAGTACAACAATTTGACTCGCGTGCCAAGCAATGTTATGAGGGCAGAAGCAATTGCTTGGTGTAAGAAGCGCTGACAAAGTCTTTCAAGCTCACCAGTCTGATACTTTAAAAAAAAATTAAAATTTTATTTTATACCACTTTATGTCACAACAGATTTCTCTGCGTGAAATTCGGGCTGCTCTCCCCGGGGAGAGCGCGTCGCCACAAGTGCAGCGCCTATCCATTATTTTTTTTCATCAGGGATGGTGTCTAAACACGACACCTGTGTGCATGCTGGGTTTTTTTTATATAATTTTGTCATCCGCTTCTACCGGCACACGATGGCCTGTTCTTCCGAAAGGCGGAACGGGGTTTTAACGTGTGCGCAAGATGTTCTTCGTGCGTTCGCATACGGGGCCTCGGTTTCTAGTCTCATCCGAATGACTGACTTTGACATTCAGATCGATTTTTTGGCAAACTGGGAAGAAAGGGTGAGGCTGGGTACGAACCCTGAAACTCACGGTTTACATATTGGCAGGTGAACGTCTTAACCATCCTGCCACCGTCCTTCATACATACATACATAAACCATCGGAGATTTGTGGTGATTTTATTACAGATTTCTAAATACACGTTTCAGAAACTACGAGAAGTTTTGTCGTAC
>CM060327.1:60316851-60334351 GCA_030674155.1 Stramonita haemastoma | reverse complement strand
TATCAACTCCTAAGTATTTCTTTATTGCGAACAAATGAACAGATTCACAATGAACTGCTTCTTTGTCCAATCCCCATAACTCTGAACCATACTGAAGAACAGGTTGAACCTGTGAGTCGAATAGCTTTATTAATAGCCCCAAAGAATTATTATTAAGTGTGTACAATCTTTGCATAATATATACCAACGCATTCTTTGCCCTACTGGAAAGGTCCTTACAACAGCAGTGAAACTGAGACGTGTAGAAAACAATATCCCTAAGTACTTATAAACATTAACTACAGGTAGCAGATTACCATTGTATGTCCATCTTTCTCGCATACCCAAATAACCTCCCTTACGAAACACAATGATGTTACTTTTCTTCATATTCACTTTTAATTGAAGTGAAAAAGCAGCATGATACAAATTATTTAACTGATTTTGAAGCCCACAATAGTCTCTGACAACAGCACTACGTCATCAGCTAATAACAGAATGAACAACTCAAACGCATCATGTGATAAAACTGCACCATGTTTTCCATTATTGATTACTTGTAATGCTAATTCATTTATGAAAAGTGAAAATAAAACAGGGCTGCACACATCTCCTTGCTTGACTCCGGCTGTGCATCTAATGAAATCTGTCAATTTAGAACCACATCTTACTTTACATTTTATATCTTCATACATTCTTTTTATACATGTGTGGAGCTTACCTCTAATACCGTTTTTTAACAAAATGGGCCAAAGTAAATTTCTATTAATGGAGTCAAAGGCTTTTTCGAAATCTATAAAAGCTACATATAACTTACGGTTGCATGAAAACTGTTTCTGTATCAATGCTAATAACGTAAACATATGATCTAAAGTAGAATACCCCTTTTAAATCCTGCCTGACACTCTCCAGTAATGTTATTTTCTTCTATCCACTCCTGTAGTCTTCTGTTAATAATGGAACTAAAAATTTTGCTACTTATATCACTAAGTGAAATACCCCGAGAGAGAGAGAGAGAGAGGAGAGAGAGAGAGAGAGAGAGAGAGAGAGAGAGAGAGAGAGAGAGAAGAGAGAGAGAGAGACAGAGACAGAGACAGAGACAGAGAAGAGAGAGAGAGAGAGAGAGAGAGAGAGAGACAGACAGACAGACAGACAGACAGACAGACGGACAGACAGACAGACAGACAGACAAACAGACAGAGACAGAGAGACAGAGACAGAGACAGAGACAGAGACAGAGATATCCGACAAGGGGGATTAACACTGAAAAGCAAAATGCAGGATATTCTGAGGGGAGAAGGGTAGAGGCAAAAAAATGATATAGAAAGTAAAAGTACGCGCTAGAAAGATCCGTGAATATTCAGGGAAGAAAAAATAAGTTTCCCTACACGGTTGAATAGAACATCAAGCAAGACATATTTGCTCGTGCATTTTTGAATACAAAGCAATCAATGCACACACCAAAGACAAAGGCACATTGCAAGAAAAAAAAACAACCAAAGTAAACATTTGCAAAAATACCTTGCCAAAACAATACTACAAACAAACAAAAGCAAAAGCACATCGAGAAAATGGTAAAGAAGTGCAAACATTAAACGAAAAAAACAACAATCAGAAAGCAAATAAATGCAAAAGTACTTTGCGAAAGCAACCAAGTGTAAAAGCACATTACAGAAGAAAACAAAAGCAAAAAAAGGATGCAAAGTACATCGCCAAAGAAAAAACATAGCAAACAAGTGCAAAAGCCATTTGCACAAAACAAAACCAAAGCAAATAAGTGCAAAAGCACACTGCACAAGGAAAATACAAAGCAAACAAGTGCAAAAGCACATTGCACAAGGAAAGTACAAAGCAAACTAGTGCAAAAGCACATTGTACAAGAAAAAAAAAAACAGCAAACAAGTTCAAAAACCCATTGCACAAGAAAACCAAAGCCAACAAAAGCAAAAGCCCATTGCAAATGGAAACAAAAGCAAAGAAGTGCAAAAAGCACACAGAAAAAGAAAGCAATAACAAACAAGTGCAAAAGCCCATTGCACAAGAAAAAAACCAAACCAAACAAGTGCAAAAGCCCATTGCACAAGTCAAAACCCAAAGCAAATAAATGCAAAAGCCCATTGCAAAAGAAAACAACCAAAGCCAACAAGTGCAAAAGCACATTGCACATGACAAAAACCAAAAGTAAACAAATGCAAAAAGCCCATTGAAATAGATAAAAACCAAAGCCAACAAGTGCAAAAGCCCATTGCACAAGAAAAATAAACCCAAAGCCATCAAGTGCAAAAGCCCATTGCACAAGAAAAGACAAGGAAAGAAAAACAAAGACGAAGGCACACAGCGCCAATCTATGACGCAGACTGACGTGGATTGGGGTTGATTGTCTTTGACTTGTTTTTAAGAAGATAAGCTTAACATGTCATGTTGTCTGTATCGTTTTGCCTGTCCCCGCCCCCTGACACCCTTCCTCCCCTTTCCCTTCTAACACACACACACACACACACACACACACACACACACACACACACACACACGCACACACACGCACGCACGCATGCACTCACACACACACACACACACACACACACACACACACACACACACACACACACACACACACACACACACACACACCCCACAACAACTGCACATGATCAAACGTCTGCATGTGTTATACACTTCCAGCCAGAAGACTGGTCTCTAGCAGAAACGTTTTGTCCTTCTGGAGAACTGGAGGTCCCTAACAGAAACAGTTTATCCAACAAGGATGTGACGGGGGACTAAAAAGAACAAGGCAGTGACAAAGAGAGTGCTAGAAAAGAGGGAGTTCCTAGCACAAATTTTCAGAAAGTGGGGATGCCGTTTATATACCGATTGTCCCCTGGTATCCCCCACGGGGTGGGGGTGGGGGTCGGGGGGGACGGGGGGGTGGGGGCTTGCTAATTCAACATTGCAGATGTCTATGTGTGCATCTTCTCTCAGATCTGGGCGATGATGGATATCAATCACTGGAAAACTTAGGGCACAGCATTCTCAAAGCTAAAGCCACTGTTGGGTCACTTTTTTAATTTTTTTTTTTATCTTATAGTATTACCACTTTATGCCACTGCAGATTCCTCTGCGTAAAATTCGGGCTGTTCTCTCTCCCCGGGGAGAGCGCGTCGCCACATGTGTAGCGCCTACCCATTATTTTCTTTTCTTTTTCCTGTCTGCAACTGTAAATGTTTCCCTATCAGAGTGGCTTTTTTCTACCGAGTTTTGCCAGAAACAACCCCTTTGTTGCTGTGGGTTCTTTTACGTGCGCTAAATACTGATGTGTAACACACGGGACATCGGTTTATTGTCTCATCCGAAAGACTAGCGCCCAGACCACCACTCATGGTCTAATGGATGGGGGAAAAGTTTTGGACTCAAACTTCCCTAGCATCTTCATCCTGTGATTGTATCGCTCTCATCAGCATCAGATATGGTCCAGGTCTAAAGCTTGGTCAGCCTGTGATGTATCTGGGCACAGAGCCACAGCCGACATTTATTCTTTTTTTTTTTTTTTTTTTTATTCTTTTATATCGAGGATAACGGAATAAGGACTTATGTGCTTTTTTTTTTACATCCAGTCCCTGTGTGTATGCAGTTTTTGTAAATCGTGTCTTCTGTTCCCACCGTCACACGATGGCCTACCCTTACGAAAAGCGAAACAGGATTTAACGTGTGCGCAAGATGTTCTGCGTGCGTTCGCACACGGGGCCTCGGTTTATAGTCTCAATTTCAGGATGGGTGTTATGCTTGAAATTGTAATGATGATATTTGTGTAGTCTGTCATCGTGGCAAATTCTTAGCACAACATCTTGTATCCTCCACTGAAAAAGTTCTTTTTTCTTAATCCTCTGATGTTGGAGTAAGGCTGCCTATGATTATTGGCAGAACATGGTGCGCACACATTAAATGCTGTTCCGTTTTTCGAAAGAGTAGGTCGTCGTGTGCCGGTGGGAACTGATGACAAAATTGACAAAACTGCATTCACACAGAGACTGGAGGGAAAAAGCACACGAGTGTTTACTCCATTATCCTCGAAATAAAAGAATAAATGAATTAAGTATAGTGATATATATACATACGTTTATATATATATATACATATAATATATATATATACATATGTATATATATATATATATTATATATATATATATATATATATATATATATATATATATATATATATATATATATATATATTAGAAAATGTCATACATGCAAACATGTTCTCCAGGGTGTATGGATAGTCTCACGTTGATTCCTGGGTTCGGAAACACCCAACATCAACAAAAACAACAACAAAAACAACAACAACAATAGCAAAATCAAAGTAAAATAAAAACCAATGACAACAATCATAAACCATCATCAAAGGGTTTTTTCTCTCTGATTGCGTGGTTCCTGTTGCTCTGATCTTCATGGTGACCTTGTTTTCGGGTAATTTGTGTATACGCTTTCGAGCCTCTGGTGGTTTTGTGTCAAGCCTTCTCTGCGTTTAGATTTTGTGTTTGTTTTCCATTTTTAAGTTACAGGAGACTTCTCTGCGAGCGCGTCGCCACAAGTGCAGCGCCTATCTATCAATGAGAGAGTGTGTTTGTGAGAGAGAGAAGACAGACACAGACACAGACGACAGACAGACAGACAGACAGACAGACAGGACAGACAGACAGAAGACGAGGAGAGACGAGAGAGAGAGAAGAGAGAGAGAGAGAGAGAGAGAGAGAGAGAGAGAGAGAGAGAGAGAGAGAGAGAGGAGAGAGAGAGAGAGAGATTTGATTTGATTTGATTTGATTTGATTTATTCTTTTGTATCGAGGATAATGGAATAAGCACTCTTCCATTACTACAGCTTCAGTAGAATTCGGCAATACTTTCAGTCACTCTTTCCACTGCTGTAAAGTATCTAGGGGTTGTAATCGACAACACACTATCCATGCAAAAATTCATCACCAGACCTGCAGTCATGCTATTATCAATTAAGACGTATTAGTGCAATTCGAAAGTACCTGTCCACTGATGCAACATCTAAACTCGTCACGTCTCTGATTCTTTCACGTCTGGACTATTGCAATTCTCTTTTGGCTGGTCTGCCAGCATCATCTATCCCACTCCCTTCAACGTATACAAAACTCTGCAGCTCGACTGGTCCTCAGAAAGAAAAAATCTGAGCACATTACTCCTCTCTTGCAATCTCTCCACTGGCTGCCTGTTGCCACAGAGAGTAAACTATAAGATCAGTACTCTCTGTTATAATGTCTTTACAAAACAGCACCCTCCTACCTCTGTGAATGTCTTTACCGTACAACTCCTTCTCGTTCCCTCCGCTCTGCTGCAGATACTGCGCTTACAAATACCTAGATTCAATCAATCCACTGTTGGCCGTCGCTCTTTCTCTGTTTCTGGTCCAGTGATCTGGAACAACCTCCCTCTCTCCCTTCGTAAAAAGCCTACCTATGACACATTTAAATCCAGCTCAAGACACACTTATTTCAAAGCTAAGGCTTTCTATCCTGTTTCATCATTGCCCTGCTCTCAACAGCCGAAATATCCACCGCCCTGCCAAAGTGTTTATACTCTATGTGTGTTTATACTCTGTGTGTGTGTGTGTATGTGTGTGTGTGTGTGTGTGTGTGTGTGTGTGTGTGTGTGTGTGTGTGTGTGTGTGTGTGTGTGTGTGTGTGTGTGTGGTGTGTGTGTGTGCATTGACTTCGTTAAAAAATTTTAATTGTTGTTGGCTGCATGTGCAAGAATTGGTTGAATGCAAGCGCTTTGATTTGTTTTTGCAAGATATAGCGCTATATAAGTTCCATTTATTATTATTATTATTTTCTTGTGCTTTTTTCATCCAGTCCCCGTGTGTATGCAGTTTTGTAAATGTCATAAACAGAGAAGGCCACAAAACATACAGACAGACAGACAGACAGACACAGACAACAGAGACAGACAGAGAGAAGAGAGAGAAGAGAAGAGAGAGAGAGAGAGAGAGAGAGAGAGAGAGAGAGAGAGAGAGAGAGGAGAGAGAGAGAGAGAGAGAGAGAGAGAGAGAGATTTGATTTGATTTGATTTGATTTGATTTGATTTGATTTGATTTGATTTGATTTGATTTATTCTTTTATATCGAGGATAATGGAATAAGCACTCTTGTGCTTTTTTTCATCCAGTCCCCGTGTGTATGCAGTTTTGTAAATGTCATCTGTTCCCACCGGCACACGATGGCCTACTCTTACGAAAAGCGGAACAGGATTTAACGTGTGTGTGTGTGTGTGAGAGAGAGAGAGAGAGAGAGAGAGAGAGAGAGAGAGAGAGAGAGAGAGAGAGAGAGAGAGAGGAGAGAGAGAGAGAGACAGACAGACAGACAGACAGACAGACAGACAGACAGACAGACAGACAGACAGACAGACAGACAGACAGCAATGGAAGTACTTTCAGTCGTCAAGGACGTTTTTCAATAACCTAACCATTTTAGTACACACACCACACACTACACACTGCTAATTGCTGCAGACACTACCTTCAGACCGACTGTCATTATGTGATTATGGGAGTCAGGCATCATCAGGTCTCTGTTTACAGCCACACGCCCACAATCATCAAAACACGAGGAAACGTCTACCAACAAGGGACATAAAAACTGTGTGGCGAAGTTTACACCGCCTGAATTACCTGCCGTGCCGGTTTTATGACTCACTTACACGTAGAAGAAGTACAATTTATTGTATGCAATATAGCTCATTAATTAAGTTACCAGGTTGGGGGTGGGTGTGGGTTTGGGGTTTGTCGCTGTTGTCAATGAATGTTATTGTTGTTGGTATAGCTTTTATTGTTGTTGCTGCTGTCATTATCAGTGCTGACTCCATTCTCCCAAAAGTTTGGGTAAGACTGTAAACCGAGGCCCCGTGTGCGAACACACGCAGAACAACTTGCGCACACGTTTCAACCCGTTCCACTTTTGAGAATAGTGGGCCATTTTGTGTGCCAGTGGGAACGGATGACAAATTTGACAAAACTGCATACCCACGGGGATTGGATTAATAAAAACACACGAGTATTCCATTATCCTCGAAATAAAAGAATGGAAATTAATTTTGCAGCTGCTGCTGCTGCGCCTGCTGTATTTTGTTTTGTCTTTTTTTTTGTTTTGGATTTTGTTGTTGCTGTTTTGTTTGTTTCTGTTGGTTGTTTTGTTGTTTGGCTTTTTGGTGTGTGTGTGTGGGGGGGGGGGGGGTTGGGGGGGTTATGGGAATTTTTTTTCTGTTTATTTTTTTGTTTCGTTTTTCTTGTACAGGTACTGCTGCTTCCACGCCGCTTATTCCAATTTTGCAACGTACGTGCATTCGTTCTCTTGTTCGTTCCATCACGCTTTTTCCGATCTTGCAGCGTGCAATCTTTCTCTCGTCCATACCAGTTCCACTATTATTTTAGGTCCGTCTGTCTATCTATCTATCTATCTATCTATCTATCTATCTATCTATCTATCTATCTATCTATCTATCTATCTATCCATCTATCTATCTATCTATCTGTCCGTCTGTATATCTATCTATCTATCTATCTATCTGTCCATCTGTCCATCTATCTATCTATCTATCTATCTATCTATCTATCTATCTATCTATCTATCTGTATGTCTGTCTGTCTATCTGTCTGTCTATCTGTCTATCTATCTATCTTTCTATCTATCTATCTATCTATCTATCTATCTATCTATCTATCTATCTATCTATCTGTCTGTCTGTCTGTCTGTCTGTCTGTCTGTCTGTCTGTCTATCTATCTATCTATCTATCTATCTATCTATCTATCTATCTATCAAAAAATTCAAAATTCAAAATTTTATTTCAAGAAAACCCCCCAAGGGGTACATGAAATTTGACAAAACCAATGCTTGCAGATATGGGCGTGTGAAAAATACTCACAACAAAAATCCTAACACAATGGATGGCATAAAAAGAAAAAAGAAAGACTATTCACAATACATTAGGAGAACAACCCCCCCCCCCCCCCCCCCCACACACCACACAAAAAAAACCCTGCATGATCTGTCTGTCTGTCTGTCTGTCTGTCTGTCTGTCTGTCTATCTATCTATCTATCTATCTATCTATCTGTCTGTCTGTCTTCTATCTATCTGTCTATCTACCTATATCTATCTATCTATCTATCTATCTATCTATCTATCTATCTATCTATCTATCTATCTATCTATTTATCTATCTATCTATCTATCTATCTATCTATCTATCTGTCTGTCTGTCTATTTATCTATCTATCTATCTATCTATCTATCTATCTATCTATCTATCCCTTAGTCTGGTGACCATGGGGACACCAATGAAGACTTGACAACCAGTTTCCTCCATTCCTCTCTCTGTTCTGCCTTTCTCAAAGTTTTGTTGAGTTCTAGTCCTGTCCATTCGCTGATGTTATCCTCCCATATCTTCCTTGGTCTGCCTCTTTTTCTTCCTCCTTGGACAGTGCCTTGCAGTATTGTTTTTGCAAGTCCTTTTGATCTTACCGTCGGTAATTCTTTCCCTTCATGTTACGTGTTGTATTCCCCCGTATCTCTGTTTCTTAGTATTAGTGTCTGTGTTGTTTGTTTTCTTTGTTGTTCTACCTTTTTCATGCTTTTAAGGGAAAAGGGTAAAAAGAAAAATGCTTGTACTTTGACTTTCAAATCCCTTTTATTCCGTTGGTTTTTAGGAGCATGTCCAGCATCTTATACAAATTAATACTTAGAAGATAAAAGGGATTGGAATCATTGTTTGTTGTGTTGGTTCCTTCATTGTTTTTTCTAAAAACAAAAACCCTATCCCCATAAACAAACAAACAAACAAACAAAACAGAATGCTTATCATTCGGCCATGTTTGTTTATGAATATCTATAAAGATTGAAAGTTTAGGATTCTTATCAATTGTGTGTCTGTCGGTGTTGTAACTGCCCTTCGTGAGATGATTAATTAAAGCATTGCATGATGATCGATGAGAATGAGGATGATGTAATGAAACTGCTATGGAAGTGCATATGCTTTGAGACTACTTGACAGTGTTGTACTTTACGCTTACTATCATGATATTGGACTTGACTTGACTTGACTTGTAAATATAATTGATAATCTCAAGTCATTGGGTTGTCTCGTTTTGTTTTTGTCGGAAATATAATTGATAATCTCAAGTCATTAGGTTTGGGTTTTTTGTTGGTTTTTATAACAGGCTGGCTGGGAAAGAAGAAAGAATCCTAAATTCTTAATCTAAAACGGGTTCAATGAGGAATGCACCTCTGCATGCCTCAGACGACACAGTGGTACTACTCAAAAGTAAGCTTCCACACCAGTTGACTTTGCTTTTAATTAAACATTACGATCCTATTCCTTTTGGGGGTCAGATTTTAATAGACTAGCCACATACTTTCCTGAAAGCACTGAGACACAAATAAACCACTAAGTGCAACAAACGTTCAGAAATCTCACTGGAAATAACCATGGAAAAGAAAGCAGTTTTGGGGCTCATGTGCAGCACCTTGTTGATGCTTCACATCACTGGGGGGGTGGTTGCCTCGGGTACCTCCAACTCCACACTTCTCCTAGCGCTTTCTCCAGAAAAGACAGGTAAAACCGCTACAACAGCGACGGCAGCAGCAGCAGCAGCAGAGACAAACGCACATCAGAAAACTGGGACTAAAGTAACGCGGGAACGTTTTCAACACACCCGAATAAAGGACGAAAGAGACGTCAGCACACCGATGTTACCACTCCCCGCCCTCAGACACAACCTGACCATAAGGAACAGTACTGGGGGACTCGTCTATGACCTGACTCCGTGTGTTTTTGATCCCAACATGGAGGGGGTCACCATCGAAAGCCCTAGCGGGTATCTCTTTTTCAAAGGCATCAAGGGGAAGAACGTGTCAGCCTGTGTCATCACTCTCAGCGCACCTTACGGGAAGCTACTGCTTGTCCACATAAGGACCTGCGTCTATTTATGGGTGCGCATACTTCATCACTCCAACTTCAGTGCGGAGAGGAAAGGCACTGTCGACTGTCTTCTGCGGGTACACGATCATCTGGTCTACAGTCTCACCAACAGAATGTCACTGACCCTTTTTGCCGTTCACAACAGAATATGGGAGTCCGCACTGGCTTTCAACTTCTCCACTTTCGATGCCTCGGAAAAAGCCAGCCTGGAGACTGTGTTTCTCTCCCCTTTGCTGGGTTAGTGTTGTTTTTATGCCCCTTGTTGTTGTTTTTTCTTCAGCCATGTTGGGTTGTTGATGTTGTTTTGTACATACCAGTGAGTGTTGGATGCAACATTTATATAACAAAGTCACGATCAGGTCAAATGGGGTTATTGAATAATCATTCCTTCAATCAATCACTCCATCACATAATCACTCACTCACTCACTCAATCAGCAATCAGTAAACCAATTGAAATAGTAGTAAGCTAGTTCTGAAGACCCGTTAATAACCTGATAGCTTCCAACTCCCCCCTTTCCACATGGTATCGCGGTCACTAAACCGAATAATGATGTATGCCAAAACGACCCCCTTCCATTGCAAGCTGTTTTCTCTCGTGTGACATTCGCATAAGATGGAGAGTGGGATGAGGTTAAGACGTTCGTCTGCCAACAAATAACCCGTGAGATTCTGGGTTTGATTCCCAGCCTCGCCCTTACTTCCCAGTTTGACGAAAAAAATAGAACTGAATGTATGTCCAAGTCCTGTGAATGTGATTATAAATCGGGGCCCGTGTACAAACACACGCAGAATATCTTGCACACACGTTATATGCCCCATTTCGCCTTTCGGAAGAGTAGGCCATTGTGTAGCAGTAGGAACAGATGACAGAAAAACAACTGCAAGCATACAGAATCGTGTTCAGACGCCATCTCCGAGTCGGAATTTATTTTTTTTTTATTATTTTATCTTATTCTTTTATATCGAGGATAATGGAATAGGCACTCTTGTGCTTTTTTACATCCAATCCCCGTGTGTATGCAGTTTTGTAAATGTCATTTGTTCCCACTGCGGTACCGGCACACGATGGCCTACTCTTAAGAGAAGGGGACAGTATTTAACGTGTGCGCAAGATGTTCTGCGTGCGTTCGCACACGAGGGGTTTGTAGTCTCATCCGAAGGACTGTTTGGGGAGAGTGGAGCCAGTACTGATGTTAACTCAGGAGAAAAATCTCCTCGGCCGGAATCGAACCCGGGTCGTCAAATTGCCAGCGCAATGTTCTGACCATTAGGCTATTCGTCCCCGGCTACTTAGATGGTGGGAGGAGGAGGGGGAAACCGGTTGCATGCGCAGAAACCTCACCATTGGTGAACCTCAGAGCTCTAGCCGAGGAACATAAAAAAGTAACATGTACATCACAATCTTTGCAATGTATTCATTGTACAGTTTATTTATCTATCTATTTATTTATTCATTTATTGATTTATTATTTTAATTCGAGGATAGTAGAATAAGCACTCATGTGCTTTTTTAACATCCAGTCCCCACGCGTGTATGCAGTTTTGTAAATTGTGTCATCCATTCTCAACGGCACACAATGGCCAACTCTTCCGAAAAGTGGAACGGTTTTAACGCGTGCGCAAGATGTTCTCCGTGCGTTCACCCACGGGACCTCGGTGTTTAGTCTCATCCGAAGGACTCATGTAGTTCGTAGCCTGTTGATATTATCTATTGGAGAATTTTGATACGAATATTACTATTCAAAGTAAGCATTAGGTTTATTTCTTTTTAAGAACCTGGGAGCTCTAGGCTAGGACCCCTCCTTCCCCCTCGACTCCCCCCCCCCCCCCCAATAAAAGAGGCACCAATACAAAATCCCTATGTAAATAGAAAGCCAGGTTTAAAATAAAAGAACCGAATTTAACCACATCTGACAGCCATCTGCCAAAGATGTTACCTTTTAAAAAAAAAATCAAGAAACCAAATATTAAAAAAAGCAACACAGGAATACCAAAAATTTGTTTTAGATAATGGAGCCAATAAAAAAAAACCCGATACTCAAATACAAAGCCATAGTTTGAAATACAGGAACTAATTGGTCCACAAATTTAATTTCAGAATAAGGCCACCAATTAAAAAAAATAGCGTATCAATATTAGCCCTTTCTCTGAGGTAAAGAATCTAAGAAAAGAAAAACAGCCTACATACAAATACAATATTATCTAAAAAGCAAAAAGAAGAAGAATGCAAAGAAGAAGAATGCAAAGAAGAAGAATGCAAAGAAGAGGAAGAGGAAGAAGAAGAATGCAAAGAACGAAGAATGCAAAGAAGAAGACGAAGAAGAAGGAGAAGAAAGCTATACATTTACTATATATATATATATATATATATATATATATATATATATATTTTATATATATATATATATATATATAAACAGGCTGCAAACGAGTACAAAGCTCTTAAAAAGAGAAACCAATAAAACATAAATAAATAAATAAAAACCTGACATACAAACATAGGGTTATTTTAAAGATAAAGGAACCCATGAAAATACTATATACAAAAATATCCTTCTCTCCCTCTCTAACTTTATCTATCTCTCTATATATTCTCTCTGTACCTCTGTCTCTGCTCTGTCTGTTCTCTCTCTCTCTCAAAAAACAAAAACACAAAAAACCCTCCATATAAATACAAAGCATTGTTTGCAATAAAGGTGCCAATGTATAAAAAAAAAAAAATGACATTCAAATACAATACCCTTGTATATGTAAAAAAAAAAGTTTTCAAAGAATACACAAAACCATCCATTAAAATAAAGGCACCAGTTTGTTTTTAAATGCTACTGCAAATACAAAACTATTGTTTGAAATAAAGGCACAAAAATAATCCACACAAATGAAAGCAGTTTTTTGAATGTAGAAACCTATAAAATCAAAGATGATAATTTTATTATAGAAAGTTATTGCTTTACATATTGGCACTGGTGGAAAAGAATATATAACGCCATTATTTCAGAAAAGGAACCGATAGCTTACAAACATGGTGTACAAATACAAACCATTGTTTCAAACAGGGCACCAATATAAAAAGGCATAGAAATAACTTGAGGAGATTTAAATATGGATGTCTTTACAATTTTACAATCTTTAAGTATGTATGTATGTGCAATTTCACCATGTTCAAGTATGTATGGCTTTATAACTTTACCATGTCCAAGTACGTATGTCTACAATTTTACCATGTTCAAGTATGTATGTCTGTACAGTTTTATCATGTTCAAGTATGTATGTCTTTACAATTTTACCCTGTTCAAGAATGTATATCTTTACAATTTTACCATGTTCAAGAATGTATGTCTTTACAATTTTACCATGTTCAAGTATGTATGTCTGTACAGTTTTATCATGTTCAAGTATGTATGTCTTTACAATTTTACCCTGTTCAAGAATGTATGTCTTTACAATTTTACCATGTTCAAGCGCACAGTCATAGAAGCAATTCTAGAATCATCAAGCGAGCCTTCAAAATTTTAGAGTGTTCAAGTGTAAAATCAAAGAAGCAATTTGAGAAGTTTCAAGTCTGTCTTTACAATTTTGGAATGTTGAAGTGTACAGTGATATAAATGATTATAGAATCTTCAGGTGTGTATTAAAAAGTTTAGAATTTCCAAATAATTATATAGTCATAGAAACACCTTGAGAAGCTTCAAGTGCATCTTTACAATAGTAGAACTTTCAAGTGTACGGCCATATAAACAGATTGAGAAGCTTCAAGTATGTCTTTAGAATGTTCAAGTATATACCCACAGAAACAACTTGAGAAGCTTCAAGTATGCCTTTAGAATGCTGAAGTATATACCCACAGAAACAACTTGAGAAGCTTCAAGTATGTCATTAGAATGTTCAAGTATACAGCCATAGAAACAATTTCAGAAGCTTCAAGTATGTCATTAGAATGTTCAAGAATACTGCCACAGAAACAATTTGAGAAGCTTCAAGTGTGTTTTTAGAATGTTGAAGTATATAACCATAGAAACAATTTGAGAAGCTTCAAGTGTGTTTTTAGAATGTTGGAGTATATATCCATAGAAACAATTTGAGAAGCTTCAAGGGTGTCTTCCAAACAGGAATCCTACAAACGCCAGGATGGAATGGAACTAACCACTACCCCCCATTCATGGACAGCTGCACGACACTAACACCCCCTTCAGGTCACAGCGTCTTCTTCAGCTTTATAAAAATCCACATTGTGTTCGAGGACTTTATCTTTCATTTTTTGGACCAGTGCCTCCATGCTCCAGAAAGATCTAACTTGCGCGCAGTTGACGGAACCAAAAACACGGGTCACAGATCTCCAGGGGCCTATTTATATCCCAAGTCCTTAGGAGATGGGCAACATCAAGACATATTTCTTTCCTTCTATTTTTCCAGTGATCGTCTACTTGAGGGTAGTGGATTCCAGATTCGGTTTTCTTTCCACCCTAGCGGCTCTAGACCTCAACGCGTTTCAGACTCTGAACGAGACGAGGATGGCCAGTGGAACTGCTCGGTGTCTGTGTGGCCTGACCTGGCTGAGCACTTTCCCTGTGACCTGGTTCCCCAGTGTGCACAGGCTGAGGACGAGGCCCCGTGTTTCTACACCACGGAGAAATGTGGACTGAACAAGGTAAAGGGATTCTGGTGTCATGTTAGTTTTTAAAATGTGTCCATGATTAAGGACTAAAATTAATGACAGAGCCAGCTGGGCTGGAATCTGTGAGAGAATGTAGTCCTGAGGTTAATACCTTGCAGAAGAATTGGGGGAATGAATACGAAACCCATATTTCGACATAATTCTTTATAGAATTAAAGAGTTTTGATTATAAAGTAATGTGAGAACATAACACATTTCAGCTTGCTGTGATTTTGTATTGCACATAACGAAGATTAACAGCATGTTGATATAATCATGATTAGAAAACAATATGAGTGCCCTAGTTATTGTGAAAGGATCATATGGTTACCAATGATCACTTCATCAATGAGCGAAGTATCTTGTAAATTTGACTTCATGGATTTGTCCTGGTAAGGCAAGGCAAGGCAAGGCAAGGCAAGGCAATTTTTATCTAAAATAAGCCAATAAAGCAAAACATGGAACATGCTTTGATCTTTAGGACACCATTAAACACCAATCATGGGGGAAGGGGGAGGGATAGCCTAGTGGTTAAAGCATTGCACTCGACCCACTACTTGGAGGCCTGGGTTCGAACCACCACTGAGCCATCCGTTCAAGGGGATTGTTCCCCTGAAGCTAACATCAGTACTGACTCCAGCTCCCTGAAAGTCCTTCGGGTGAGACCTAAAAAACAAACAAACCCAGAGGTCCCTTGTGTGCACGCACGTAGAACATCTTGCGCACACGGTAAAACCTATTCAACCTTTCGAAGGAATAGTCCATTTATGCCAGTTGGATGACAAATCGTAAAAAAAACCCAGAGAAAACGCATGCACACGGGTGTCATATATAGGCACTATACCCGAAGTCCAAACGTAACTACTGATAGTGCCCTTGGAGGTTTCAGAAAATGAGGAAATTAAGTAGATCATGTGTTTTGAAAAGCCCATTTTATACAGTGTGTTAAAAATATGCCGGTGATTCACACTGTCACTGGCTTTGCTGTGGACGCTAACGGTAATTTTTTTTTCAAGTTCTTTATAGAACTTTCCACCTTTTCAATGACGTTTTGGAGCATGCATGACGCGTCTGTCGTTCTTCCGTTTGTTCTGTGGCCTGTCTGACAGTCTGATAGTACAAACTCTGCTGTTCGTTTCTATATACTTCCACCTGGCTAAAAACAAAAGTCTACGCTGATCTGCTTGTAAAAACGTGGATCGCAAATGATTGTAGAAAAAAAACAACCTTCGCTACATGAACATAGAGTATAAAGAGCTGGATCCATTGTAGAAAACAACCAACCTTATTAATTTTATTTGTTTATTTATTTATCCTTTTATATCGAGGATAATGTAATGAGCACTCATATGCTTTCAGTTTTGTAAATGTCATCTGTTCCCACCGGCACATAATGTCCTACTCTTACGAAAAGCGGAACATGATTTAACGTGTGCGCAAGATGTTCTGCGTGCATTCACACACGGGGCCTCGGTTTACAGTCTCATCCGAAGGACTTTGGGGGAGAGTCGAGTCAGCACTGATGTTAACCTCAGGAGAAAATTCCCCTCCAACGGGAATCGAACCCGGATCGTCAAATTGCGAGCGCAATGTTCTGACCACTAGGCTACATGAATTCCTTCGAAGGACCACCTCCGCTACATGAACATAGAGTATAAAGATCTGGATCCAACAATAATGAAAACACTCTTGATCCAACAATAATGAAGACACACTTGATCCAATAATGATGAAGACACCCTTCAGACCAGTTTTTTTAACTGTCTCAGTGGAGTTTTCGGTTTTATCAGGTTGAAGCTGGAGGCAGATGCTACCTGTTCATGAAAGAGAATCCTTTCCGCTGGGATGATGCTGACAAGAACTGCCGGCAGCGGAACGCCTTTCTGGTGAGCCTGGAGACCCCCCAGGAGTGGAGAGACATCCTGAACCTTCTCCAGCACACAGAGGCAGATTTCCTGTGGATTGGCCTGAGGGACTCTCAAACCATTCGAGCCAAAGAATCCAAAATTTCCATGTAAGGATTCGTTATCACCTGTATATAACTTCTGAGTGAGGTTTGCCTGTATGGTATTTGCTGGTTCGTGTTTAACTCTCTTTTTTTGTTTTATGACACTTTATGTCACAGCAGATTTGTCTGCGTGAAATTCGGGCTGCTCTCCCTGGGGAGAGCGCGTCGCCACAAGTGCAGCGCCACCCTTTTTTTTTCCTGTCTGCAACTGCATATGTTTCCCTATCAGAGTGAGATGTGTAACACACGCGACCTCGGTTTATCGTCTCATCTGAAAGACTAGCTCCCAGACCACCACTCATGGTCTAATGGATGGGGGAAAAGTTTTAGGCCCAAACGGGATTTGAACCACCGCACACTTTGACCCTGACTTTTCGCTTTCTAGGCAGGCGCATTACCACCTAGACCACCGATCAACGATCAACATTGCAAGCTTAACGTTATGTGCCTGTCTGGTTTTGTTTGTGTGGGTTTTTTGTTGTTGTTTTGAACCCTCATTTGGTAGTCTTATTGTCAATTTTATATAATAAAAACTGTGCATTCTAGCGTCAGATTTATATTTTCCCTTTTAAGTATATCAAGCATCTCTCTCTCTCTTTCTCTTTCTCTCTCTCTCTCTCTCTCTCTCTCTCTCTCTCTCTCTCTGCAAAATTTAATGAACAGCTTTTCCTTCTCGATCTAAGTAACTCTATGCTCTCAGAAACATTTAACATTACTGATCCAGACTTGGCCATCGAATTCTGGATAAAAACTTTCACTGAAATCTACAACAAACATGCTCCACTTAAAACCATAAGGGTCAAACATGTCCCCAAACCACCTTGGATTACAAAAGAACTAGAAGAAGCATGCTATCTTA
>CM060327.1:60279351-60311851 GCA_030674155.1 Stramonita haemastoma | reverse complement strand
ATAAGCACTTCAGTTGCTTACTATCTGGAAACAGGGTATGATCAGTCTAGGACTCGCTGCGGAGCTATCAAAGCTGTTATGAATTATTTCGAATATTCTTGTCACCACGGAACCATGTTTTCCTGTGCCCATTTTCTGGGTTCTTTCAACTTGTGTGAGCTCGCCACGTCCTCGTACCATCACCAAAACAAGGCTGTTTCTCTTCCTGTCCCCAGCAGTGTCACTAAGTCACAGGACCCGTTCACATCGTGTCCACTGCAGCACTTGACCCACAACATGTTGGCTTGCGATGTGACCAGTGTGTGCTGGACTGCCCACAGCACTGAGGGCTGGTACAGTCATGTTTGCCACGTGGCGCTGGAATCACCACAGCCTTATTTTTCCTGCGGGTATCTGGAGACTTTGTGCCTTACAGCCTGGTGTGTGATTTTCGGAAAGACTGTATCCACGGTGGTGATGAAAACTTCTGTGTGCATCTGGCTTGCGCGGGGAATATGGTCAATTGTGGACAAGGACAGGTGGGTTTAACTTTTATGTATCTGTCTGGTTTGTCCTGGGCCTTTTTTTACTTATACGTTTTGACCTGTGTAGAAGAAATTTGAATCTTTCATGGCTTTTTTATTTGTTGTTTTGATTTTTGCTGCCTCATCTTCTGTGATGTTCCTGTCTTGCTGTTCTCACATCGCTCATCTCAATCTGCCCACCACAGTTTTACCCAGATTTGCTAAGTTGAGTCCTCAAAATCAGAAGTCCACAAGGTGCCCATCTATATCAGGCTGCCCTAGGAGGGGCCCTGCACTGCTGCTGAGTCACTTTGGTGGTGTTCAGTAGTGCCTGTTCTGAGCTAACACGCAGGACACCACCTACTAAGCCCCCTACTAATGACAGACTGGGTGAGTTGCCCAGCCTAGGTGGCGACCACTACAACGTCCCTCCAACAACTGTTCCCCATGAACCTCCAATTCCAAAGGCTTCGACACAAACTCACCACAGGCACAGAAGTGTATGGGGAAACCAAAGCTAGAAATGCTATAAGATCAGAGCAGCTGGGACCACTAAATCAGAGGCAATTTTATTTAATTGCATAGTAATCAATGGTAATGTGGATGATGTAATGACGCTGCTGTGGAAGTGCATATGATTTAAGACTACTTGACAGGGTCGTACTCTACGCTTACTATCATAATATATCCCAGCATTAACCAGGCCTGAGAGACACAGACACCTGCAGTGTTGGTCAGGTAATTTGAGAAATACTCTCAAACTCGTATCTGTAAAGTGGATGAAGCTCAACTGTGTCGTCCCAGCCTTCAGCACACTCACCCTGGGTAGGCACCAGCCAGAGTCTGAAAAATCCCTATGATTCTTATGGGATTCAAACCCATGACCTTTCAGTCCAAAGTCCAAGGCGCTAACCACTGCACCGTGGCAACTGGTTAAATCTTTCAGTTTTGATATCATGCACTGTTACTTTGACAGATAACTGGGAAATGAGGGGTATTTTCAGTTAAAGATTAGTGAATTCATAGGTCACAGCTCATGACATCTTTTATAGATAGGCTAGGTTAATGTTATGGCTATGTTCAAGTAGCTTATAATTTTTTTTAGTCAGTACAGCACAGTACAAAAAAGCTAAATAGTTCCTTACTCCAAGATATGCAATTTTTCATGGTTCTGTTTTATAATTAAGTCTTTTCCTTTTCTATATAGTAGTTTTTTATTTGTTGCTTAATAGCTCGCTCTCTCTGTCTCTGTCTTTGCCTCTGTCTGTCTCTGTCCTTGTCTGTCTCTGTCTGTCTGTCTGTCTGTCTGCCTGTCTGTCTGTCTGTCTGTCTGTCTGTCTGTCTGTCTGTCTGTCTGTCTGTCTGTCTGTCTGTCTGTCTGTCTCTCTCTCTCTCTCTCTCTCTCCTCTCTCTCTCTCTCTCTCTCTCTCTCTCTCTCTCTCTCTCTCTCTAGTGAGACTATAAACTAAGGCCCCGTATGTAAACGCACGCAGAACATCTTGCACACACGTTAAATCCTGTTTCGCTTTTCGTAAAAGTAGGCCATTGTGTGCTGGTTCGAACAGATGACAAGATTTATAAAACTGCATACACACGGGGACTGGCTGTAAAAATGCACCTGAGTGCTTATTCCATTATCCTCAATATAAAAGAATAGATAAATAAATAAAATCTCTCTCTTGCTCTCGCTCTTCATGTAGAAGGGTAGACAAACGGATAAATAAAATAGAGAAGCACATAGCCAGCCAGCCAGGAAGAAGCAGACAGACAGACAGACAGACAGACAGACAGACAGACAGATAGATAGATAGATAGATAGATAGATAGATAGATAGATAGATAGATAGATAGATAGATAGATAGATAGATAGATAGATAGATAGATAGATAGATAGATAGATAGATAGTGATCGTGTGTTACAATCCAATTCTTGTATTGGCTTTTCCTCAGTGTGTCCACTTTAAACAAATCTGTGATGGTTACAATGACTGTTCCACAAACTCGGACGAGACAATGTGCTCGGGTATTTACCCTGAGAGCAGCAGCGTCAAGCCACCCGCCATTGTCCACTTCGACAGGCCTGGAGGGTTCACAGTCACCCCTCTGCCAGCCAGCTTCACTCAGTGTCCTGACACACACTTCCAGTGTCACCACGACGGCTACTGTCTACCTGTCTACGTCAGGTGCAACGATGTCAACGACTGCCCGGATCATGAGGATGAATTGATGTGTAACGGGTACCGGTGTCCTGGCTTCTACCGATGTCGTGGAACGGAAAGGACCATCTGTGTGCATGTCAATAACTTGTGTGACGGTCGACAACAGTGTCCACAACATGACGATGAGCTGATGTGCGATTTGTCCTGCCCTGACCCGTGCAGGTGTTACGGTCTGTCTTTTACCTGCACCCGCACCTTTGAGGTCAGTGCCTTCCCCCAAGTGCGCTACCTGGAAGCCCGGGGCAGTGGCCTGCATCAGAGAGACGTGACCAACAACATCATGCTGATCCATCTGGGTGTTCAAGGATGTGGCTGGCAACAGTTGACAGACTTCGCTTTACCCAACCTTCACAGTTTGGACCTGAGTGACAATCGTCTACAGCACGTTAACTTCAGCAGTTTCAAGCAACTGTTTCAACTTCAAATGCTCAGTATAGCTGGCAATCCTATGTCTGACGTCATTTCTGACTCCCAGATAGCCAACCTATCTCCAACACTGACACTTCTGAATCTGTCTCAGCTTCAGATGGATTCTTTCTTCATGGAAACCTTGTCCACGAAGCTGGCAAACCTGCAGGTCCTGGACTTGTCCCAAACTGGAATCAGGTCCTTGCAGGGGCGGCCTGTGTTCCAGTCCCTGAGAGTGTTAAACTTGTTGGGTTGTCCTGTGTCTGACTTCACTCCAGACGTCATGAAGAGGATGACGAACCTCCAGCGTGCTGATGTCGACAACTTTAAGCTCTGCTGTCCTGCAGTGTTGCCTGACGAATTCGGTGGTGAATGTTTTGCACCCTCTGATGAAATCTCTTCCTGTGATGACTTGTTAAAGTCTAGTGTTTACCGTTCTGCCCTAGCCATATCTACCCTGCTGGCAGTCGTTGGAAATCTCGGCAGTTTTGTGTTTCGTGCATGCTTTTCAGCCAGTAAAATCAACACTGGTTTTGCTGTCTTTGTCCTTCATCTGTGCGTGTCGGACTTTATCATGGGAGCGTATCTAGCCATCATTGGTGTGGCAGATCAGATCTTCTCTGGGGTTTATATATGGAGAGAAACCACGTGGAAAAGAAGCACGGTTTGTAACATGGCAGGATTCCTGTCCTTTCTGTCTTCGGAGGTATCAGCATTCCTCATCTGTCTCATCACCTTGGACCGCTTCCTCGTGCTCCGCTTTCCCTTCAGCCAGGTCCGATTCGGAGTCACCTCAGCTCACAGCGCCTGTGTCCTCGTGTGGGTCCTGGGTCTGATCCTGGCCACTGTGCCTCTGCTCCCTGTCACCTCACACTGGGAGTTCTACCACCAGACAGGCATCTGCATTCCGCTGCCTGTCACCAGAGCGGACTTTGCGGGTCACAGCTACTCCTTCAGTGTCATGATCGTCTGCAACCTGGTGCTCTTCCTGCTGATTGCTGTGGGTCAGTCCCTCATCTTCTGGTCAGTCCGAGCTAACGCCATGTCTGACCACAACAAGAAGGACATGAACAAAGACACCGCCAGTGTCAAATCCAAAGAAGCCATCATTGCCAGACGTCTTCTGACCATCGCCATGTCCGATTTTCTGTGCTGGTTTCCCATTGGTCTGTGTGGTCTGTTGGCGGCTGTGGATGTGGTCATTCCAGGGAGGTCAACGTGGCCATGGCCATTTTTGTACTGCCGCTTAACTCAGCTCTCAACCCCTTCCTCTACACTTTAAACATAGTAATGGAGAAATGGCATAAGGCACGAGAGCTTCGCTTACAAAGACTTCTACATGCTCATCTCAAAACGAACCTCAATGCTCCTTGACAATTTGAGTGTCCTTGAATTGTTGGTTTGTTTTCTTTCCCAATGACTGGATGTTTCTCTGTAATGGTGTGCAGTGGTGAATGTGTTCTAATGCATGTGTGTCTGGGTCATATCACTTGATCTTCTGGATGTTCTCCAAAATGAAGTCCAGTATTTTCTGTTCTACTTTTGTCTCAGCTGTGTGTGTGTATGTGTGTGTGTGTGTGTGTGTGTGTGTGCGTGCGTGCGTGCGTGCGTGCGTGCGTGCGTGCGTGTGTGCGTGCGTGTGTGTGTGTGTGTGTGTGTGTGTGTTTGGTTTCACTCTCCATTTTTGTAGAGTTGTTATTCTCTGCATGTCCGTCCTTCTGTTTGTCTGTCTGTCTGTCTGTCTGTTCGTCTGTCTGTCTGTCTGTCTGTCTGTCTGTTCGTCTGTCTGTCTGTCTGTCTGTTCGTCTGTCTGTCTGTCTGTCTGTCTGTTCGTCTGTCTGTCTGTCTGTCTGTCTGTCTGTCTGTCTCTCATCCTGGAACGCTCAGACAGCAAGTATCTCTGTCTGTCAAGTGATGAGCGAAAAGGTTTGTGGGTGTGTGTGCGTGCGCGCGCGTGCTGCGTGCGTGTGTGTGTGTGTACATTCGAATTTGTCAAAACTGTAAATAGTTGCTGATTGTGCGTCGTGTAGGTTGAATGCAAGCGCTTTGATTTGTTTTTGCAAGATATAGCGCTATACAAATTCCATGTATTATTATTATTATTATTATTAAAATGCGTTGCGCTACTGTTAAAGTACCTGACAAGTCAGGCTCAGGGCATCAGACTTCGGGCAAGCAACGTGGTTCAAAAACACAATAGTAAGCATCCATCAGTCTGGGGAAGACTATGGAGTTGCGCTCTATAGGTGTTTATTCTGGCACAGTGACAGGTGTGGCTGGAGTTGCGCTCTATAGGTGTTTATTCTGGCACAGTGACAGGTGTGGCTGGAGTTGCGCTCTATAAGTGTTTATTCTGGCACAGTGACAGGTGTGGCTGGAGTTGCGCTCTACAGGTGTTTATTCTGGCACAGTGACAGGTGTGGCTGGAGTTGCGCTCTACAGGTGTTTATTCTGGCACAGTGACAGGTGTGGCTGGAGTTGCGCTCTATAGGTGTTTATTCTGGCACAGTGACAGGTGTGGCTGGAGTTGCGCTCTATAGGTGTTTATTCTGGCACAGTGACAGGTGTGGCTGGAGTTGCGCTCTATAGGTGTTTTATTCTGGCACAGTGACAGGTGTGGCTGGAGTTGCGCTTTACAGGTGTTTATTCTGGCACAGTGACAGGTGTGTTTGGAGTTGCGCTCTACAGGTGTTTATTCTGGCACAGTGACAGGTGTGGCTGGAGTTGCGCTCTATAGGTGTTTATTCTGGCACAGTGACAGGTGTGGCTGGAGTTGCGCTCTATAGGTGTTTATTCTGGCACAGTGACAGGTGTGGCTGGAGTTGCGCTCTACAGGTGTTTGTTCTGGCACAGTGACAGGTGTGGCTGGAGTTGCGCTCTACAGGTGTTTATTCTGGCATAGGGACAAGTAAGGCTGGCCAGTCCGATACGGGAATGACAGTCCCTATGGCAGAGGGCACAGATGAAATCTGACGCTGCTCTGTCTGCTGATGGTCTTTTCTTTTCTTCTTTTATTTTTTATTCTTTTATATCGAGGATTTATATCGAGTTCCCATGTATATGCAGTTTTGTAAATGTCATCGGTTTCCACCAGCACACGATGGCCTACTCTTACGTGAAGCGGAACAGGATTTAACGTGTACGCAAGATGTTCTGCGCGCGTTAGCACACGGGGCCTCGGTTTATAGTCTCATCCGAAAGACTTTTGGGGAGAGTGGAGTCAGCACTGATGTTAACTCCAAGAGAAAAATCTCCATGACCGGGAATCGAACCCGGGTCGTCAAATTGCGAGCACAATGTTCTGACCACTAGGCTATCCCGTCCCCATGTCTGTGTTACAAGACACTATGTCTGTATGTTTGTCCGTCGTGTTCGACGATGACCTCCAAAACAGCAAAGAGGCAGCTGCCGTTTCGGACACTGGACAGAAATTTGATTATAGTGGAGATGCCTTGCCCACAGCACATCCCCACTCTCTCGGCCAAGTGGGCATAATGACAGTCAGCGTTGAAGATGTTCTCCAAAGGCCAACTAGCTCCCAGGGCTGCAGGATAATTATAAGGACTGTCCAAGTCAAGCCTCCTAGTCAGACAGTCATAGTCGATCACTAAAGACTGAGCTGTAAAGTGGAATTCCATGAGTAGGAAAGCTACGGATCATACAGCCTCTCACTGTGCTGTTGCCCCCAGCGTCAATGGTTTATAATCAAGAACTGTGATAAAGCCCAGGTGCTGATGGCATTACAAGACACTGCAGCGCACACAAACCTCCTGAAGTGATGACTCAATCTAAAAGATAAAATCTTTTCACTCAGTTGAACATATGAATTGCTGTAGTGTGTTGTTTTCGTTGTAGTTTTGTTTATTTTTATGTTAGTTTTTTACATTTTGTTAAACAATCTTCTGACAATTTTGAGTGTGTGTGTACAGATTATGTATATGTACGTTTATGTACGCATGTATGCCTATATCTGTGTGTGGGTATGTATGTATTCTTTATTTTGTTTTTATTCATTTATTTTTTATTTATTCTTTTATTTCGGGGCGCGTGACAAGTCGGGGGAAAGACGGGGCTGAAAACGGCTCTTTCACTGCCATCCTTGCCCAAAACCACACCTTTTCTTGCAGGGGGTTGTGTATGTATGCACGCACGCGCGCGCGCTGGAGTTTGTCAGTGTGTTTGTTTATGTGTGCGCATGTGGCAGGGACCCTGCACTTTGCTGTGGTGCATCATGTTGCTATATATTGTCATTATTATTGTGCGCATTGCTTGTTTCTTGTCGCGTACACTTACCAGCTTTCGTTCCGGCAAACTAGTTTTCTCAGCTCTTGTGGGCTGTGGCGTCGCCATAAATCCGGCGCCACGCATGTCAAAGATGGTAAGAGAGAGTGTATGCATACAGCGCCATATTGTCTTGGTGCCGTGGGATCTTTTACCGTGCAAAAGTAGGGGTAGGACGGGGCTTAAAACGGCTCTTTCGGTGGCATCTTTGCCCAAAACCGCATCTTTTTCTACAGGGGGTTGTGTATGTGTGCGCGCATGCGAGCGCGCGCTGGTGTTTGTCAGTGTGTTTGTGTGTGCGCATGTAGTGGGGGCCCTGCACTTTGCTGTGCTACATCACATTGCTGTATGTTGCCATTATTGTGCGCACTGGTTGTTTTTTGTCGCGTAAACTTACCAGCTTTCCTTAAGGCAACCTAGCATTCTTAGCTCTTGGGGGCTGTGGCGTCGCCACGAATTCGGCGCCACACATATCAAAGATAGTAGGAGCGAGTGTATGCATACAGTGTAATATTGTCTTGGTGCTGTGGGATCTTTTACCGTGCAAAAGTCGGGGTAGGGCGGGGCTGAAAACGGTTTTTCGGTGGCATCTTTACCCAAATCAACAATTTATTTTAGGGGGGTGGTGTATGCGTGGGCGCACCCTCGCGCGAGCTGGTATTTGTCAGTGTGTTTGTTTGTATGCGTGCTGATGGCGGAGACCCAGCACTTTGCTGTGGTGTATCATATTGCTGTAGATTGTCATTATTATTGTGCACACTGCTTGGTTGTTTTTTTTCGCGTACACTTACCAGCTTTGCTTCCGACAAACTAGCTTTCTCAGCTCTTGGGGGCTGTGGAGTCGCTACAAATCCGGCGCCACACATGTCAGAGATGGTAGGAGAGAGTGTATCCATACAGTGCGATATTGTCTTCGTGCCTAGGGATCTTTCAGCGTGCAAAAGTCGGGGTAGGACGGGTCTGAAAACGGCTCTTTCGCTAGCATCTTTGCCCAAAACTGCATCTTTTTCTGCAGGGGGTTGTGTATGCGTGCGCGCATACGAGCGCACGCTGGTGTCTGTCAGTGTGTTTGTGTGCGCACATGTGGCGGGGGCCCTGCACTTTGCTGTGCTGCATCACATTGCTGTATATTGCCATTATCATTGTGCGCACTGGTTGTTTTTTGTCGTGTACACTTACCAGCTTTCCTTTTTCACCCTCTCCTCTCCACCCTCTTCTCTCCTTTCTCATCCTCATTTGAAGGTGTTGTCCAATATGCTTGCATTAACCGCTGGACTTTATTGTGCGCACTGCCATGTTTTTGTTGCATACAGTGTACTCCAGAGTTTTATTATTACTGTGTCATTATTATTGTACGCACTGCTACGATTTTGATGCGTACACTGTACCAGCTTTCCTTCCAACAAACTTGCTTTCTTACCTCTTTAGGGGTTGTGGTGTCGCCACAAGTGCTGCGCCACACATATCAAAGATGGTAGTAGAGGGTATATGCATACAATACAACACTGTCTTTATGCCATGGGGTCTTTTACCGTGCAATAGTGGTGGTAGGACGGGGCAGAAAACGGATCTTTCGGTCACATCTTTGGCAAAAACCGCACCTTTTTGTCGAAGGGGTTGTGTATCTGTGCGCGCTTGTGATTGTGTTTGCGTTTGTTTGTGTGCGCGCGTGTGGCGGGGACCCTGCACTTGCATTTGTTTGTGTGCGCGTGTGTGGCGGGGACCCTAAACTTTGGTGTGGTGCATCATATTGCTGTATATTGTCATTATTATTGTGCGCACTCCTTGGTTTTTGTTGTGTACACTGTACCCGCTTTCCTTCCGACAAACTTGCTTTCTCAGCTCTTGGGGGCTGTGGCGTCGCCACAAGTCCAACGCCACACCTATCAAAGATACATACAGAACAACACTGCCTTGCTGTTGTGGAGTCTGTTACCGTGCAAAAGTTGGGGTAGGACGGGGCAGAAAACGGCTCTTTCAATCACATCTTTGAAAAAAAAAACGCCCCTTTATCTCGAGGGGGTTGTGTATGCGTGCGTGCACGCGCCCTGGTGTTTGTGTGCGTGTTTGTTTGTGTTTGCCCATGTGGCGGGGACCCTCACTTTGCTGTAGTGCATCATATTGCTGTATATTGTCATTATTGTGCGCACTGCTACGTTTTTGTTGTGTACATTGTACCAGCTTTCCTTCCGACAAACTAGCTTTCTTAGCTCGTGGGGGCTGTGGTGTCGCCACAACTCCGCGCCACACGTATCACATAAATTATGGTAGTAGAGGGTGTATGCATACAGAACAACACTGTCTTGTTACCGTGGGGTCTGTTAACGTGCAGGTGTGGGTAGGATCGGGCTGAAAATGGCTCTTTCGGTCACATCTTTGGCAAAAAACCGCACCTTTTTGTTGAAGGGGTTGTGCATGCGTGCACGCACGCCTGTGCGCGCTTGTGATTGTGTTTGCGTTTGTTTGTGTGCGCGCGTGTGGCGGGGACCCTGCACTTGCGTTTATTTGTGTGCGCGCGTGTGGCGGGGACCCTGCACTTTGGTGTGGTGCATCATATTGTTGTATATTAATGTCATTATTTTTGTTCGCGCTGCTACATTTTTGATGCATACATTCTACCAGCTTTCCTTCCGTCAAAATAGCTCCTTAAAACTTGATGGGTGTGGTGTCACCACAATTCCGGAGCCACACATATTAAAGAAGATAATAGAGGGTGTATGCATACAGTACAACACTGTGTTGGTACTGTGGGGTCTCGTACTGTGCAAAAGTGGGGGTAGGACGGGGTTTGCGGAAAAAAAACCCGCATCTTTTTCTTGAGGGGATTCTGTATGCTTGCGCTGACACTCGCGCGCTGGTGTTTGTGTAGGCGTTAGTTTGTGTGTGCGCATATGGCGGAGAGCCTGCGTTCTGGTCTTGTGTGGTACATCATATTGTTTTATATTATCATTATTGTGCGCACTGCTTGATTTTGAGTTGCGTACACTGTAACCGCTTTCCTTTCGACAAACTAGCTTTCTTAGCTCGTGGGGGCTGTCGTGTTGCCACAAATCCGGTGCCACACTTATCAATGATGGTAGTAGAGGTTGTATGCATACAGTACAACACTGTATTCGTGCCTTGGGGTCTATTACCGTGCAAAAGTGGGGTTAGCACGGCGCTGATTAATTCTCTTCACCAAGACTAATATGCACAACTGTCAGAGATTGACAGATTCGAAACGTGGAGGTCATTTAAATCACTGTTACAGCCTGAAAACTTACTGCTATCACCATAGGTAAATTTAGGTATGTACTGGTTAAGGTTCGACTTAGAATTGGTGATTGAAACGTAAATAACATATTTATTTTATTGTATTTGATAGCAATTTATGTCACAGCGGATTTGTCTGCGTGAAATTCGGGCTGCTCTTCCCGGGTAGATCGCGTTGCCACAAGTGCAGCGCCTATCCATTTTTTTTTTTATTGTACAGCCCAGAGCCGACCTGGGGGCTCCAACTCCCCGATTTTGCCTCCTGGAGTTAACTTCAGTACTGACTCCACTCTCCTCAAAAGTCTTTCGGATGAGACTGTAAACCGAGGCCCCGTGTGCTAACGCACGCAGAATATCTTGCGCACACGTTAAATCCTGTTCCGCTTTTCGTTAGAGTAGACCACTGTGTGCCGGTGCGAACAGATGACAAATTGACAAAACTGCATACACACAGGGACTGGATGAAAAAAAAAACATAAGTGCTTATTCTATTATCCTCGATATAAAAGAATAAACTAAACTAAACTAAACTAAACTAAACTAAACCAAACTAAACTAAATTAAATCAATCTCTCTCTCTCTCTCTCTCTCTCTCTCTCTCTCTCTCTCTCTCTCTCTCTCTCTCTCTCTCTCTCTCTCTCTCTCTCTCTCCATCCTTTCATTTTACATTGCTATAGTAGGTGTGAAATGTATCCATGCTTTCATTTTTCATTGCTATATCATAAATGAAATTTGTCCATGATTTCTTTTTTTTCATTGCTATAGTAGGTGAGAAATCTATACATGATTTAATTTTTCATTGCAGTGGTCTGTGTGAACTATGATATTGCTGTCATTTTCATTGCTATAATTTGTAGGTGTATCCATGCTCTGGTTTTTCATTGTATAGTAGGTGTGAAATTTATCCATGCTTCTTTTCTTATTGCTGTAGTAAGTGTTAAAATTTATCAAAGCTTTCATTTTGCATTACACTCACACCCCTGCCCCCCTCACCTGGTGTATTGTGGTCCAAGGCCAAGGTACCATTAAACCATTTCAGTGTTCAGTGTTCAGTGTTCAGTGTTCTCTCTCTCTCTCTCTCTCCTCTCTCTCTCTCTCTCTCTCTCTCTCTCTCTCTCTCTCTCTCTCTCTCTCTCTCTCTCTCTCTCCGGATAGCCTAGTGGTCAGAACATTGCGCTGGCAATTTGACGACCCGGGTTCGAGTCCGGTCGAGGAGATTTTTCTCCTGGAGTTAACATCAGTACTGACTCCACTCTCCCCAAAAGTCCTTCGGATGAGACTTTAAACCAAGGCCCCGTGTGCGAACGCACGCAAAACATCTTGCGTACACTTTAAATCCTGTTGCGCTTTTCGTAAGAGTAGGCCATCATGTGCCGGTGGGAATAAATGACATTTACAAAACTGCATACGCACGGGGGCATGATGTAAAAAAGCACAAGTGCTTATTCTATTATCCTCGATATAAAAGAATCAATCAAATCAAATCAAATGAAATGAAATGAAATCTCTCTCTCTCTCTCTCTCTCTCTCTCTCTCTCTCTCTCTCTCTCTCTCTCTCTCTCTCTCTCTCTCTCTCTGTGAGTTGGGTTTGTTGTTGTTGTTCTTTCCCCCCTTTTATCAAACTTATGCTGTATGGGACTATTTTGATGACAGATGGTGGTGGATTGATGTTTTCAGTCATTCAACCTCATCATGTTCTCATGTTTGCTCTTTAATCATTGCGCCTTTTTTTTTTTGTGTGTGTGTGTGTGTGTGTGTGTGTGTGTGTGTGTGTGTGTGTGTGTGTGTGTGTGTGTGTGTGTGTGTTTTGTTTTTGTTTGTTTATTTGTTTTTTTTTATATTTGTTTTGTTTTTGTTTTATCATCCAAATCAAAATAATCATTGATTCTTACTCCATATTTTGCTTCTGAATGAGTGCCTTTTTATAACATTACCTTAATATTGTATCTCTGTCGTATTCCTTACCTGTTGTTGTTGTTCTTTCTCCCCTTTATCAAAATCTTGTTTTATGGGACTTATTTGATGTTAGATGGTGGTAGATTGATGCTTTCAGTCATTTAACCTCATCATATTTTCATGTTTACTCTTAATTATTGCGCCTTTTCTTTGTTTTGTTTTGTTTTTGTTTTTTCTTTGTTTTTCTTGCTTTCTTTATTCAACTCAAAATCATCATTGATTCTTACTTCTCATTTTCGTTTCTGAATCAGTGACTTTATAACATTACCTTAATATTGTATCTCTGTGTTAATTCTTGCCTGTTGTTTGATACTTGGTATGGTTCCTTATTTTTGGTATTTGGATCATTATAATTGTTGATTTTATTTATATTTTTATTGGCAGTATCTCCCCCCCCCCCTCCAATAAGGATATTAGTTTTAAAAAAAATTTCCCCCTTTTATCCAAATGTATGATTTATGTCACATGTATAATTTTGACAGATGGTGGTGGATTGATGTTTTCAGTTGTTTATTCTCTTCTCTTGTTTGCTCTTTACCTATTAACACTTTTCTATTCTTTCATTATCAAAATCTTTTATTGTGACTTCTGATTTTTGTCTTCTGATCGAGTGCATTTTTATTACCTTATCATATATAGTGTCCTTATTCTTGTATGTTGTCTGGTTTGCATAAAGCTTTATTGTTTAGTATTTTTATAACTTGATGTACCCCTGAAAAGGGCGGGGACTGGATGTAAAAAAGCACACAAGTGCTTATCTATTATCCTCGAATAAAATATTTTGCCTTGCCTTGCCTTGCCTTGCCTTGCCTTGCCTCTCTCTCTCTCTCTCTCTCTCTCTCTCTCTCTCTCTCTCTCTCTCTCTCTCTCTCTCTCTCTCTCTCTCTCTCTCTCTTTCGATATATATATATATATATATATATATATATATATATATATATATATATATATATATATATATATATATATATATAGTCTCTCTCTGTCTATAATATATACAATATTTATAATGGTTTAGAATAATTTAGTTACCAAAGTTAACACTAAACAGCAAAGTTCAATATCTTCTAATACAATTTGATACCGCATCTACCGTTAATATTAGTCAGCAAAAGAATGCTGCACTTTGCACTTAAGACGAAATATCGCTATGTAGAAACGAAAATATAATGTTCACTTGTCTTGACGTCGTTTTTCCAAACCAGCACTAAGCCTAGATTTCATGTAGGCCCCAGCATGAGGCACATCGGGCGTTGTCTTTGTAACCGTGTATCTGTTTTCTAGCAGCCGGAGTCCAAACAAAGCGTCACATCTGCCCTTGGAAGTTGTCTTCAGCTTCAAATTCTTGCTTCAAATGAATATTTACCTCCCTGGAAAACTTTGCTGTCTGCTAGTCCTTGTTCATAATATCCACGCACTCCACGTATTCAATTCTTTATCCTTCAGAACAAAAATGTATCTTCAGTATATCATCCAACTTAATGAGAATACTTTAGATAGACAAGCTTTGACTTTCAAGGATTTTCAAGCAGAAATTCATCACAGGTTGTCTCCTTGATCATTTTCAACAGGACCCAAGGTCATGGATCTAATATTCTTTTTTTAAAATCCAAAATTGCAAATACGTGGTCTTGAGGTAACGGGCCTGCCAAAGAATGTGAAAAGTCTGGGTCGGAAGTGTGCGGTGGTTTGATCCCCTTTAGGCCCCAAACTTTTCACCCATCCATTAGACCATGAGTGGTGGTCTGGGTGCTAGTTTTTCAGATGAGACGATAAACCGAGGTCCCATGACTTACAAAAAATATTTAGCTCACGTAAAAGAATCCAAGGCAACAAGAGAGTTGTCCCTGGCAAAATTTTGTAGAAAACAGCCACTCTGATAGGGAAGCCAATACTGCTGCAGACGGGGAAAGAAAAAAATAATGGGTGGCGCTGCTCTCGTGGTGACCCACTCTCCCCAGGGAGAGCAGCCCGAGCTTCACACAGAGAAATGTGCCGTGACTTAAAGTGGTGTGAAAGTGTAAAAAGGGTAACAATAAAGCCCACTACAAACACGTTCAAATGAAACAGAAAAGGATGAGGCGTTAAGGAAAGATCACTGTACAAGTTTACAAATCGTCTTCTAAACCACTTTATGTCACAGCAGATTTCTCTGCGTGAAATTCGGGCTGCTCTACCCGGAAGGGCGCATCGCCACAAGTACAGCACCACCCATTATTTATTTTCTATTTCCTGTCTGCAGGTGTATTTGTTTCACCTATCAGAGTGGCTTTTTTTCTACAGTTTTTCCAGGGACACGCCTCTTGTTGCCTTGGGATCTTTCACGTGCGCTAAATAATGATGTGAAACACATGGGACCTCGACTTATTGTCTCATCCAAAAGACCACCACTCATCATCTAATGTATGGAGGAAAAGTTTTGGGCCCAAACGGGATTCGAACTACCGCATACTTTGACCCGGACCTTTCGCTTTCTAGACAGGCGCATTACCTCTAGACCACCAAAGCATTTAATAGTTTATGAAATGATTATACTGTTAGATGTGTTTGAAACTAATCTTTTTGTTGTTGTTGTAAATTTCAAAGTTTTGAGAGCCTATCCTGAATACAAGAAGCTCGATTTGTACAGTTTGTTTCTGGGTCTAGGAAATATTAGAAAGTTGTGTATATGCTTGGTATTTTGTTTAAACATTTGATTGTCTAGGGATGTGCAATAACTAGGCTTTGATCTGCGTTTAAGAGAATTAGTTTCGTACCTTTCTATCTTAAATTGTTCATGTGTACTATGGATGAAGATAGTGTCTGAAGTTTATCTCTGATTCAGTATCTTATTTTACCTAAGGAAGTTTTAATTCTTTCTTATACAGGGAGCATGTTTGTCCTACACTAAAAGAGAATGTATTAATCCAATGTACTGTGTGTGTATGTGTGCGTGTGCGTGCATGGGTGCGTGCGTGCACACGAGCCCAGTGTGGGCGACCTAATTTAGATCTATCAGCGTGGCAGATAAGGCAGCACGGGTTTGTTTTGAAATTCAAATTTGGGGGGGGGGGGGGGCGGGCACGCTTATTTTCAAACAAAGTGCTGCCTTGCTGTGATTGGTGGCTGAATTTAGGACACTGACGACAGGAGTTGGGATTGTGACCCAATTCTGTGAAAGAGAAGTTGGCGGCAGTTTGTTTAATTGTCTGTTAAAGTCTCTTTACAATCTCGGATATCAAATGGACAGATCTCCCAGTGGGCAGAAAGGTGGGGGGAGTGTCAATATAGATAGCATCACTACTTTCTGGAAATATTCTGCTCTTTTCAGATTCTCATTTCTATCTCACGCATTGCTTCTGCCTTGGTCCAATAGACAAGAGTCGATTGTCTGCCTTCTTGGTCCATTTGCCTACGTTTTTTGCAGAAAGACTTTAAAGATTACAGTTCTCTCCTACGCTGAAGAGGAATGCACTGGGCCTGACATGTGAGGTGCTTAACAGCAGCACTAGACATGTTTTGCTATTATGACAGACATTGTTGCTACTGTGTGAGCATTCAAAGAAACAAAACAGGGAGGGAGGGGGAGTGGTAAAAATGGGTCTAAGTTTGTAGCAGTTTGTGTCTGCCATTCCGAGCATGCATGTCGTCTATCTGCATGAATGAATGTTTGTATGCATATAATTATATGCTTGCATGTATGAATGAGTTGTGTGTGTTTGCATGAATGTCTCCCTACATGCGAGTGTGCATGCGGGTGTGTATGTGTGTGTGTTTGAAAGTCAACACACGACAGTATAAAAAATACAAACCAAACATATATATACGAAAAATTACTGTCTGATGAACTGCACAAAATGTTTATATTCAAATAAATACCCAAGCAGCAACATCTTACCTTCACTACAGTTGTGTCACAAACTGTTAAATTTCTAGGCGCCCATGGGTGCAGGTGTTTGTTAGGGTGGAGGTTGGAGGTGGAGACCTATCTTGCTGCTGCTGTTTATGGAAGCAAGCAACCCTGGAGTGGAAACACACATGGAAAGGAAAAAAAAACAGGGGGGGAGGGTCGATTTGGCGCGCTTTTAGATAGGTTTATATGCTCGGAGAGGAAAACGGGAAACCCTTTTATATGCAGGAGTAGTTGCCTCTTGGTAGTGGGCCTTTCTGATTGGTTGCTATTTCAGTACAACTGCCAAGTTTATTTACGGTGCTTTTCTGTTTAAAAAAAAATACACTAGTAGACCTGAAAATCTCTCTATCTCTCTCTGTCTCTGTCTCTCTCTGTCTCTGTCTCTCTCTGTCTCTCTGTCTCTGTCTCTGTCTCTGTCTCTGTCTTGTCTCTCTCTCTCTCTCTCTCTCTCTCTCTCTCTCTCTCTCTCTCTCTCTCTCTCTCTCTCTCTCTCTCCTCTCTCTCTCTCTCTCTTCTCTCTCTCTCTGTCTCTATGTACGCGACGAAAAACAAGCATTGCGCACAAGAATAAGGACAATATACAGCAATATCATGCACCATAACAAAGTGCAGGGTCCCCGCCACATGCGCGCACACAAACCAACGCACTGACAAACACCAGCGCGCGCGCGCGTGTGCGCACGCATATCCACCCCCAGCCCGAAAAAGGTGCCGTTTTGAGCACAGATGCCGCCCAAAGAGCCCTTTTCAGCCCCGTCCAACCCCAACTTTTCAACGGGGAGAGACTCCACGGCACCACGACCATATCGACCTGTATGCATAAACTCCCTCCCGCCATCTGGGATAGGTGTGGCGCCGGATTTGTGGCGACTTCGCAGTCCCGAGAGCTAAGAAAGCTCGTTTGTCGGAAGGAAAGCTGCAAAGTGTACGCCACGAAAAACAAGCATTGCGCACAAGAATAAGGACAATATACAGCAATATCATGCACCATAACAAAGTGCAGGGTCCCCGCCACATGCGCGCACACAAACCAACGCACTGACAAACACCAGCGCGCGCGCGCGTGTGCGCACGCATACCCACCCCCAGCCCGAAAAAGGTGCCGTTTTGAGCACAGATGCCGCCCAAAGAGCCCTTTTCAGCCCCGTCCAACCCCAACTTTTCAACGGGGAGAGACTCCACGGCACCACGACCATATCGACCTGTATGCATAAACTCCCTCCCGCCATCTGGGATAGGTGTGGCGCCGGATTTGTGGCGACTTCGCAGTCCCCGAGAGCTAAGAAAGCTCGTTTGTCGGAAGGAAAGCTGCAAAGTGTACGCCACGAAAAACAAGCATTGCGCACAAGAATAAGGACAATATACAGCAATATCATGCACCATAACAAAGTGCAGGGTCCCCGCCACATGCGCGCACACAAACCAACGCACTGACAAACACCAGCGCGCGCGCGCGTGTGCGCACGCATACCCACCCCCAGCCCGAAAAAGGTGCCGTTTTGAGCACAGATGCCGCCCAAAGAGCCCTTTTCAGCCCCGTCCAACCCCAACTTTTCAACGGGGAGAGACTCCACGGCACCACGACCATATCGACCTGTATGCATAAACTCCCTCCCGCCATCTGGGATAGGTGTGGCGCCGGATTTGTGGCGACTTCGCAGTCCCCGAGAGCTAAGAAAGCTCGTTTGTCGGAAGGAAAGCTGCAAAGTGTACGCGACGAAAAACAAGCATTGCGCACAAGAATAAGGACAATATACAGCAATATCATGCACCATAACAAAGTGCAGGGTCCCCGCCACATGCGCGCACACAAACCAACGCACTGACAAACACCAGCGCGCGCGCGCGTGTGCGCACGCATACCACCCCCAGCCCGAAAAAGGTGCCGTTTTGAGCACAGATGCCGCCCAAAGAG
Organism: Stramonita haemastoma; assembly: GCA_030674155.1. Lineage (NCBI taxonomy): Eukaryota > Metazoa > Mollusca > Gastropoda > Neogastropoda > Muricidae > Stramonita > Stramonita haemastoma. Next base: position 60,293,424 of record CM060327.1, on the reverse strand, counting down.
CCCTTTTCAGCCCCGTCCAACCCCAACTTTTCAACGGGGAGAGACTCCACGGCACCACGACCATATCGACCTGTATGCATAAACTCCCTCCCGCCATCTGGGATAGGTGTGGCGCCGGATTTGTGGCGACTTCGCAGTCCCCGAGAGCTAAGAAAGCTCGTTTGTCGGAAGGAAAGCTGCAAAGTGTACGCCACGAAAAACAAGCATTGCGCACAAGAATAAGGACAATATACAGCAATATCATGCACCATAACAAAGTGCAGGGTCCCCGCCACATGCGCGCACACAAACCAACGCACTGACAAACACCAGCGCGCGCGCGCGTGTGCGCACGCATACCCACCCCCAGCCCGAAAAAGGTGCCGTTTTGAGCACAGATGCCGCCCAAAGAGCCCTTTTCAGCCCCGTCCAACCCCAACTTTTCAACGGGGAGAGACTCCACGGCACCACGACCATATCGACCTGTATGCATAAACTCCCTCCCGCCATCTGGGATAGGTGTGGCGCCGGATTTGTGGCGACTTCGCAGTCCCCGAGAGCTAAGAAAGCTCGTTTGTCGGAAGGAAAGCTGCAAAGTGTACGCCACGAAAAACAAGCATTGCGCACAAGAATAAGGACAATATACAGCAATATCATGCACCATAACAAAGTGCAGGGTCCCCGCCACATGCGCGCACACAAACCAACGCACTGACAAACACCAGCGCGCGCGCGCGTGTGCGCACGCATACCCACCCCCAGCCCGAAAAAGGTGCCGTTTTGAGCACAGATGCCGCCCAAAGAGCCCTTTTCAGCCCCGTCCAACCCCAACTTTTCAACGGGGAGAGACTCCACGGCACCACGACCATATCGACCTGTATGCATAAACTCCCTCCCGCCATCTGGGATAGGTGTGGCGCCGGATTTGTGGCGACTTCGCAGTCCCCGAGAGCTAAGAAAGCTCGTTTGTCGGAAGAAAGCTGCAAAGTGTACGCCACGAAAAACAAGCATTGCGCACAAGAATAAGGACAATATACAGCAATATCATGCACCATAACAAAGTGCAGGGTCCCCGCCACATGCGCGCACACAAACCAACGCACTGACAAACACCAGCGCGCGCGCGCGTGTGCGCACGCATACCCACCCCCAGCCCGAAAAAGGTGCCGTTTTAGCACAGATGCGCCAAAGAGCCTTTCAGCCCCGCAACCCAACTTTTCACGGGGAGAGACCCCACGGCACCACGACCTATCGCCCTGTATGCATAACCCTCCCGCATCTGGGATAGGTGTGGCGCCGGATTTGTGGCGACTTCGCAGACCCCGAGAGCAAGAAAGCTCGTTTGTCGAAGGAAAGCTGAAAGTGTCGCACGAAAAACAAGCATTGCGCACAAGAATAAGGACAATATACAGCAATATGATGCACCATAACAAGTGCAGGTCCCCGCCACATGCGCGCACACAACCAACGCACTGACAAACACCAGCGCGCGCGCGCGTGTGCGCACGCATACCCACCCCAGCCGAAAAAGGTGCCGTTTTGAGCACAGATGCGCCCAAAGAGCCTTTTCAGCCCCGTCCACCCCAACTTTTCAACGGGAGAGACCCCACGGCACCACGACCTATCGCCCTGTATGCATAAACCCCTCCGCCATCTGGGATAGGGTGGCGCCGGATTTGTGGCGACTTCCAGCCCGAGAGCTAGAAAGCTCGTTTGTCGGAAGAAAGCTGAAAGTGTCGCCACGAAAAACAAGCATTGCGCACAAGAATAAGGACAATATACAGCATATATGCACCATAACAAAGTGCAGGGTCCCGCCACATTGCGCGCACACACAAACCAACGCACTGACAACACCAGCGCGCGCGCGCGTGTGCGCAGCATACCACCCCCAGCCCGAAAAAGTGCCGTTTTGAGCACAGATGCCGCCCAAGAGCCCTTTTCAGCCCGTCCACCCAACTTTTCAACGGGGAGAGACCCCACGGCACCACGACCTATCGCCCTGTATGCATAAACTCCCCCCCATCTGGATAGGTGTGGCGCCGATTTGTGGCGACTTCGCAGCCCGAGAGCTAAGAAGCTCGTTTGTCGAAGGAAAGCTGAAAGTGTCGCCACGAAAAACAAGCATTGCGCACAAGAATAAGGACAATATACAGCAATAGATGCACCATAACAAAGTGCAGGGGCCCCGCCCATGCGCCACACAAACCAACGCACTGACAACACCAGCCGCGCGCGGGTGCGCACGCATACCACCCCAGCCGAAAAAGGTGCCGTTTTGAGCACAGAGCCGCCCAAGAGCCCTTTTCAGCCCCGTCCACCCACTTTTCAACGGGAGAGACCCCACGGCACCACACCTTCGCCCTGTATGCATAAAACTCCCCCGCCATCTGGATAGGTGTGGCGCCGGATTTGTGCGACTTCCAGACCCGAAGCAAGAAAGTCCCCCGAAAAAGGTGCCGTTTTGAGCACAGATGCCGCCCAAAGAGCCCTTTTCAGCCCCGTCCAACCCCAACTTTTCAACGGGGAGAGACCCCACGGCACCACGACCATATCGCCCTGTATGCATAAACTCCCTCCCGCCATCTGGGATAGGTGTGGCGCCGGATTTGTGGCGACTTCGCAGCCCCGAGAGCTAAGAAAGCTCGTTTGTCGGAAGGAAAGCTGCAAAGTGTCGCCACGAAAAACAAGCATTGCGCACAAGAATAAGGACAATATACAGCAATATCATGCACCATAACAAAGTGCAGGGTCCCCGCCACATGCGCGCACACAAACCAACGCACTGACAAACACCAGCGCGCGCGCGCGTGTGCGCACGCATACCCACCCCCAGCCCGAAAAAGGTGCCGTTTTGAGCACAGATGCCGCCCAAAGAGCCCTTTTCAGCCCCGTCCAACCCCAACTTTTCAACGGGGAGAGACCCACGGCACCACGACCATATCGCCCTGTATGCATAAACTCCCTCCCGCCATCTGGGATAGGTGTGGCGCCGGATTTGTGGCGACTTCGCAGCCCCGAGAGCTAAGAAAGCTCGTTTGTCGGAAGGAAAGCTGCAAAGTGTACGCCACGAAAAACAAGCATTGCGCACAAGAATAAGGACAATATACAGCAATATCATGCACCATAACAAAGTGCAGGGTCCCCGCCACATGCGCGCACACAAACCAACGCACTGACAAACACCAGCGCGCGCGCGCGTGTGCGCACGCATACCCACCCCCAGCCCGAAAAAGGTGCCGTTTTGAGCACAGATGCCGCCCAAAGAGCCCTTTTCAGCCCCGTCCAACCCCAACTTTTCAACGGGGAGAGACTCCACGGCACCACGACCATATCGCCTGTATGCATAAACTCCCTCCCGCCATCTGGGATAGGTGTGGCGCCGGATTTGTGGCGACTTCGCAGTCCCCGAGAGCTAAGAAAGCTCGTTTGTCGGAAGGAAAGCTGCAAAGTGTACGCCACGAAAAACAAGCATTGCGCACAAGAATAAGGACAATATACAGCAATATCATGCACCATAACAAAGTGCAGGGTCCCCGCCACATGCGCGCACACAAACCAACGCACTGACAAAACACCAGCCGCGCGCGCGCGTGTGCGCACGCATTACCCACCCCCAGCCCGAAAAAGGTGCCGTTTTGAGCACAGATGCCGCCCAAAGAGCCCTTTTCAGCCCCGTCCAACCCCAACTTTTCAACGGGGAGAGACCCACGGCACCACGACCATATCGACCTGTATGCATAAACTCCCTCCCGCCATCTGGGATAGGTGTGGCGCCGGATTTGTGGCGACTTCGCAGTCCCCGAGAGCTAAGAAAGCTCGTTTGTCGGAAGGAAAGCTGCAAAGTGTCGCCACGAAAAACAAGCATTGCGCACAAGAATAAGGACAATATACAGCAATATGCATGCACCATAACAAAGTGCAGGGTCCCCGCCACATGCGCGCACACAAACCAACGCACTGACAAACACCAGCGCGCGCGCGCGTGTGCGCACGCATACCCACCCCCAGCCCGAAAAAGGTGCCGTTTTAGCACAGATGCCGCCCAAAGAGCCCTTTTCAGCCCCGTCCAAGCCCCAACTTTTCAACGGGGAGAGACCCCACGGCACCACGACCGTATCGCCCTGTATGCATAAACTCCCTCCCGCCATCTGGATAGGTCGTGGCGCCGATTTGTGGCGACTTCCAGCCCCGACAGCAAGAAAGTTCGTTTGTCGGAAGGAAAGCTGCGAAAGTGTGCGCCACGAAAAACAAGCATTGCGCACAAGAATAAGGACAATATACAGCAATATGATGCACCATAACAAAGTGCAGGGTCCCCGCCACATGCGCGCACACAAACCAACGCACTGACAAACACCAGCGCGCGCGCGCGTGTGCGCACGCATACCCACCCCAGCCCGAAAAAGGTGCCGTTTTCAGCACAGATGCCGCCCAAAGAGCCCTTTTCAGCCCGTCCACCCCAACTTTTCAACGGGGAGAGACCCCACGGCACCACGACCATATCGCCCTGTATGCATAAGCTCCCTCCCGCCATCTTGGATAGGCGTGGCGCCAGATTTGTGGCGACTTCACAGCCCCGAAGCAAGAAAGTTCGTTTGTCGGAAGGAAAGCTGCAAAGTGTTCGCCACGAAAAACAAGCATCGCGCACAAGAATAAGGACAATATACAGCAATATGATGCACCATAACAAAGTGCAGGGTCCCCGCCACATGCGCGCACACAAACCAACGCACTGACAAACACCAGCGCGCGCGCGCGTGTGCGCACGCATACCCACCCCCAGCCCGAAAAAGGTGCCGTTTTGAGCACAGATGCCGCCCAAAGAGCCCTTTTCAGCCCCGTCCAACCCCAACTTTTCAACGGGGAGAGACCCCACGGCACCACGACCATATCGCCCTGTATGCATAAGCTCCCTCCCGCCATCTTGGATAGGCGTGGCGCCAGATTTGTGGCGACTTCACAGCCCCGACAGCCAAGAAAGTTCGTTTGTCGGAAGGAAAGCGGGCAAAGTGTTCGCCACGAAAAACAAGCATCGCGCACAAGAATAAGGACAATATACAGCAATATGATGCACCATAACAAAGTGCAGGGTCCCCGCCACATGCGCGCACACAAAACCAACGCACTGACAAACACCAGCGCGCGCGCGCGTGTGCGCACGCATACCCACCCCCAGCCCGAAAAAGGTGCCGTTTTGAGCACAGATGCCGCCCAAAGAGCCCTTTTCAGCCCCGTCCAACCCCAACTTTTCAACGGGGAGAGACCCCACGGCACCACGACCATATCGCCCTGTATGCATAACTCCCTCCCGCCATCTTGGGATAGGGTGGCGCCGGATTTGTGGCGACTTCGCAGACCCCGACAGCTAAGAAAGTTCGTTTGTCGGAAGGAAAGCTGCAAAGTGTTGCGCCACGAAAAACAAGCATCGCGCACAAGAATAAGGACAATATACAGCAATATGATGCACCATAACAAAGTGCAGGGTCCCCGCCACATGCGCGCACACAAACCAACGCACTGACAAACACCAGCGCGCGCGCGCGTGTGCGCACGCATACCCACCCCCAGCCCGAAAAAGGTGCCGTTTTGAGCACAGATGCCGCCCAAAGAGCCCTTTTCAGCCCCGTCCACCCCAACTTTTCAACGGGGAGAGACCCCACGGCACCACGACCATATCGCCCTGTATGCATAAACTCCCTCCCGCCATCTTGGATAGGTGTGGCGCCAGATTTGTGGCGACTTCACAGCCCCGAGAGCTAAGAAAGCTCGTTTGTCGGAAGGAAAGCTGGAAAGTGTCGCCACGAAAAACAAGCATTGCGCACAAGAATAAGGACAATATACAGCAATATGATGCACCATAACAAAGTGCAGGGTCCCCGCCACATGCGCGCACACAAACCAACGCACTGACAAACACCAGCGCGCGCGCGCGTGTGCGCACGCATACCCACCCCCAGCCCGAAAAAGGTGCCGTTTTGAGCACAGATGCCGCCCAAAGAGCCCTTTTCAGCCCGTCCACCCCAACTTTTCAACGGGGAGAGACCCACGGCACCACGACCATATCGCCCTGTATGCATAAACTCCCTCCCGCCATCTTGGATAGGTGTGGCGCCGATTTGTGGCGACTTCCAGCCCCGAGAGCTAGAAAGCTCGTTTGTCGGAAGGAAAGCTGGAAAGTGTCGCCACGAAAAACAAGCATTGCGCACAAGAATAAGGACAATATACAGCAATATGATGCACCATAAACAAGTGCAGGGTCCCGCCACATGCGCGCACACAAACAACGCACTGACAAACACCAGCGCGCCGCGGTGTGCGCACGCATACCCACCCCCAGCCCGAAAAAGGTGCCGTTTGAGCACAGATGCGCCAAGGCCTTTTCAGCCCCGTCCACCCCAACTTTTCAAGGGGAGAGACCCACGGCACCACGACCATATCGCCCTGTATGCATAAACTCCCTCCGCCATCTGGATAGGTGTGGCGCGATTTGTGGCGATTCCAGCCCGAGAGCTAGAAGCGTTTGTCGGAAGGAAGCTGGAAGTGTCGCCACGAAAAACAGCATTGCGCACAAGATAAGGACAATATACAGCAATATGATGCACATAACAAAGTGCAGGGTCCCGCCACATGCGCGCATACAACAACGCACTGACAAACACCACGTTTGTTTTTCAGCGAAGACGTGACCGAAAAATCTGTTTTTTAGCCTCGTCCTTCCCCAACTTTCGCACAGTAACAGACCCCACGGCACCAAAACAGTGTTGTACTGTATGCATACACCTCTTTACTACCTTCTTTGATAATTTTGTGTGGCGCCGATTTGTGGTGACATCCAGCCCCAAAGAAGGGTTAGAAATCGAGTTTGTTGGAAGGAAGATAGGTACCGTGTACGCAACAAAAACGTAGACGTTGCGCATAGTATAATTCCAATATACAGCAATATGATGCACCACGGCAAAGTGCAGGAACCCTGCCACATGCGTGCACACAAATAAGCACGTAAAAATATCAGCGTTGCACGCGCGAGCTGAGCGAGCGCGCGCACTTTTTTGCAAAGATGTGACCGAAATATCCGTTTTCAACCCCAGTCCTACCACCTCTTTTACACGGTAAAAGACCCCACAGCACCAAGACAGTGTTGTATTGTATGCCTACACCTCTACAACCATGTTTGTTATGTGTGGCGCCGGACTTGTGGCGACACCACAGCCCCAAGAGGTAAGAATGCTAGTTTGTCGGAAGGAAAGTGAGTACTGTGTATGCATCAAAAACGTAGCTGTGCGCACAATAATAATGACAGTATAATAAACAGTGGGGTACAGTGTATGCAACAAAAACATCCAGTGGCACAATATAGTCCAGTGGTTAATGCCAGGATACTGGGCAAAACCTGTACCTGTGTGTGTGTGTGTGTGTGTGTGTGTGTGTGTGTGTGTGTGTGTGTGTGTGTGTGTGTGTGTGTGTGTGTGTGTGTGTGTGTGTGTGTGTGTGTGTGTGTGTGTTGTCCGTCTTCATTTCCACGTATATCATATATTCACCACAATGTTGGTTAGTCTGTGTGTGTGTGTGAGTGTTGTGTGTGTGCGCGCACAGTGCGTTTTCTGTATGTGTGTGCTCGCACGCGCACGCACATTATTGATTTTATATAGAGAGTATCTATTTACTATCTATCTATCTATCTATCTATCTATCTATCTATATTATCTATCTATCTATCTATCTCTCTATCTATACATATGTGTGTGTGTGTGTGTGCGCGCGCGCGCGCTGGTGTGTGTGTGTGTGTGTGTGTGTGTGTGTGCGTGTGTGTGCGTGAAAGTCAAAGTGTGTGTGTCTGTGTGTGCGTGCGCGCGCGCGCGCGCGCGCGTGTGTGTGTGTGTGTGTGTGTGTGTGTGTGTGTGTGTGTGTGTGTGTGTGTGTGTGTGTGCGTGTGTGCGTGTGTGTGTGCGTGTACGTGTGTGTATGTATGTGTGGAGGGATGGGGTATCTGTCCATCTGTGTGTACGAGTGGTCATGTCCTCTGACGTTGGTTATCTCACCAGGCCTATATCAATATTTATTTTATTACTCGTGTGTGTGTGTGTGTGTGTGTGTGTGTGTGTGTGTGTGTGTGTGTGTGTGTGTGTGTGTGTGTGTGTGTGTGTGTGTGTGTGTGTGTGTGTGTGTGTGTGCGTTTATGTATTCTTTTACATACGTGTAGACTTTTACACGCCATTGTAGATGCAAACAACCCAATTTTGAAGACAATAATCAAGCGCAGAGTCCGAGTTCCTTCTATCATTTATCTGAGAGTAGCGAAGCTTCCTCTATCATTAAAGTAAACCTATCATACCAGTCTATAAGTTCTGTCCGATTTCTGTAAAGAAAACCGACAAGGAATTTTTTTTCATGGATATCTCAGTCCAAACGGACTGTAAAAGTATAATTTTCATGTGAATTTATTCGCTTGTAGCGGATGTTTTCGTGTAGGTAAAATTGATAAGCAATCCCGTTTCCTTTCGTTGGAGAGGATCTTTGCGGATTACCTGATAACCAGAGATGATAAGTTCATTATTTGGTATGTGTTCAGATAATCGTGATTTCGCAAAACCAGACATATGAAAGTTTTTATGTCAATTTGACAGAAAAGGAGAAACATCGGACATTTTGTTAATAATGTGATTGATATTTAGAAGTATGTGTGTGTGTGTGTGTGGAGAGAGAGAGAGAGACAGAGACAGAGACAGAGACAGAGACAGACAGACAGACAGACAGACAGACAGACAGCACATAAAAAGCTGTGCATGTATCAGGTCTTGTACTCGTACTCCACACCTCAACACACAATCACTCCTGAATATATAACTCTAAAAGAATTTGGTCAAGTTTCAGCTTTAATTTTCAGTTTTATGACTTTCGCACCCCAATGTATCAACTTTGGACACTGTCTTTAGAATAACCGAGTTTCCTGTTGATTTTTTTTTTATTTGAGCTGCGAGCCGGCTACCCAACCCTAACTCCAGCTTTTCTTTGGGGCTGAAGGGGGGGGGGGGGGGGGGGTACGCTTTTCCCAATGCTCAGACTAGCAGTGACGTAACAATGACCGACCAACTGACTTTTTGTCCGATTTTGAATTACCATACCAGAATTGGAAAATATCTCAGACCACAATGAAGTGCTCATTCCAACATGCTTTTAAAACACTGAAGTGACTAAAAGGTTAATTGCATCTTCGTTATCTTTACAGTCAGAAAATGCAGACATCTTGAATGAATTTGTGCAAAACATCAGGGTTTTTTTTTTACAACCGTACGCCACGGAAGACTTCTCAGCGTAAAATTCGGGCTGCTTTTTCTGGGGAGAGCACGTCGCCACAAGAGCAGCGCCACCCATTATTTTTTCCTTTTCCTGTCTGCAACTACAATTTTTTCCCTATCATTTTGCCAGGGACCGCTCTTGTTGCCGTGGGTTCTTTTACGTGCCCTTCATAATATTGTGCAACACACGGATCTTGGTTTATCGCCTAATCTGACCGACTAGCACCCAGACCATCACTCCTGGTCTAATGGATGGGGAGGGGGGAGTTTTAGGCCCAAAAGGGATTAAACCGCTGCATACATCCGACCTGGACTTTTCGCTTTGTAGGCGCAGGCGTGTTACCTCTAGACCACCGATCTACTGTAAATATTAAAAGAGGGAGTTGTACAAAGCTTGTATTTTTAATCGGGAAAAAGTCAGTTGGATTGTCAAGTGTTATTGGTGTGTGCTCACCACTGGTTTAAAAGGTATAAGATTATCAATTTTGTAATTGTACAAGTATGCTATAAAACACAGAAAAAATGAAAGCAATAACTCGTGAAATAAGGAAAAACCTGAAGTAATACTGGTTACAGGAAACCTCTTTTGTTGGTCCCCTAAAAAGAACATGCAACATTCTCCTCACTCAGAGGGACAAACTTGGATTTTTTCACATAATTAATTATACAGGTGATTGAATCGAGTTGTAAACAGTTTATCCACACCAATTCCAGTTGGGATTCAAGAACACGCTTACTAGGTTTGGAGCAAAAATATTAAATGGTAGTAAACATTAAAGCAAAAATATAAAAGGGTAGTTAAACATTAAAGCAAAAAAAATAATATATGCTCTGACAAAGGGGGTTATACTTCTTCCTTTCATGGAAATGAAAACTGGAAAGCAGCTTCAAACACAATATGTCTTAAAATAATGCACACCAAATTTTGACCCCAGAATAATAGGAAATAGGGGGAAGGTGGCAGCACACACAAACAAAGGGCCTTAACTGCGTAGCTTAAGTCTACCAGATGCCACAAAACCATTGTATAATGATTTCACATAAAAAAGGATAGGTTAGGGACATGATTTAAGCCATGTCCTTTAGGGGAAAAATGATACAAGCAACAAGCTACACATAATGTAATTCTTCAGTTGAAAGCGAAAAATGCAGGCATTGTTTGGAATAGTACTATGCAAGTAAAGCAGTCACTCCACTGCCCAGATATAACAGAAACACTTCAAGCCTCCAGAATGAATACTGAATCCTCAAATACCTGCCATCGTAACAGTACTGAACATGTCATTCTGAAAGCATCCCGACATTCATTCTCGGGGAAATTTTGTTTGGAAAAAAAATGGGAAAGGAAAGGGTATCAGTAGTAAACTGCTTCACTCTGCGCGTGCTCAGTTCTTCAAAATGCCTACATAAAAAAAGCAAGAATAAAAAGAACAAAGCCTTTCGGTAATAAAATCCAATAAAAACTATACTGAATATTTCAATACCTTACCATAGCATAATATTGTTTATAGCCCTATTGATACCGACCACGACCATATCAGAGCTGTCACTACACTCAGTTTCAGTGACTCCGGTAACTTTCAACTTCAGGTTCAAAACAAACCTTCATTCTTTCAAATATCTAACACCTTTCATCAGAAAAAAACCACATTAAATAACACACCTAATTTTTTTTTTAATTCCGTAAGGCAAATAAACCAGGCTGTGCTGAGGACGCCAGCCATTCCGCTTATCCCCAAATTACAACAAAACCAAACCAATAAAAAGGATGAACATGTCAGAGTACAAAAACATACATAAAAAGTGCCACTTGGGCAAATACTACTGCATATGTAAATCCTGTGCCCATCCCAGTGACTAAGTTATCACTACCTGGTGGCCAGAACAGAAGGAAAAACACAGGCCGAGTGTCATGTCATGAAAACTGAAAATTGTTTGAAAGAGTTGCTTAAAAAAGGCAGGAGAGTGAACACGGAAGGGAGAAAATAACCACAAGAAATTACAGAAAGATGAGAAGGACAGAGAGAGAGAGAGAGAGAGAGAGAGAGAGAGAGAGAGAGAGAGAGAGAGAGAGAGAGAGAGAGAGAGAGAGAGAGAGAGAGAGAGAGAGAGAGAGAGAGAGGAGAGAAGAGAAGAGAGAGAGAGAGAGAGAGAGGAGAGAGATAGAGAGAGAGAGAGAGAGAGAGAGAGAGAGAGAGAGAAGTGGAAAATCTAATTTAATGTCTAGCATAGAATTTCCAGAAGGTGGGGGGGAAGCCTATTATACTGAAAAAGCCCCCTGTATTCCCACAGGGGGAAATGTTTCTTAACAAAATAAAGATAATTATGATCGACAGGAAAAGAAAGGGGGAAAGAGAAAGCCCTTTGAATACAAGACTAGCTGTCCATCCAGCATTCCTGGCTGAAACGCATACTTTTCTCCTACTTGAACAAATTATTTAAAGCAGAATTTTTTTTATGAAGAAAACACCCACAAAACCAATAAACAATCCAGTCAAGTGTTTCATGCAACTGCTGTTAAAAGTTTATACTAAAATATACCAACAAAACTACACACATGCTAAACCACTTTCTACTTTTATATATTACAGGTTTCATAAATGCACAAAGGTCAAAAAGCAAGAAGAAAAAAAAGGCTGAACAAAGAAAACACAACCTGTACAACACTGTATCATCGAAACGATCTGCTAGAATACATTAACATTTCCTACACTGAAATTTTGGAATGCACACATCTAAAATAAAGGCCTATATTTTGCAGAAATTTAGCACAAATGGACATAAAGGTTGGATATTAATGAGAAACAAGCAGACGTCAAATAATGAAGAAATGATCACTGATTAATGTACCATCTTTCACTTCAGTCTTGCCAACACAACCGGATTTTACCTATGGGGGCTCCACTTTTTTCCTCTTTCATTCCCGTTTCCATCTCTTTCAAGCATTCTTTGGGGGTGTAGGGTCACTTTGGTTTGGTTTGGTATTGTGTGGGTGTGGTGTGGGTAATGTGGTGTTGGTGTGGTGTGGTGTGGTGTGTGTGTGTGTGTGTGTGTGTGTGTGTGTGTGTGTGTGTGTGTGTGTGTGTGTGTGTGTGTGTGTGGTGTGTGTGTGTGTGTGTGTGTGTGTGTGTGTGTGTGTGTGTGTGTAATTTAATACTAGACCCTCCCTTTCCTTCCCATCGTCTAATATCACTGAGTGAACAGACGTAAAATTGAAGCAACAACAACAACAACAACAACAACAACAACAACAACAACAACAACACACACGCACGCACGCACGCACGCACGCACGCACGCACGCACGCACGCACGCACGCATGCACGCACGCACGCACACACACACACACACACACACACACTTGTTCATTCTAAAACTAGCTCCCCTTCTGGTTTTGACTATGTGTAAAATGCTCTCCCCTTAAATCTAATCAAGCATGCTTTGGAAAACCAGCTACCTCTACTTTTGTTTTCAACTTTTCTAAATATTCCCCACCCCCACCTACCCCTGAACCTAATCACAAAGTTTCACTGCCTGCCCCTACCCCCATGCAACAAAATATGAAATGCTATTATTCTTACTAAAATTATTATTATTATTTATTATTATTATCATTATTATCATTATTATTATTATCATTATTATCTATTATTATTATTATTATTATTATTATTATTATTATTATTATTATTATTATTTTATTAATCTAAAAAGAAAAGCCCAAACAAGCGAATACGAATACTTTTTAAAATTCAAATTGAATAGCTTATTTATTTGTTTATTTAATACCGAGGATAATGGAATAAGCACTAATGTTTTTTTTTACATTCTGTCCCCGTGTGTATGCAATTTTGTACATTTTATCTCTTCCCACCGGCACACAATGGCCTACAAAAAAGCGGAACAGGATTTCTCTTAAGAATACGAACACTATTATCTCAGATAACGCAAGAAATTCATGCCGATCCTCAGTCACTACACTTTCCCTATCCTTATGACATACACCACAACATCTGACAGCCCCCCCCCCCCCCTTAGCTCCCTGGCATTCTTGTCACTAAAAATCTAGCACCCCTTCCCCTACCAACCCTAGCAGTAGTATCTAGGATATTTTATTTTCTATCCCCGAAGATAGCATGTGGCTGCCTTAATGGGCAAAAACGGCTGCGTACGCAAAAAAAAACCTTACCACTGATGAAACTTAGAGCTCTAACGAAGGAATTTTAAAAAAGATATGGGTATTTATCTTTTTGAAATGATTTAAAGCCTTTAAAATTTAATCACTAGTGTCCGCGTAAGCTTTTTGTTTCGTTTTGTTTTTGAAAGCACGGTGTAAAGCAGTTCTGTGCTTATCCATTTATTTTCAATAAATAAATCGATTCAATTCTATTCAACCCAAAAGGAAAACGTGTTTACCCAGTGTGTCAGCACACACCATGGTGTCTACCTGCCTTTTGTGTCCACATGCAGGACCAGGGTTAAGAGTTGAGGTTAGTGTTAGAGTTAGTGTTAGTTAACAACAGGGAAGGGTTGTCTGTCAGCTGGTCGGTCTGAATGTTAGAATGCATGTGGACACAATAGCACGTAGACAAATGGTATGTAGCTGTAGACACAATGGTATTTAGTTCATGTTTACTATCCTACCGACCTCAACGGCTATAAGTATTTTACAATGGTGCATGGCTTTAAATCAGAGTCACCTGTTTTATCAACAAGCTGAGGCCATGCATTACGCTTAGGTGTCCACGAAAATTGCAGTTCAGCAAATATTTAAAAAGAAAAATGTCTAAAATA
>CM060327.1:60246851-60274351 GCA_030674155.1 Stramonita haemastoma | reverse complement strand
TTAAAAACTACATCCTGCTCCTACGTAAAGAAAAACCTACAGGCTTAATAGGAAGACTGGGACCACAAACTAGAGCATGAACCACTTTACAGATGCAACACTGACAAATGTAACTACACCAATATTGTACCAACACCTAAATTGTGTCGCATACACACACAAAATCACCGTTGAGGAACCTCAGAGCTGCAGCTGAGAAAGGACTAAAACATAGGAAGGAACCACAGAAGATAGCAACACAAACTGACAGACACAAAGTGATCAGATCAGAAAGTTCAGAAAAAGATAAAGGCAAATATAAATACCTTATCTAGTTTTCAGATAAGGCAGTTTACGATGGCTGCCCTCGAACACCTCAGGTCACTGGCACTTGATCCAGACCCAGAGCCCCTGAAAGAGTCAGTCATCATAATGACAAAAATTCTAGTTTCATTGGCTCTGATATCATTAAGCAATTAATTTCATCTGACAGATTTCACTATGCTTCTTCATCAATTAATAGTCAAATCGATTCCAGCTAGTTTATAGAGCTAGATATTGAGAAAACAACAACAATAGAACAAGTTATTCTAATCAAGTACACTATATCAATAATTATTCTTTCAACTTATTTCAAACAAGAGGCTTTACTGTCAACACAATCATGATATTATGCTGAAGTATGTCTACAGCAACACACACCACAAGATCTTTATAACCAAAAATCTTAACTCGTTTTTAAAAGAATGTGAACTTGATTTTCCTAAGCACAAGAGTCTGATCAAAAAGGAAATACTACCTGTAAAAAAAAAGGTTACAGAAAAAAAATCACAAAAAATTAGAAACTTTTTTTTTATTTATTATAATAAAAAAGACGATACCAGAATCGTGTATGATAAAATCCCAACTCTAGCTGCAAAGTACTTACAACAGATGCCAGGATCTCATGCAGAGGTCACCCCAGATGATGATCAACAGAACCTGGCCCGGGTTTTGAAGGGTCTTCAGGATGATCCACATAGTAACTGACCGCCAGGTTAGGACCCATGTTTGATAAAGGAGGGAAGGACAAGGAAAGCTTTAGGAATGGCAAAGAAATGACCGGCTCACTATACCTCATGAAATCGTCCCAAAACCGCTGTTATTTTCAGACACAAGGAAACATATCAGAACTGAACGGGAATGACCAATTTGCAAAACTTCATGAAAACCGCCTCAAAGCCGTGAAGGTGGTGACATTGTCAGACATAAGAAAAACCAATCAGAAACGGGGGAAATAACCAAGTCACAATACCTCATGAAAACGTCTCAAAGTTGCTGGTAGGCTATTTTCAGATATAAAAAAAACTTTCAGAACTGGAAGGGAATGACCGAGTCACAATACCTCATGAAGCTAGCTGTATCAAGACTGTTGTAAGTGGTAACATTTTCAGTTCCAATAAACATAGGTAATGTTAGGGAAATGACCAAGTCACAATACCTCATGACCCTAGTCTCCAAGCCCCTTGTATGTAGGTGGTGGTGTTTTCGGATGAGAAGATAGATCACTGTCACCAAGATTGCTCTCAGATTTCTTGCACAAACTTTTTGGCACTATTTTATATCAATTTATTTTTAGTTTTTATTTTATGTTATTTTATTGATTTCATTTTTATTTCATTTTATCTTATTTTGTTTTTATTTATTTTAGTCCGGACTATGCCTTACGTTCATTTTATTTTGTTTTATTGCATTTTATTTCAAATTTAGACCATACCCTACTTTCCGTTTTATCTCTGAATGTTCATCTCATTTTATTTTTGTTGGAGTTTATTTTAGGTTTATGGTTTTATTTCAACTCATTTTATTTTACTGAAACTAATTTTAGCTGATACTAATTTTATTTGAGCAAGAAATACTGATTGCAATCGGAAGGCGCCCAGCGATCATTTGAAGAAGCTGACAGGTAAAAAGGTACGGTAAAGGTGTCCCATGACCTAGGCGGTCGTAGGGGAGGGAGGCATCAGAGACCTCTGCTTCTCTAGGGGCCAGCATTTTGAGGGCGGCGCCCATCTCCTCTCCCTCGCTGCTTTACCTTCCCTGACCCTAAAGAGGGCAGGTACCCATTTACAGCTGATAGGGAAGCTCTAATAAAGCAAACCATAGCTGGACACAAAGACAAACCTGGACACAAAGACTGAAACCACAGCTGGACACAAAGACAAACCACAGCTGGACACAAAGACAAACCACAGCTGGACACAAAGACTGGAAGCTGAACACAAAGACTGGAAGCTGGACACAGACAAACAACACACAGACACAAAAACAAACCACAGCAAGACACAAAGAAATCAAAGCCAGACACAAAGAGTAGAAGCTGGACCCAAAGACTGAAGCCTGGACACAAAGAAACGAACATACACACAAAGATTTAAAAACCTGCACACAAAGACTTGAACCTTGACACACAAAAAACACTGGAACCTGGACGCAAAGACTGGAACCAAAGCCAGACTCAAAAGACTGAAACCAAAGCCGGACACAAAGACTGACATCTAAGCCAGACAGACACAAAAAAACTGGAACCGAAGCCAGGACACTGAACTTTAAAGGGGCAAAATCTGACTAGAGCAAAGGGAAAATTTGCAAGTAAAACATGCCAATCAGCTGAGCAAGGAAGCAGCCAACTGCCTGACAAATGGCAAGCTTTGCATTCATAAGCTCAATGATGGAACACCTAGCTAAACTGCTGTAAATTTGAGCCCACAAAGAAAAAAAACCCTGAAAGACTGGGGATAGCAATATTCCTATTCTGAAGATGAACGATTGACCCAAGAAAGCAAAACTGATTTAAAATTTTGTTAATTTTCTTTTTGTTACACTTTCCCTGGCCTGTACTACCAAACATGGGCTTAACAAGGCAAAATCATTGTGAATCATACAAAGTCTGGCATCCACGGTACTGGTTTTCAGTATGTTGAAGACTGCTGTAAAGTCTCTGAAAATACAACAAAAAAAACTTGTGATAAGTAGTGTACAGTGTCTAATTGAAGCACAGAGAGAGAGAGAAGGGGGGGAGGAGAGGAGGAGGAAAGGGGAGAGAGATGGAGGGAGGGAGAGACACAGGAAAAGACAGAGTGATAGAAAGATAAAGAAGAAGAAAAGAAAGAAAGAAGAGAGAAAGAAAGAAAAGAAAGAAAGAAAGAAAGAAGAAAGAGAGAAGAGAGAGAGAGAGAGAGAGAGGAGAGAGAGAGAGAGAGAGAGAGAGAGAGAGAGAGAGAGAGAGAGAGGGGGGGGGGAGGGAGATGAGAGGGAGAGAGAGAGGGAAGAGAGAGAGGGAGGGAGAGAGAGGAAAAGAGAGAGAGAGAGAGGAGAAAAGAGAGAGAGAGAGAGAGAGAGAGAGAGAGAGAGAGAGAGAGAGAGAGAGAGAGAGAGAGGAGAGAGAGAGAGAGAGAGATGCAATTTTGTGAAAGAAAGAGAGGGAGGGAAGGAGGGAGAAAGGGATTTGATTTGATACGATTTGATTTATTTTTTTATATCAAAGATAATGGAATAAGCACTCTTGTGCTTTTTTACATCCAGTCCCCGTGTGTATGCATTTTGTAAATGTCATCTGTTCCCACCGGCACACGATGGCCTATTCTTACGAAAAGCGGAACAGGATTTAACGTGTGCACAAAGTGTTCTGCGTGCGTTCGCACACGGGGCCTCGGTTTAAAGGCTCATCCGAGAGAGAGAGAGAGAGAGAGAGAGAGAGAGAGAGAGAGAGAGAGAGAGAGAGAGAGAGAGAGGAGAGAGAGAGAGAGAGAGAGAGAGAGAGAGAGAGAGAGAGAGAGAGAGAGGATAATTTACTCATGTATAAGCCATTGCCCCTTAATGAAAAGGGTGTATACAACAAATACACAAGAGCATTAAAGTTACATAATGTATACATACAATCATCAAAATAATAATATAATAATAAGCAATTGATAATTCAAGGCAATTTTTTTTAATGTGCTTTAAATGCCTTGTATACATATATTAACAAATTTCTGTTTGTTCATGCTTGGATGCCATGAGTAATACAAATCGAAACTGGCTTGGGAATTTATAAAACTTCAGTGGTATGTACCGTTCCCGCAGTTTACTGCAAGTTGGACAAACCATGACAAACTGAACGTTTTCAATCTTTTGTTTACATATTGAGCATATGAGATCGGCTTTATTGTGCGGTTTATATCTGTAACTATGTACCGAAATTTCAGATATACCCAGTCCAAATTGTGCCATTACATGCTTGAGATGTTTAATAATGTTCAACAAAAAAGGTTTTTTTTCATCAGGCAAGGTACAAAAAAATTTATAAATATCAAATCTCTTGTTATCATTGAGATGGGAATTCCATTCTTGCCATCTACACAAAATCATTCTCTTTGAAAAGAGAGAGAGAGAGAGAGAGAGAGAGAGAGGAGAGAGAGAGAGAGAGAGAGAGAGAGAGAGAGAGAGAGAGAGAGAGAGAGAGAGAGAGAGAGAGAGAGAGAGAGAGAGAGAGGGGGGGGGTGCGAGAGAGAGAGAGAATTGGAGAGAGATAAGGGGACAAAGAAAAGAAAAACAAAGAAAAGGTAAAAGGAAAAGGCAAGGAAAAAGGGTAGAACAAAATTAAATAAAAAGCAGAAAAATGGAAAATAATAACGAAAGAAGAAAGGCAGAATTAAAAAAAAAACAAAGCAAAAAAACAAATTCTAGAAAACAACAAAAGCAGCCACAAAGACAAAAACACAAACAAATGCACACTGGTGTGATTAAACATCCTGAAAGTCGGAAAGCCGCTACCTTCATGGTGGGAAAAAAGAGGGGTCACATCCAAAAATCTCACCCTTGGTAAACTTCAGAGCACTAGAACACAAACCAACAACAAAAAAGTGGTCATGTAGCTTCCCATCCTATATAAACTAATGATCCCTGCAGAGGGAACAAATGGAAACACTTCCCCAGTAGGGATATGGAGCGTCCTGTCAGTATAAGTAGCATCACAACCCTCCGGAAATTGTGTTACGAATTCCTTTTCTATCCATCTCTATGTTTCGGCCTTGTTCCTTTCCTTTCTGTTGCCTCTTTCTGGCTTGTTTTCTGCCTTCTTGGTCCATTCTTCTGACATTTTTTTTAAATTCCAGAAAGACTTAAAATATAACATTTTCTCCCACACTGAAGTTGAATGCACTGGGCCTGACTTGTCAGGTGCTTAAAGGGCAGTGCAATGCACTTTCACTCATAATATGGCAAACAACAATACCTGCTGTCTGAGTGGTGAATGAAGAACCAGAAAATAAACTGCCCCACCATGACCATTATCTGTGCCACTTTTTAGCTGGTACTCACAACGCAACATGTTGCTATTCTATCTGTGCTTCAATATTTTCTCAAGCTTTACTTGAAATAACAACCCTGAAAAATAAACCAGCATAATAAACAGTTAAAAACAACAACAACAAAACAAGCAAACTGACCTGTAAGCTCTGGTCGAAATGGCGAAGCAGTGACAATGCACACACACACAGATTCTTGTGCAGTGGTGGCCTTCAGTTTGTCCAATGGTCAGGAAAGTGAGAGGGCTTAGGCTACAGGGCAACTCAGTTCCCAGCTTTCTCTCTAGGCATGAACACTGTCATTTTGCACGTGCTTCAAAGATGAGCAGCAGCATTGATAGCATACAAGCCTTCGACCTCTCTCTCTCTCTCTCTCTCTCTCTCTCTCTCTCTCTCTCTCTCTCTCTCTCTCTCTCTCTCTCTTATCTTTTTCACAATACTTCTTCTTGTTCTTATTCTTGTTCTTGTTCTTGTTCTTGTTCTTCTTCTTCTTCTTCTTCGTCTTCTTCTTCTTCTTTGCAATTCTTCTTCTTCTTTGCAATTCTTCTTCTTCTTTGCAATTCCTCTTCTTCTTTGCAATTCTTCTTCTTCTTCTTTGCAATTCTTCTTCTTGTTCTTGTTCTTGTTCTTCTTCATCTTCTTCTTCTTCTTCTTCTTCTTCTTCTTTGCAATTCTTCTTCTTCTTCTTCTTCTTCTTCTTCTCAATACTTCTTCGCAATTCTTCTTCGCAATTCTTCTTCGAAATTCTTCTTCTTCCTCATCGCAATTCTTCTTCTTCTTCTTCCTCATCGCAATTCTTCTTCTTCTTCTTCTTCTTCTTCTTCTTCTTTGCAATTCTTCTTCTTCTTCTTCTTCTTTGCAATTCTTCTTCTTCTTCTTCTTCTTCTTCTTCTTCTTCTTCTTCTTCTTCTTCTTCTTCTTTGCAATTCTTCTTCTTCTTCTTCTTCTTCTTCTTCTTCTTCTTCTTCTTCTTCGCAATTCTTCTTCTTCTTCTTCGCAATTCTTCTTCTTCTTCTTCTTCTTCTTCTTCTTCTTCTTCTTCTTCGCAATTCTTCTTCTTCTTCGCAATTCTTCTTCTTCTTCTTCGCAATTCTTCTTCTTCTTCTTCTTCTTCTTCTTCTTCACAATTCTTCTTCTTCACAATTCTTCTTCTTCGCAATTCTTCTCCTCCTCCTTTTTAATTTTCTTCTATCTTCCTTGGCCATATTAGGCAGAATGTGTAGTGCCAGGTTTTCTCCTGTGCTTAATTGTGCGCACACGTTAAACCCTGTTCCGCTTTTCGTAAGAGTAGACCATTGTGTGCCGGGGGGGGGGGGGGGGACAGATGACATTTACAAAACTGCATACACACGTGGACTGGATGTAAAAATAATTAAAAAAAAGCACATGGGTGCTTATTCTATTATCCTCGGTATAACAGAATAAATAAAATAAATCAATAAATAAAATAAATTGTAACTCTCCTGGAGGGCTGCTCACTGGTCTCAGCCCACACGCTCCGACTATTACAGAATGTTTGACCAAATATGAAATGTAGCTATCTTGTGTCTTTTGATTAGGATTCCTATCAATATGCCTGTCAGTATTGTAATTGCCCTTTAGGGGATAATTTAAGTGTTTTTGACCTGACTTGACTTTAGGGTAGCTCATCAGAAAGTTCATAGGAAAATTATTTTCAGATTTGCATGAAAACAGGCAGGGGAATGGGAAAGGTAGGCCGAAAGTAGGCATGAGATGAAGAGGATAAAGTGGTGAGGAAAAAGACAGAAACAAAGGAGTAATAGAAAATGAAACAAAGGGAGTGATAGAAAAGGAGAAAATGGATTTCTAGCAAAGAGTTTGCAAAAGGTTGGGATGCTATTTATACTAAAAAGCCCAGGCATTCCGGACAGGAGGGCAGGTGGGGGGGGGATATTTGGTTTAGAACTGAATGGAGTTGCAATGTAACTGACCATTAATTTTGTTGTGAGGGCTATCTTTCCTTATTTCAAAAATTCAATACATCTACTCAAAATGATAAAACCATGCAAATTACATGATTAAAAAAACCCAATATGTCTACTTTATAAACAAACACAAGTTTTTTTATGCATACTTTTCTTAATAAGAACTCCCCTGTTGCCGTTGGTTCTTTACATGCACTAATTGTGTTTATTGTCTAAAAACTAGTACCCAAACCACCATTTACAGTCTAGTGGATGGAGAAAAGTTTCCGTAGCAACTGGGATCAAACTACTGCACACTTCGAATCCGTATTTCTGCTTTCTAGACAGGTCCTTACATCTAGACCAACGAAGCAATTTGAAGCCAAATGTTTGTCTACTTATCAGGTAAAGTATTAAATAAATCCTGTCACAGCACAGATTGCTTTACCAGAGGGTAGGTCACAACACATGCACACAAAACAGCCTAAAAGAACAACATTCAATAAGACTTTCAGTCTTTCGGTGGAATCTTTGCGCAAAACAGCAGCTTTTTCTGGAGTGGGGGGGGGGGGTATACGTGCGCGCAAGTACGCGCGCACGTTGTTTGTAAGTGTGCTTGTTTGTTTGTTGCTCACTCATGTGGATCGGACCCGCCTTTTGCTGTGTTGCATCATATTGCTGTATATTGTTATTATGCTTGTGCGCACTGTTTGTTTTTTGTCGCGGACACTTACCAGCTTTCCTTCCGACAAACGAGCTTTCTTAGCTCTTGGGGGCTGTGGCGTCGCCACAAATTCGGTGCAACACCTATTCAAGATGGTAGGAGAGAACGAATGCATACAGTACCATCAATGTCTTGGTGCCGTGGGATCTTTTACCGTGCAAAAGTGGAGGTTGGACGGGGCTGAAAACGGCTCATTAGGACGCATCTTTGCACAAAACGGCACCTTTTTCTGGAAGGGGGTGGGTATGCATGCGCGCACGCCGCGCGCGCGCTGGTGTTTGTCAGTGTGTTTGTTTGTGTGCGCGCATGTGGCGATGGACCCTGCACTTTGCGGGTGTATCATATTGCTGTATATTGTTCATTATTCTGCGCGCACTGCTTTGTTTTTTGTGGAATTGCGAACTAAAAGCTTTTTCGACAAAACTGAGTTTCTTCAGCCCTTGGGTGCTGTGTTGTCGCCACAAATCCGGGCCCACCAATCGACACAGATGCTAGGACGAGAGTGATGCATACAGTGCGCATATTGTCTTGGTGCCGTGGGAACTTTTGAAGTGTAATAGTGAGGTTGGACGGGGCTGAAAATGGCTCTTTTGGTGGCATCTTTGCGCAAAACGGCAGCTTTTTCTGAAGGGGTGTGGGTATGCATATGCGCACGCGCGCGCGCGCTGGTATTTGTCAGTGTGTTTGTTTGTGTGCGCGCATGTGGCGTAGACCCTACAGTTTGCTGTGCTGTAGCATATTGCTGTATAATCGCCCTGTTTGCACACACTCCCTCCAACCATCTTGGATAGGTGTGGCGCCGGATTTGTGGAGACTCCACAGCCCCCGACAGCTAAGAAAGCTCGTTTGTCGGAAGGAAAGCTGGAAGTGTACGCCACGAAAAACAAGCATTGCGCACAAGAATAAGGACAATATACAGCAATATGATGCACCATAACAAAGTGCAGGGTCCCACCACATGCGTGCACACAAGCGAACGCACTGCCAAACACCAGCGCGCACGCGTGCACGCACGCATACCCACCCCCCGCCAGAAAAAAGGTACCGTTTTGAGCACAGATGCCACCTAAAGAGTCGATTTCAGCCCCGTCCGACCCTCACTTTTCAACGGTAAAAGACCCCACGACACCACGACGATATCGCCCTGTATGCATACACTCCCTCCCACCATCTTGGATAGGTGTGGCGCCCGATTTGTGGCGACTGCACAGCCCCCGAGAGCTACGACGCTTCAAGAGTTGCATTTTCCACCAAAAGAAAATGCAAGTGACTACTCTCTTCAAGCTGTGAACTCTGTTACCTGTATATGAACCTTTACTTGTTTAGAATTGCAAACACACGGTGTAGGCTAACGCCCTGTATGAAAGTTGCCCAACTGTATTTAGCGTTTTTGATGCATCCTATGTGTGTGATAAAACATTCATTCTTATGACAATATTACCTCCCCTTCATAGGCCATCATAAACAGTTAGATTCCTTTATGGTGTTTGAAATTTCTCAGAGGTCCAGGTAAAAGTTTTTACCTGATGGAAATGAAACATCAATTTTATATAACATTGTAGACCGTATTGTTTATCCCTACAAAACAGGGAGAGGTACAGGAAAAGGGTGAAACCAAAGATTTAGAAGCTAGTTGTATATATTTCTGAACTGATACAGGGAAAAAACACCTTTAAAAATGAAATTGCTAGTTTAGTAATATGTTGTGAAATTTTGCACGAATCAAATGTAGCTGCATGTCATGAATTTGAGATCTCTACGGGGATCACCCTAACTTCTAATCCTCTTAAGTTTGGAGGAGATGTGTTGCCTATCTTCCTATGTTCGTGCCATTTTCTGTTTTAGAGGGGTTTTATTGAATTAAAGCTGTGGGAAGATGAGTAGGTTCCGAGGGTTTAGGGGATAGGAGTAGGGGATTGCTTGGGATGGTGTAGGGGGATGTATGGGGGGATAGGGAAGAGGGATTGCTATGGGGATAGGGAGTAGGGGATTTCTAGGGGGGATAGGGAAGTAGGGGGATTGCTAGGGGATAGGGAGTAGGGATTGCTATGGGGGATAGGGAAGTGGGGATGCTTGGGGGATAGGGAGTGGGGGATTGCTTGGGGGGATAGGGAGTAGGGGCGATTGCTATGGGGGAGTGGGAAGTGGGGATGTATGGGGGAGTGGAAGTAGGGGATTGCAGATTTTAATGGGGTGAAGTGAGGGAGACAACAGTAAATTAGTGATACTTAGTAATTACAGTCTAATTCATCTCTCACAGAGGAAAAACCAGTTTTGGTCATAATGTCTGTGCAACTGTTTTGTTACAAAAGTGATATTTTCATCAGCAATTGGTCGTACATTTTCTTCCGTTTGTGAATTCTTTAACGTGCTTATGCACCTTATTTACCTGTGTTTATATTTGCAAGTGCGCCATAATTATGTGCATGATAAAGTGTTCATTCTATTTTATATTATA
The DNA here is from genome assembly GCA_030674155.1 of Stramonita haemastoma. NCBI lineage: Eukaryota > Metazoa > Mollusca > Gastropoda > Neogastropoda > Muricidae > Stramonita > Stramonita haemastoma. The sequence goes on along the minus strand of CM060327.1, from coordinate 60,263,935 downwards.
AGTGTTTAGGTTAGCGGGAAGAATGGATAGAACAGGGATGCAGGGAGGTAAGGTCGGTTAAGAGGGGAGTAGGGGTGATTTAGGGGAGAAGAAGGGGCAGAATCAGGAGGGTAGTTATGCTTAAGGGATGAGATGAGGCAGGTGAGGAGAGAGCAGGCTTTGGGGAGGGCAGAGGTGAACAGATAATTATGGGGAGGATAGGGGTAGGTAGATTATTTATATCACTGATTTCGGAAGTTCTCCAACTGAAGTCCAGTATTTTCTGTTTACTTTGTCTCAGCTGTGTGTGCGTGTGTGTGTTGATTTGTGGTGTGTGTGTTGTGTGTAGTGGTGTTGTGTGTGTGTGTGTTGATGTTGTATGTGTGTGTGTTTGTATGTGTGTGAGTGAGTGTGTGCGTGCGTGCGTGCGTGTGTGGTGTGTATGTGTTAATTAATTGAGTGTGTGTTTTGTGTGTGTGCGTGCGTGCGAGCGCGCGTGCGTGCGTGCGTGCGGGCGTGGTTGTGTGTGTGTGTGTGTGTGTGTGTGTGTGTGTGTGTTGTGTGTGTGTGGTGTGGTTAGATAAATTTTTCACTCTCCCCTTTCAATACAGACTGTTTCACATGATGCAGAAATTGAAATCAAACACAGTTTCAGATATGTTCATATTTATCTGATTCGGTACAGCAAGACATTTCATTGGCTCTCGTTCTTTAATCTGAATACCAATTTAGGACATTTCAAGAAACAGTGTATCACACATTGAAGTAAGGTAAAACGGTTTGAGTCTGATACTGTTTGGATGGATCCTTCAGAGATATGTTGGTTTCACAGTTTCTGTCAGTCCTTTGGTAGACTATAACTGAGGCCCGTGTGCGAAGCACGCAGAACACTTGCGAACACGTTTAAAAACCTTCTGTCTTTTGGAAGACGGGCTGTGTGGGTATCGTGTGCTGGTAGGACCATATGACATCAACATGAAAACAAACCAGCATGTACACCGGTGTCGTGTTTAGGAAACCATCTCTGAAAAAAAATCGGGGCGGTTCGGGGCTGTATATGGGCAACGTTCTGGCGGCTCCTGAGACGGCACTGGAACCATTTATATCAACGATTGCCTTTCCAATGGGCCATTCCAGCGACGTGGAGAGGGGGGGGTCTACTGCATGGGTAACAGCTTGCCCACCGTACTTACCAAGGCTTTGTGCTCTAGAGCCTAGAGTACAACTCCATAGTCTTCCGAGACTGTACTGAGGATGCCCACTAGGACAGTGTCGGTAAAGCCTTTTGTATTGTTCGTTCTTCTTCAACGGAAAAGCTGTTTACTATCTGCCTGGACTTTACTAAGAGTCATTGTGGCGCGCACTAAATTTGACAGGGCGTGTCTCTGGGACACACTTAGCCTGGAACAGCCTATCCTCTTTCAGTTACTAGGTACATGCTGCCCATCTTCGTGTTCCTAAATCACCGACCGTTAACCTGAATTACAGGATATTCAACGAGAATAATTCATCTTTACATAGTGTATACGAGAGAATTAAGGCAGTAGTAGACACATACATAAAGTTGTCCTTGGAGAAAGTAACCACACAGACACAGGACAGACACAGACACGACAGGAACAGACATAGACACACACACTCACACACACACATAACACACATACACACACGCTCGACGCAGTGCGTACGCTACGTATATATCTAATCTATATCTATATAAATACATATATATATATATATATATATAATATAATATATATATATATAATATATATAAATAAATATGTGTGTGTGTGTGTGTGTGTGTGTGTGTGTGTGTGGTGTGTGTGTTGGTGTGTGTATAATGACACTTCAAACAGACAGCTAAAATAAAAGCAAACGTGAAGCACATCCACCTGCCTGCTTCAGATTCTGCATTTCACAAGCCGTCCACATACTGATACCGACCCCCACTCACTCACCCACCCACCCCAGTTCCCTTTCAGCTTAAAGCCAGCAGCCTCTGTTGAAGTCACGTCCATTTTTCTTTTTTACTATAGGGGCATGGACATTTCTAAACCATCACTGATAACCTCAACAATCACATTCCGATGTTTCCTGCTCCTCTGCACTTGCCCCGGAGTCTAGCCTGTACTGTTCACTCTCCTCTGTGATGGTTCCAGTCACAAGAATCTTGCTTTGAGGCTGACACGCTTGTTGCACGTCCTGCCCAGTCTGTGTCTGAATCCTGACTGTTGACACAGCAGCAGCAGCATCTTCTGCCTCGTTGTCAGAGATCTGCTGGAGCATGAACATGTCCTCGGGTTCTTCCTGGATGTCTGGATCAGAGTCAAGGTGGATCATGTTCATGTAAGGTTGGGTTTGAATGTTCCTACCCAGGTGGATCACGATTGTTCCACACGGGTGGGTCTGGGATATGTTCCATACCCAAAGGTGGATCTACGATCTGTTCCATACCCAAAGGTGGATCTACGATCTGTTCCATACCCAAGGGTGGATCTACGATCTGTTCCATACCCAAGGGTGGGTCTAAGATCTGTTCCATACCCAAAGTTGGGTCTGGGATATGTTCCATACCCAAGCTTGTGTCTGAAATCTGTTCCATACCCAAGCTTGTGTCTGAGATCTGTTCCGATACCCAAGCTGTGGTCTGGATCTTTCCATACCCAAGATTGTTGGGTCTGCATCTGTTTCATCTCCACGTCCTCCACGTGCTGAAGCTCTAGTTCTCCATATTCTGGAAGACCTACACCCGCCACTTCTTCTCCGGGGATGTGGGGTTCCAGGACTGCTGGGAGAGGTGGTTCGCGTGGAGGTCTGGTGGATCCTGGCCCCCATGGATTTCCCCTCTGTCCTCCTGGGGAGGTGGGGGCTGGTGCGCTGGGACTGGTCGTCCATTGATGTTTTGGTTGTCATGGCGACGGCAGGGGAGGTCAGGCATGGCGAAGTACAGTTTCTCCCAGAACCAGGGATCTTTGGTGGTGAGGTAAGTGCGGTCTTCATCGCCACCTGTGGTACAGAGACACAAGAGAGAGAGGGGGGGGGGACGTATGTATGCCTGTATATGTCTACATCTGTATGTGAGTATGTATGTATTCTTTAATTTATCTTTAAATATTCATTTGCACTCAGTCCCCGTGTGTATGCAGTTTTGTAAGTCTTGTTATCTGTTCCTGGTTTTGTAAATAATGTCATCTGTATGCATACATGTGCAAGTGTGTATGTGATTTCTTTATAAGCTTTAACACGAACAATTTCTGGATTGATGTTTACATTATATCACTCTACAAACATTATTTGAAAATTAAAAACATTTTTTCAAAACCGTCCTGAAGCATCAGACGTTCCCCTCACCCTGAGGTCATCATCGAGCTCTTGTTCAGGCAGGTTCTCCAGCAGCACCATGACCAGGCGGTGCCCGCCTTGCTGGAGCACGTGCTGGTGGGCCGTGCGGAACTCGAAGCGACACCACTCGCTGTCCAGGAAGTGGCGGGAGAGGATCAACAGGGTCCTCTGGCTCCTCTCTATGCTGGTCATGATGGTGTCCGCGATACTCTCCCCCACCGGGAAATCCCGATAGTGCACACACAGCCGGTAGCGACGGGGACCTAGGGTAACACAAACAGGGAATTCCCGATAGTGCACACACAGTCGGTAGTGACGGGGACCTAACACAAAATGACAACAACAAAATATGTTTTACCGTGCAGTGGTGGATTTTTTTCTTTTATATTATTTTATATCGAGGATAGTGGAATAAGAACTCGTGTGCTTTTTTACATCAATTCCCTGTGTGTATGCAGTTTTGTAAATCTCGTCATCTGTTCCCACCGACACACGATGGCCTACTCTTACCAAAAGCGGAACAGGATTTAACGTGTGCGCAAGATGTTCAGCGTGCGTTTGCACACGGAGCCTCGGTTTATAGTCTCATTCAAAGGACTTTTGGGGGAAGTGGAGTCGGCACTGATGTTAACTCCAGGAGAAAAATCCCATCGAACGGGAATCGAACCCGGGTGGTCAAATTGCGAGCGCAATGTTCTGACCACTAGGCTATCCCATCCCCCTGGATCGGTGTTCTTGAGGTAACGTGGGTGGGTGGTGTACCATTACCTAGGTGGTCGTAAGGGAGCGAGGTACCAGAGACCTCAGCTTCTCCAGGGGCCAGCATATTGAGCGCGCCATATGAGGCGGCGCCCATCTCCTCTCCCTCGCTGCTTTATCTTTCCTGACCCTACCTGCCTAAAAAGTGAAAAGGCCGTGTTCGAAGTATGTGGTGGTTTGATCATATCCCTGCTTAGGCTTGAAACTCCCCCTCCCCTCCCAATCTTCTAGACCGTGAGTGATGGTCTGGGTGCTAGTTTTTCGGATAACGATAAACCGAAATCACGTGTGTAACACGCATTTAAAGCACGTGAAAGATTCCTCGGCAACAAGAGAGTTGTCCTTAGCAAAGTTATGTAGAAAAAGACACTGTAATAGGTAAAAACATACATATGCAGACAGGAAAAGAAAAAATAATGTGCGGTCACCCAACTAATATGCTTTACGCATGATCAACTGCTTCATGAAAAACGCAAAAACAGAAGAAAAAAAAGTGTTATCACATCACATCATTCTGTCAATGCAAACAATACAGAAAGAATCTTTACAGATAAATTGGGACTGGTCACCAGCCAAACCCCCATGCATATTCAGAAGGAGACGGGATAGACTAGAGGTGAGAACATTGCGCTCGCAATTTGACGACCCGGGTTCGATTCCCGGTCGAGGGGATTTTTCCCCCAAAGTTAAAATCAGTGCTGACTCCACTCTCCCCAAAAGTCTTTCGGATGAGACTATAAACCGAGGCCCCGTGTGCGAACGCGCGCAGAACATCTTGTGCACACGTTAAAACCTGTTCCGTTTACTGTAAGAGTAGACCATCGTGTGCCGGTGGGAAAGGATGACAAGATTTACAAAACTGCATACACACGGAGATTGGGTGTAAAAAAAATAAGCACACGAGTGCTTATTCCATTATCCTCGATATAAAAGAATAAAATAAAATACAAATAAAATACCTTACTCACGTAATACGCTCTGAGCATGATCAACTATTTCATAAAAAACGCAAAAACATTTAAAAAAAAAAAAAAAACGTTATCACATCATTCTTACAACGCAAACACCACAGAAGAAGCTTTGCAGATAAACCAGAACTGGTCACGTCACCAGTCAAAGCCTCATGCATATTCATAAAGGGTGACCTGGGGGACTGACCTTGTTCCTCCAGGCGCGGCACCAGCGTGTTGACCACAAAGTCATCGTCCTGGTGACTGTAGGACACGAAGGCGTCGTAGAGCTTGGGCTGCAAGGCAGGTCCCCCTCCTCCTCCTCCCTGATGCACGGCCTTGCCCTTGTCTGCAGACCACAAACCCTTGAGGTAGAGGTAACACCTCATCACACCAAACCACACCACATTACAATACAACACGCCACACCAAACCACAAAACACCACATTACAATACAACACACCACATCAAACCACAACACACCACATTACAATACAACACGCCACATCACACCACACCAAACTATAACACACCACACTACAACAAAACACACTGCACCACAGCACAACACAACACACTACCACACCACACCACACAACACACCCCAATACACCACAATACACCACACCACACTACACCACACCACAACACACAACCCCACACTACACCACAACACACCGCACCACAACACACCACAACAGAAAAACACACCACACTACCACACCCCACTACAACACACCACAAAACACACCTTCGGATGAGACTACAAACCGATGCCCCGTATGTGAACGCACGCAGAACATCTTGTGCACACGTTCAATCCTTTACCGCTATTCGTGAGAGTAGGCCATCGTGTTTCCGGTGGGAACAGACGACAAGATTGAAAAAACTGCATACACTCGGGGACTGGATGTAAAAAAAAAGCACATAAGTGCTTATTCCATTATCTTCGATATAAAATAATAAAATAAAATAAATTTTAAAAACCCTCACTCTTCTCACCTGCAGCCTCCTCCTCCTCCTCCTGACGGTCCAGCTTACGAGCCTTGTCCCCCACCCTCACCCCCAGCCTCACGTACATCCACGCCTGGATCTCCGCCCTCCACCACACCCCCAACACCCCCACCGCCACCGCCACCACCACCACCACCACCACGCTCACGATGGCGTGCAACATGGCCCGGGACACCCGAGACTGGTGAGATCTAGCAGGGAGGATGATGATGCTGATGTTTCGACAGAATGTCCCTACCTGGAATTCTGACATTAAAACAGTGGAGCGGTTCGTGTAGGAAGTTATCCTCTCATCATCATCAACCGTGAGAGCAGAGAGTGTGTTGTGAAAAACGGTGGTGTTGAAAGAGGACAGAGAGAGGAAGTTTTCTTCTTGGAGAACGCAACTTAAGGAAGCGTAGTCCTCGATATTTTCGCGATGACTGAGAAGAAACTTGAGGAAGATGTCTATCAAGTCACAATCACACTTCCACGGGTTAGCAGCCAGGGTTAGGGCAGAGGTTGAAGGCAAAGATCGAACGAGGTCTACGTGTTCTAGTAGATTGTTGTGGAGGAACAGAGTCTTCAAGGCAGTGAGTCTGGAGAAAGCTTCCTGCTGGATGAACCGGATTGCGTTACCCTGGAGGTGTAACTCTTCCAGCATAGGTAAGGATCCAAAAGTGGCGTCATCGATTCTGCTGATAGCGTTATCGCTGAGATCCAACACTCTTAACGCGTGCAGACCCTGGAAACAGCCTTGCTCCAGAATATGTATGTCACTGCTGTTGAGGTACAGAAACATCACATCAGTAATGCGGGACACAGTGGTATTTCTCAAAACCTCCAGACGGTTTCCATCCAGACGGAGGTGGGTTGCACGTGCGGGAATGAGGTCAGGAATCTGGGTCAGGTTCTGCAGGTGGCAGAGAACGTACACGTATACCTGGATGAAGTGGGATCCCCCGTGGAAGCAGGTGCAGTTGTCAGGGCAGGTGAGAATGCAGGTGCAGTTGGCATCCACGGAATTGGAGTGGGGGTCACAGCACGTGCAGGTGTCGTCACACAGCGGTTGTTTCAGAGGACAGACGAAATCTGACAGCGGCACGTCTTCGAAGTGGATCTTGTCATCACCCCTGGAAAGGACAACAGAGGAATTGTACAATCTTACTTGCTGTTACCAGTACAGAGTACATAAATATTGAGCTGAAAGCTATCATGGGTTTTTTTTTATTATAAAGAATTGCTAAATGTTAGTAGTATGGAAATTTTCCTTCGCGACTTTAAATTGTAGAGCATATCTGTAAAAATAAGTTTCTTGTACTTTTTGTTTTAAAGATGGATGGTTAAATATGGAGAGTGGCGGCCATATTAGATTGTATCTATGGCAACAGTGCATAAAATTTAATGATTTGTGGATTTTTAGACTTTACAGGCGAAGACCTTTCACATTTTGGGACAACTTCAAAAATGAGCTGGTTAAAACAATTTCATTAGTTTCGAGCCCCATGTCCCACCTTATAGAGAATTCGTGTTCTTCTTTTCTTCTTCTTCTTCTCCTTCTTCTTCTTCTTCTTCTTCTTCTTCTTCTTCTTCTTCTTCTTCTTCTTCTTCTTCTTCATCATCATCATCATCATCATCATCATCATCATCATCATCATCATCATCATCATTTTCTTTCTTTTCTACTTCTTCATTCTTCATCATCATCCTCACAAATAATAACCCTAATAAGATCCGCGTGACCAACAGCTATAAAAGCTATACGATTGATTGAAGGATTTTCACAGAAGTCTGTCCTTCTAATTATCTCAGAGGTCGTGAGCAGTGTATGTTTAGACCTTATGTAATGTAATTACACTGCAATTGTTAAGATGCCGTATTTCATGAGTATTAAATTTTGCTTGCACGCGCACGCACGTAAGTGCGCATTTACGCGCGCGCACGCACACACACACACAGAATTTTTGATATCTCTCTCCCTCTCCCTCCCTCCCTCTCCCTCCCCTCTCACGCACACCACACACACACACACACACACACACACACACACACACACACACGCGCGCACGCACCACACACACACACACACGCACACACACACACACACACACACACACACACACACGCACACACACACCACACACACACACACACACACACATACACAAACAAACAAACACACACGCACCCCCCCCCCCACAACTCCACACACACACACACACATACACGCACACACACACACACCACACACACACACACACACACACACACACACACACACATCACAAACACATTCACGACACACAATTCCATCAAAGAACAAGAGATGCTGAAGGCAAGACAAGACAAGACAAGACAGACAAGACAGCCAAGTGACCGGGCGGCCAGCCAGCCAGCAAGTTTACCCGCGGAAAGGGCAGTCACACAGCAGGTCCTGCAGGCCGACGAAGTCTGGCAGCTGGGCCAGCAGGGGGGAGGAGGAGGGGGTGTGGCCAGTGGCCCTCAGCAATGCCCAGGCCTTCAGGTAGGCCATCTGACAGTCACACACAAACACCGTTGGGCGCCACATCCAGCGTTGGCCTCGGTAGATGTTGGGGCGAGATTTGAACCTGGAGTCACATGTCACACACATACACATATACACATGCACGCGCATGCGCGCATACACACACGCACGCATGCATGCGCATGCGCGCACACACACGAGTACGCATGCACACACACAGAGTATGTACACGTATGTACGTGTGTAGCTGTGGGTTTGGTGTTGTTGTTTTTAAAGAAGTTAGTTGTGATTTGTCGTTTGTTTGGTGGGTTGTTGTTTTTTAGAGAGGCAGTTTCAAATGTTGCACAGAGTCGTGCAGATGTTGAGAGACAGACAGACAGAGACAGAGACTGACAGACAGAGAGAAAGATAGACAAAGACAAAGACAGCGAGAAAGAAACAGTATATCATTCACACACATAAACACACACACACACACACACACACCACACACACACACACACACACACACACACACACACACACACACACACATACACACACACACATACATCTGTAACCAGTATACGTGAGTGTTTCATCACCTGTATCATTGTTTAAGCAGCACTAAAAAAAATAATCGGTGATTTTTCAATCTGTTCCAAAAAATGAAAAATAAACAAAAACTTTGAGATAAATTTTGCTGAGAGAGGAGAAAACACAACAAAAATCCGACAAGCCCGCCAGACTTTTGTGTCTTTTCCCTGCCATAACATTGTTAAGCTTTTATCATATTGCTTCATTATTGACTGTAAGATAATATTATTAATAATGTAAACAGACGTGACAGAAGAGCGGGAGACGGGAGGCACAGTACAAATAAAAGGTAAAGGTGTCCCATCACCTGTGTGGTCGTAGGGGAGCGAGACATAAGCGACCTCAGCTTCTCTAGGGGCCAGCATATTGAGGGCGGCGCCCATCTGATAGGGAAACAAATACAGTTGCATGCAGGAAAAGGAAAAATAATGGGTAGGCGCTGCACTTGTGGCGACGCGCTCTCCCCGGTGAGAGCAGCCCGAATTTCACGCAGAAAAATCTGCTGTGACATAAAGTGGTACAAAATACAAAATCTCCTCTCCCTCGCTGCTTTATCTTCCCTGACCCTAAAGAGAACATGTACCCATTTACAGCTGGGTGAACTGGGGGACTGTACTGAAGCCAAGGCGCGCAAACAGTCACCCATCCACTTGATAATCACGCTCCATGCTGCTTTCTCACTGGCTTGGGGAAAGCGAGTGCTCTGACCACTGAGCTATCCCGTCTCCGTACAGTACAAATACAGTTTCTTTATATCCTCAAATAACAAGTTGTAAGGAAACCGGAGAAAAAACAAGCAAGGTTCATGTCTAGACGGCGTATGGCTAGTCGTTATTCTTTCAAAACAAGCAGGTAGATCTGGTCTATAGACCCCCCCCCCTCCTCTCTCTCTCTCCTCTCTCTCTCTCTCCTCTCTCTCTCTCTCTCTCTCTCTCTCTCTCTCTCTCTCTCTCTCATATCTTGATTTTTTTTTTAAAAGCACACAAGTGCTTATTTATTTTCCTCGAAATAAAATAAAATAATTTAATTTGATTTGATTTGGTTTGATTTGATCTCTCTCTCTCTCTCTCTCTCTCTCTCTCTCTCTCTCCTCTCTCTCTCTCTCTCTCTCTCTCTCTCTCTCTCTCTCTCTCTCTCTCTCTCTCTCCTCTCTCCGCTAAAGATTATTATAACCGCCATATCCCTGATGATAATAGCAAAAGTGGCTGTAGTTTCATGTCAAAGACCTTGAACAAATTTTTCTGCGTTATTTTGAGTGTGTCTAGGAAAACTCCATTCAGTTGTAAAAACATCTTCTTTTCATCTGATCACTAAGTTTTGTTGTAAACTTGAAACTCAAGTAGTAACATTTGTTGCCCACTTCTAATCGGGAATTATCGTAACCCTATTGTTCTTTTTTTCGATAAAATAACTTCATCTAGAGACTACTTTGCTTTTTCGAGAATTGACATTTAACTGCAAATCACCACAACATGTTTTAAAACAGTCAATTGGTTTTGTAAACCTTCAAGATTGTTGAAAAACACCCACATTATCTGCAAAAAGCAGAATAAAGATTTCCCATAAAGTCTCTTATAGCTGTATTTCATGTTCTTCCTTTTCTAAACCCACATTTTCAGGTAAATGGTTAATCATCATCATCATCATCATCATCACATCACCACCATCATCATCACCATCACATCATATATAATGTGGCAGGGCGTAATTAGATTACTTCCCTTGCGATCGAACTGCAATTGCAGCGACGTGGTGTACGTTGATCCACACCTGTGAATTGTGCACGTTCTGTATCGTTGGGGTGGTCGAAAGCCGTCCTCTGCATGCACTTTGCCATACGTAAAGTGTAGTATTTATGCAGCCTCTTTTAGAGGTCACATTCCCACTGTCTGAAGTGCTGTCGTTGCCGAGAAGTTGTACAGAGTCGCGGCAGATCAAATATCTGCACTCTGTACAAAGTGGCGTCGCCGACAGGAGGAAAGAACTGGGACTATGATCTGAGCGTCAAATACGCTGGTCAGTACCACTGTGCTCGAGACGCGCACAAAGTCAGCGGTGGTGGATGTGGCAGGCGTAATTAGATTACTTCCCTGCGATCGGAACTGCCAATCGCAGCGACGTGGGTGTAACGTTTGGTCCACACCTGTGAATTGTGCGACGTTCTGTATCGTTGGGGTGTCGAAAGCCGTCCTCTCATGCACTTTGCCATAGCGGTAAAGTGTAGTATTTATGCAGCCTCTTTTTAGAGGTCACATTCCCACTGTCTGAACGTGCTGTCGTTGCCGAGAAGTTGTACAGAGTCGCACAGAGTCGCGCAGATCAAATATCTGCGCTCTGTTACAATAATAATAACAAACTAATAATAATAATATATAATTATTATTATTATTATTAGGAGGAGGAGGTGATGAAAGGAGGAGAGGAGCGAGGAGGAGAGGAGGACGAGAGAAAAAGAAGAAGAAGATAAACAGAGTGTGGCTTAACACACATCCTTGTCTCACACATATGGGGTGCGGTTTTTTTTAATCAGAGAATTTACTGTTTACTTGTGCAGAAAGTCCACATCATTTGCCTGACGAGATTTGGGGTGAGTCATTCAAAACTACATAATTATACTCTTAGATACTGAGCTTCTCCAGGGGCCAGCATATTAAGGGCGGCGCCCATCTCCTCTCTCTCTCGCTGCTTTACATTTCCTGACCCTAAAAAGGGCAGGTACCCATTGACAGCTGGGTGAACTGGGGGACTGCATTGAAGCCAAGGCGCGAAACGGTCACCATCCACATTGGTAACCACGCTCGATATTGCGTAACTTTGACTCGGGGAAAGCGAGCGCTTTGACCACTGAGCTATCCCGCCCGCGTTATATTATATATATATAAGAGAGAGAGAGAGAGATGGAGGAGAGAGAGAGAGAGAGAGAGAAAATGTATAAATGTGGAAAAAAACTGTTGGGGTTCAAAGATTACAAAACCTATATATGATACAGGATTCAATTTTGTGAGGTTCGGTAAGGACCTGGTGACGTTAAAGTTTTCTTACGTCTGTTTAAACAAAGACTGACAGACATGTTTATCCAGGAACTGGCATAATACAATCAGGGAGGAGACAGGTATGACAGTTACAGGATCAAGAACTTTCAAAACAACGTTTGTTTAAAAGCATATATCTGCAGTTGGATACTTATTGCTTTAGAGTTGCTGTGTCACGGGGTAAGATGGAATGTTTTGTTGCACAACAACAATGCATATAGATGTAGTGAACGGAATCAAAATAAAAAAAGGCTCTTTATGCAAACCAAGATTTGAAGATGAGCAACTTTTCTTCAATGACTTTCGTGTATAATGGGCATCCGTCAGTCTCGGAAGACTATTGAAATGTGCTTTAGGCTCTAGAGCGCAAAGCCTGGGTAAGTATGGAGGGCAAGCTGTTACCCATACAGCAGACCCCCTTCTCCTCATTTCCACGTCACTGGAATGGTCCATTGGAAAGGCAATCGCCGATATAAAGAATGTAAGAATTGATTTTTTTTAAGGAATTGCGTCGATACACCCTTACAAGATCTGCTAATAAAGCATGCGAAAAAAAACCATAATTACAATTTGTCTGTTACATTTTTCAAGAGCCCTCCAACAAGATTAATAAAGTTGTGCCAAAATAATTCGCTCACAAACAGATAACTGATTATCTTTTAGTGTATGTTTTAATTAGCTACATGTATATTAGTTGAATTTTTTGTCCAGACATAAACCTAATTTCGTAAATGAGATACCAATTTCGTTTGATAGCGTATCTTTTATTAGCATATTTGTAGATTGTCTTCATGATTACTTACTAGAAGATTGAATTGTAAAATTATGTATTTTTGTTGTTTGTGGATGTTTGTTTACTGTGTGGCTTTGCTATTTTTTTTAGCCAATTTTATTATTTGTTCGCCACTCAGCCGAAATTTAGGTCATTGTCGCCCGCCATGGTAACTACACTTTTAACGTGCCAATTAAAACACCCAATCACAACACCACACACACACACACACACACACACACACACACACACACACACACACACACACACACACACACACACTACTCTTTTTTCTCCTTTAAATTTTTTAAATTTTTAAAATTTTTTATTTTATTTTATTTTTTAGATGGATGGCTGATAAAAAACGCAATTGTACTGCTTACACAATTACCATCTGAAATAAAAGTTTGACTTTGACTTTGACTTGACTTTGACACACACACACAAACACACACACACACACAACACACACACTACAAAGTACAGACAACACCAAACCCAAAAACCCAAATTATCCAGACAAACTCAAAGACAGAAACCCTAAAAACACAGAAAACAAACACAGATTACGAACTCCTGTTCAACACAATAGAAGAATGACAGACCACACAGGGACAATGATATTCAACAATACAAGAATGACAGACCACACAGGGACAATGATATTCAACAATACAAGAAAACAAATCCCCAACACAGACGAACCGGATACTGCAGTATTTCATTATCGTATTGTATACCACTTTACGGGACGGGACGCTCAGTGGTCAGAGCACTCGCTTTCCCCAAGCTAAGGTTAAGCAGCATTGCGTGTGGTTACACAGTGGATGGGTGACCGTTTGCGCGCCTTGGCTTCAGTACATTCCCCCAGTTTTTTTTTTGTAAAGGTACAATGAGTACCTGCCCTCTTGAGAGTTGTGGAAGGTACAGCAGCAAGGGAGAGGAGATGGGCTACGCCTTCAATATCCTGGTCCCTGGAGAAGCTGAGGTCATTGATGCCTCGCTCCCCTACGACCACATAGGTTATAGGACACCTTTACCATAACCTTATAACCTTTCAGTCACGACTTCTTTCTCAGCATGAAATTCAAACCACTCTCACTGGAAGAGCGTATCGCCCTAAGACCAAAGCGAACTGTATATTTGATTTTAAAAAGTTCCTGCCTGATGTCAATATTTTTCCATATGAGAATGGTTTTTATCTCCAGAATTTATCAGACAACTTTTTTTCTACATTGCCGTGGGTCTTTCATGTGCATGTGCTTACAGGTTTCTTATCTCACCCGAAAGAAGTGGTATCCAGACAACTACTCAAGTTTTAAAATGGCTGGGGAAAATCTCTGGCTCAAACAGGGATGACACCCCCACGTCTCTCCACTTTTTAGGTGGGTGCGTTTCCCCTAGACCACGTATCCCCTAAACGTGCGCGCGCGCAACGTACACACACACACACACACACACACACATACACACACGCACTCACATACACATCGATATAACTACACACACAGATATATATATATATATAAAATATATATATAATATAATATAATATATAATATACCTTTTATACTCTATATTCCTACTCCTACCACTACTACTACTATTGATTACTCATACTACTACTCTACTACTATTCTACTCTACTCTACTACTACTCTACTCTACTCTACTCTACTCTATTCTATCTACTCTACTCTACTACTACTCTACTCTACTCTACTGTACTGTGTTGTACTTACTGTACTGTATTCTACTCTACTCTACTCTACTCTACTCTACTCTACTCTACTCTACTCTACTCTACTCTCTCTACTCTCCTCTCCTCTCCTCCACTCCACTCCACTCCACTCCACTCCACTCCACACTCGTCTCCTCTACTCCACTCCACTCCACTCCACACTCATCTCCTCTACTCCACTCCACTTCACTCCACTCCACCCACACTCCTACCCTACTCCACTCTCCTCTCCTCTACTATACTAACATACCGAATCCCAAGGCAGACGCTGCAGGTCGGAGTTGTTGTAGAGAGTCAGGGTGATGAGGTGAGGCAAGGATTGGATGAGGGCGGGCTCTATGTAGGTCAGCAGGTTAAAGGACAGGGTCAGTGTCCCCAGCGAGGAGGGCAGCATGTCAGAGGTCAGTCTCCGCATGGAGTTGCTGTCCAGGGAAAGCACCTGTAGTCTGGGCAGGTCCCGGAACACGAAGGTCACGTCCTGTTAGACAGGGGGGACAGAGAGAAAGAGAGGAAAGAATGAATGAATACAGAAGGAAGAAATTAATGAATGAATTAATTAGTTAATTAATTAGTTAATTAAGTAATTAATAATTTGTTCCTAATGATAAAGATAATCACCAGCACTTTTGGACAACTACGAAAACACACACACGCATGTGCACACACACACACATACACACACGCGCACGCTCGCACGCACGCACGTACACACCACACACACACACACACAACACAACACACCACCACCACCACCACATACCCCACCACGTCTCACCACACAACAAAGAGACGAAGCGAGAGACAGACAGACAGACAGACAGACAGCACAGAGACAGAGTGAGACCTCCTAATAATTATTGTTAAAAGCTTTACCAACCTATCAAAATAAACCCCATCAAATTTATGTTATTTTTACTTTGAAAGTAAATGACAGCTTTATCGTACGCGACAAACAAATGCTGAAGTAAAGTCTTGCATGATAGTGAATGTAATTATCATTATCATTGTTAGTAGTAGTAGTAGTAGTAGTAGTAGTAGTAGTAGTAGTAGTAGTAGTAGTAGTAGTAGTAGTAGTAGTAGTAGTAGTAGTAGTAGTAGTAGAAGAAGAAGAAGAAGAAGAAGAAGAAGAAGAAGGAAGAAGAAGAAGAAGAAAAAAAGAAGCAGCAGCAGCAGCAGCAGCAGCAGCAGCAGCAGTAGTAGTAGTAGTAGTAGTAGTAGTAGTAGTAGTAGTAGTAGTAGTAGTAGTATAGTCAGTAGTAGTCAGTAGTATGTATGTATATTCTGATCGTCATTATCATCGTCATCGTTGTTTCGCGTCATCATCATCATCATCATCATCATCATCATCACCATCATCATTACAACCCACCCGAATATAATTGATATCCATCCGTATCCACATCAGGCCGGGGTGACTCTGAAAGTGCTCCACCACAGAGATTCGGTTCTGGGACAGGTCCAGAAACTCTAGGGACGGAGCCTGCAGCAAGTCACCGGACTTCACGTGACGGAGACGGTTCCCGCGCAACAAGAGGAACACCAGACTGGGAACCTGAGACAGGCGGGGGAGGGAGGTGAGCTGGTTGAAGCGGGCAGACACCGTCACCAACCGCCCCGCTCTCTTGAGGAACGGCAGGGAGTAGAGACGGTTGTGGTCCACCCACAGCTCTCTCAAGGCAGGAGTTCCGCCAGGAGGAAGAGGGGCAGGCTGGCCAGACCGTTGTAGCTCAGAGACAGCAGCTGCATGCTGGGCATGTGGCGGACTGCGCTGTGGAGGATTAAGGACAGGCGGTTGTGCTGAAGGTCCAGGGTGTGCAGGTGAGTCAGGTTAGCGAAGGTGCTGCCCACGATCTTGGTCAGGTTGTTCCAGGACAGGTCGATCACCTCCAAGCCTCGGTGAGAGGAAAACGTCCCGCTGTCTAAGGCTGTGAGGGCGTTTGTGGACAGGTTGAGGTGAAGCAGAGCGATGGCCTGGGTCAGGTTGATTGAAGTCAGGTCGTTCACGGTAACGCCAGGTGGCTGAGGTTCTTCAAGGAAGACAGAACGTCCCAGATCTCATCGTCCACCGCCATGTTCTCCAAGTGGAGACTGGTCAGATTCGACATACCTTGCAAGTCCTGAACGGGAAAAAGCAGGGAGCCGTTCCCTTGAAGTCTGAGAACTTTGAAATTGAGCGTGACAGTTGTTCCCTGTGAAGTTAGTTTTTCCGAGCTCTTGCCCAACACGTCGAGAACTTCTAACTAGGTACATGCAGGCAGGAAAGCTCCCCTATCTGATTATCCCCAACGTACAGTTCCCTCAAGTATGGGGGCTCTGTCCAAAAGAACACGCGGTAGTTCAGTCAGAGAATTATTGCTGAGGTCCACAGTGGTCAGCTTCAGGAACTTTGTATCAGAACCGCACTCCACAGAGGGGTCAATAGACATCAAC
>CM060327.1:60229351-60234351 GCA_030674155.1 Stramonita haemastoma | reverse complement strand
ATCGCAGCATCACCGCACAACACAACACAACACATCGCAGCATCACAACACAACACAACACATCGCAGCATCACAACAACAACACACATCGCAGCATCACAACACAACACAACACAACACAACACAACACACGCAGCATCACAACAAACACAACACAACACAACACAACACAACGCAGCTCACAACACAACACAACACAACACAACACATCGCAGCATCACCGCACAACACAACACAACACAACACATCGCAGCATCACCGCACAACACAACACAACTCCCCCGCCCCTTATCAATCCTGCCCCTGCCCACCCACCCCCTCCCCCCCTCCCTCCTCCCCAAACCCACCTACCCCCTACCTTTTCACGCACACACACACACACACACACACACACACACACACACACATGCTAACATTTTTTTTGTGTGCATATTTTTCTTGAATCGTTATTTATCTTTAGTCATTCCATCCCCCAACTATTCTCTGTCTTTGTCTCTCTCTTTCCTTCTTCTTTTTACCAATATTTCAACTGTTATTATTATCATTAGATTTTATTTTAAGGGGGTTTGGGTTTTTGTTTTATTGTTTTCTTTTAAAATTTATTAATTTCATTATTTATTTTATCTATCTATTCATCTTTATCTTATTTTTATTTTATTTCATTTATTATTATAATTATCATCATCATCTTTTTTTATTCATCTATTTATTTTATTTTTATTATTTTAGTTTTATTTCTATTTTTTTAAATTCCCTCCCCCTACCCCGTCCAGTATCACTTTATGTGGAAGGACGTAAAATTGAAGACTACTACTACTACACACCACACACACACAAACACACACAAACACACGCACACGCACGCACACACACGCACGCACACACACACAAGCACACACACACACACACACACACACACACACACACACACACACACACACACACACACACACACACGCACGCACACACAAACACACACACACACACACGCACACACACACAGAGTCTCCAGATAGTGTAATTACAGAAATATGCTGTCCCTCATTTTACAGATTTATACGAACACCACCACTACCAACACCAACACCCCCCCCCCCCCTCAACAAAACCTAACAGTGCCCGCAGAAGAACAAAACCTTCAGGCAGAGCATCACTGAACAGATTCCTAACTGTAATCTCATCATCCAGAAACATCTTCAACACTAAAATGAAAGATCTGTTTTGCAATGTCACAGACTTCAGAACAGCATTTGACTGGAGTATGGCATGTATGACTGTAGCAAACCCTCGAAGCGTGCATGTGTTATTTGAATTTTGTCATTCTTCCTTTTTTTTTTACCTTTTACCCATTCCTCCTACAGCCCTTGGGGGACGGATAGCCTAGTGGTCAGAACATTGCGCTGGCAAGTTGACGACCCGGGTTCGAGTCCGGTCGAGGAAATTTTTCTCCTGGAGTTAACATCAGTGCCGACTCCACTCTCCCCAAAAGTCCTTCGGATGAGACTTTAAACCGAGGCCCCGTGTGCGAACGCACGCAGAACATCTTGCGCACACGTTAAATCCTGTTCCGCTTTTCGTAAGAGTAGGCCATCGTGTGCCGGTGGGAACAGATGACAATATTTACAAAAACTGCATACACACGGGGACCGGATGAAAAAAAGCACATGATTGCTTATTCTGTTATCCTCGATATAAAAGAATAAATAAATAAATAAATAAATAAAATAAAGAGGGCAGGTACCTATTTACAGCTGGGTGAACTGGGGCGGACTGTACTGAAGCCAAGGCCCGCAAACGGTCACCCATCCAATTTGTAACCACGCTCCATGCTGCTTAACTTGACTGGGGAAAGCGAGAATGTTTGTCTATATTCGCTTTGCTTTTCTTTAATTCTTTATGTGGAGGATAAGGGAATATTAAGCAGTCATGTACTAAGAAAAATGTGTGTGTTTACCTCATGTCCCAGTTTGTATGCTGTTTTGGAAATTGTTGTCATCTGTTCTCACCAGCACATGAAGGTGTGTGTGTGTGTGTGTGTGTGTGTGTGTGTGTGTGTGTGTGTGTGTGTGTGTGTGTGTGTGTGTGTGTGTGTGTGTGTGTGTGTGTGTGTGTGTGTGTGTGTGTGTTGTGTGTGTTTGTGCTAGCTGTGTGTTGTGTTGTTTTGTGTTGTTTTATGTTGTGTGTATGTGTGTGCGCACACACACACACACACACACACACACACACACACACACACACACACACACACACACACACACACACACACACACACACACACGCACGCACGCACGCACGCACCCACACGTCCACCCTCTCTCTAAGGGTGTGGAGAATTGTTCTACCCTCAATAAATCATAGATCAGAGGGACGCTATAGCAGACCGTCCTATTCCAATCCCATGAATGATACGTTTATTTTCTACTTTTCTACACTTCTGATTCAGATCTTCTAATTTCTGTGCTGGATAGATCAGATATGCATTGTGTGCACACAGTAAATCAGATGTTCATTGTTAGCACTGTAGATACTTAGTGTCTCATTGTCTGCACTCTATACATCATATATTGATTGTGTGTACTCTATACATCATATGTTAATCGTGTGCACTCTATACATCATAATATGTTAAACTTGTGCACTCTATACATCATATATTAATTGTGTGCACTCTATACATCATAATATGTTAAACGTGTGCGCTCTATACATCATATATTAATTGTGTGCACTCTATACATCATAATATGTTAATCGTGTGCACTCTATACATCATAATTATATTAATCGTGTGCACTCTATACATCATAATTATGTTAATCGTGTGCACTCTATACATCATATGTTAATCGTGTGCACTCTATACATCATATGTTAATCGTGTGCACTCTGTACATCATATATAAATCGTGTGCACTCTATACATCATATGTTAATCGTGTGCACTCTATACATCATATGTTAATTGTGTGCACTCCATACATCATATGTTAATCGTGTGCACTCTATACATCATATGTTAATTGTGTGCACTCCATACATCATATGTTAATCGTGTGCACTCTATACATCATATGTTAGTTGTGTGCACTCTATACATCATATGTTAATTGTGTGCACTCCATACATCATTGTTAATCGTGTGCACTCCATACATCATATGTTAATCGTGTGCACTCTATACATCATATGTTAATTGTGTGCACTCCATACATCATTGTTAATCGTGTGCACTCTATACATCATATGTTAATTGTGTGCACTCTATACATCATATGTTAAACGTGTGCACTCTATACATCATATGTTAAACGTGTGCACTCTATACATCATATATTACTTGTGTGCACTCTATACATCATAATATGTTAATCGTGTGCACTCTATACATCATAATTATATTAATCGTGTGCTCTCTATACATCATAATTATGTTAATCGTGTGCACTCTATACATCATATGTTAATCGTGTGCACTCTATACATCATATGTTAATCGTGTGCACTCTGTACATCATATTTTAATCGTGTGCACTCTATACAATCATATGTTAATCGTGTGCACTCTATACATCATATGTTAATTGTGTGCACTCCATACATTATATGTTAATCGTGTGCACTCTATACATCATATGTTAATTGTATGCACTCCATACATCATATGTTAATCGTGTGCACTCTATACATCATATGTTAATTGTGTGCACTCTATACATCATATGTTAATTGTGTGCACTCCATACATCATATGTTAATCGTGTGCACTCTATATATCAGATGTTCATTGTCTGCACAGTATAAATCAGATGTTCATTGTCTGCACAGTATAAATCAGATGTTCATTGTCTGCACAGTATAAATCAGATGTTCATTGTCTGCACAGTATAAATCAGATGTTCATTGTCTGCACAGTATAAATCAGATGTTCATTGTCTGCACAGTATAAATCAGATGTTCATTGTCTGCACAGTATAAATCAGATGTTCATTGTCTGCACAGTATAAATCAGATGTTCACTGTCTGCACAGTATAAATCAGATGTACATTGTCTGCACTCTACCAAACATACATTCATTGTCTCCACTTTCTAAAAAAACAGATGTTGATTGCACACTATATATCACGTGAAGTATTGATTTAATCGGATAAGTCATTATTGAGTTCAGTGCTGTGTGAACCACGTTGGGCACTTTCTCAATCAGATCTATCATTCATGTTTTGGATCTACCCTTGCATCCATTGATATCCCATCAAGGAGACAAGACATTGTCTTCTCACCGTGACCAGCTGGTAGAAAGCCCTCCTGAAGACACCACTGCTGAGGTGTGGTTTCATGCCCTCGGTATAGTCCTTGGCAGTGTCAATAGACCCCCAAAGGTCCCTGCTGGGTGTCTCAAAATGGCGCATGGCAAACATCACCAAGAATGTCGTCAACTCGCTACCGATCTGGTAGAGGGTGAAGAGTTAGGTGGTAGAGAACACACACACGCGTGTACACACAGGCACACGCATACGCACGCATCCAAACATGCACGCACACACACGCGCGCACGCATGCTTATGCTGTGCCCATGCCCATTCAATTCATAATACACTAACTCATGCAAGCACATACGCACACCAGTGAGCGCGGACGCATGCACGTGCGTACACACACCACACACACACACACACCACACACACACACACACACACACACACACACACACACACACACACACACACACACACAACACCACACACACACACACACACCACAATTATATGGATAAAGGGAAGAGAAAACAAAGTAACATCACAATGACTTTAAATCATATCAGATTTTTTTTTAACTAATGTTAACTTAAATACATAGAAAAAAAACTTTATCTTTTCTTTCTTTATTTATTTCTTTATGTCTTTCTTCCTTTCTGTTTTTCTTTCTTACTTTTTAAATTTTATTTCGCTCGTTCGTTCGTTCGTTCGTTTCTTCATTCTTTCTTCTTTGTTAACAGAAGAAG
>CM060327.1:60221851-60224351 GCA_030674155.1 Stramonita haemastoma | reverse complement strand
TTTTCCTCCTTTGACAGCGCCTTGCATATTGTTTTTGCAAGTCCTTTTGATCTTCTGACACTCCCTTACCATTTGTTACTATTTGTTATTGTGGTACAGGCATCATCATCATCATCACATCATCATCATCATCATCATCATCACATCATCATCATCATCAATCATGTTATAGTGTGCACACTTTGGCACTTTAACTTTTTAATTTATCATCTCATCCCCCCACCCCACCCCCTTCCCTTTCTAGAGAGACTTGTGATCCACTTGGATAGAGTGTGACAATGTGCTGTATTAACAAACAAAGTTTCATCTGTTTGTTCCCTGTGGTTGTTGTATGGACTTTAAAAAAAAAAGTACTTGAGGCTTTCTTTAAAGAAAGCTGTGGAGGTCTGTATTGTCACCCCATTTCTCCCCTTAGTGTCCAACATGTCTCCATGGGCTCAGAAACTTGCAACTCAGTGTGATGGTGTAGCTAACTCACACATGTGGGTCTATGTGTTGGGGGGGGGGGGGTGTCTGTGTGTGTATGTGTCTGTGTGTAACACACCTACTAGTCAATCCTACAGTCAGGCTGGAGGTTAAGGACAATGACAAGCTGATCAGTAGTAATGTTGCCTCAAAGTTGTTTTTATTCAGAGACAAAACACAGAAATCCTACCTTAACCTGATTCCATAAAAAAAATAATAAAAAAATTTTCCAGTACAGGAACAAACAAATAATAATCACCACCGAACAGTCGAAAGAGGGGGTGCGGTTGTAACGATGGTCAATGACATTGGCATACAGCTTGGAGTACAGCTTACACATCCCTGCCTCGTGCAGGGCGTGGAGACAGAAGGGGGGGTCCTTGCCGTAGATGATCTTGCCGGACTTCACGTTGCCCCCCTCCCCCTGTGCCGGGGGAGAGCCGGGGCAGGCTGAACATGCATGTAGTCACATCCATGGCTGTTAGGATACAGGGTCTTTTCACATCCACACACCACTCACTTACTGTTGTTTTAAGCGTACATAATAACTCGTCTGTCTGATAAAACTCTTTAATTTAGCTCCATCATTGATCCCCGAAGTCAGAATGTGGCTACCTACCTACATGATAGGCAAAAGACCACTCAACAACAACAACAACAACAAATTTTTAATGTGACAAGCCCCAAAATCTCACCATTAGTGAACCCCCAGCTTTAGGCAAAGGATCGAGATAAAATATTCTCTTAAAGATCACTTTCTGATGCACAGATATTTTTGTTCAAAGCTGTAGATAGCCCATTAAGAACTATAGATCTGATCATCATTATCATCATCATTATATCATGCAAATAAATCAGAAGCTGGAAGTATCTTCATAGTCATTTACTTTGGTAAAACTTTTTTTCTAAAAAAAAAAAAAAAAGAAGAAGAAAGAAAGAAAGAAAATATAAAAGAATCTATTGCATTGAGCTGTTTTAAAATCTTTTTTTTTAATCTAAAACAGATTAGGCCAAATTGTTACATAAATTTCACACAGGCATTTTAACTAATGCTACCACTTAATGTCACAGCAGATTTCTCTGCCTGAAATTTGTCTACGTCAATAAGTACACTTTTGTGTATATATTAAACCCCTCCCCTCCCCCTTATTGGAAGCTCTGCTTCACTCCCTTTGTCTGGTTTGTGTCCTCGTCTGGCAACCATCTCGACAGGTGGCCCCTGGGTTAAAAAGGTACCACTATGGCGTACTAATGTTGTCAAAAGTACAAGGATTAAATTTGACCATCAATGCTAAACACAGGCTGCTCTGATCAAGGTTCCCTTTCTAGAAATGATCGTTACGGCCCTTGATACCCTTCAAAAGTAACGGTGAAGGTAAAAAAGGTAACCGTGTCCCATGACCTCGGTGGTCATAAGGGAGCGAGGCGTCAGAGACCTCATCTTCTCTAGGGGCCAGCATATTGAGGGCGGCGCCCATCTCCTCTCCCTCGCTGCTTTACCTTCCCTGACCCTAAAGCTGGGTAAACTGGAGGACTGTACTGAAGCCAAGGCGCGCAAACGGTCGCCCATCCAACTGGTAACCACTCTCAACGCTGCTAAACTTGACTTGGGGAAAGCGAGAGCTCTGACCACTGAGCTACCATCACCATCATGTCATCAGCATCATCATCATCATTGACGTCATTATCAGTAACAGAATAAAATGTCATCCTGTTGTGCAATGTAAGGTAATTATAGTATACAAAGGTCTCAACAACATGACATCACGACCACCATGTTGAAAGAAAAAGCAAAGCATACACGTGTATCTTTGCGCTGGCCACTGGGCAGCAAGCGGATGACGTCAGACTACAAGACGTGAATCTCCCTGAAGTTGGAATGCGACTATCTAAATGGTGGTGGGTGAAATAAAACCAGTCGCACACACAAAAATCTCACCATAGCAGAGGAACAAAAAATATATACACAACTCGCCATCACTTAAAGATGGAAGCTGGATATGTGTGATGCAACATTTCACCCATTCCCTCCTCC
>CM060327.1:60206851-60211851 GCA_030674155.1 Stramonita haemastoma | reverse complement strand
TTTTTTGTGTTGATTCAAAATCAATAATTCGAGCCATCAGTTCTATGCAAACAAAAGTTAGATCAGAACTTGTTTTTGAGATTTGTCATGTAATTCATCTCCTCACCTTAAAAGGTTCAGATATAACTTTTTGTTGGATTCCATCTCACTCTGGTATACATTACAATGAAAAAGTTGATCTTTCAGCAAAAAATGGGCAAAACAATTGACAGATGTGGAAAATTTGACACTTCATTTGTCACTACAAGAATGTTATCAGATCGTGGAAAAAACACAATAAAAGTTATTCCAATATGAAAAAAAGAAACTTGGTTGTTTAGGTGTATATGAAGGGATGGTAAAATTTCAGTCTTTTGTTAAAATATATGAAACAGATTTTTATTGTATAAAAGAAATTGTTTCTCTGGCTTGCAGATGGGAAATGAACTGTTTTAAAACAAAATATGTTGGACATGTATCTTGCATATGTGGACATAGTATAACTGTTGATCATATATTGATATGCAGCATGCTGAAAAGTTATATACCTGTTCTTACCTCATCATCCTCATCAGAGATATTCAATGATTTTTTTTTCTTAACTGTTCTGTGTAGATTTTGTGAATTAACCCCCTTCCCCACTTCCAAAACTCCTCCTCCTACCCCCACCCCCCTCCCCACATACACACTCACATACATTTCTTTTCTTTTTTTTTTAAAATGTCTAATATCACTTTTTGTGAAAAGACGTAAAATGAACCGAACACAGATAGACACACAGACAGACACCTAGACTTTGCAAGTGAACACTGCACTACTCACAACCACCTTGACTCAGGAGCAAGCCCCCAGAAGGTTGATTCATTGAATGGCTACACCTGTCTTTATATACAGGAGAGAGAGCAGCCCCAATTTCACGCAGAGAAATCTGCTGTGACTGACATAAAGTGGTATAAAATAAATAGAATACAAATAATATATATCCTCTTACATACCTAAAGCACGTGACTGCAGAGGGCAAAGTGAAAATGGAAAAGAGGGGTAGATGTGATAGTAGAGTGTGTGTGTTTGTGTGTGTGTGTGGTGTTTGTGTGTGTGTGTGCACGCCTGTTTGTGTGTGTGTGGTGTTGTGTGTGTGTGTGTGTGTGTGTGTGTGTGTGTGTGTGTGTGCGTGTGTGTGTGTGTGTGTGTGTGTGTGTTGTGTGTGTTGTGTGTGTGTGCGTGTGTGTGTGTGTGTGTGTGTGTGTGTGTGTGTTGTGTGTGTGTGTGAGTGTGTGTGTGCACGCCTGTTTGTGTGTGTGTGTGTGTGTGTGTGTGTGTGTGTGTTGTGTGCGTGTGTAGTGTGTGTGTGCGTGTGTGTAGTGTGTTTGTGTGTGTGCGCGTGTGTGTGTGTAGTGTGTGTGTGTGTGTGTGTTTGTGTGTGTGTGAGTGTGTGTGTGCACGCCTGTTTGTGTGTGTGTGTGTGTGTGTGTGTGTATTGTGTGTGCACGCCTGTTTGTGTGTGTGTGTGTGTGTGTGTGTGGTGGTGTGTTTATTGTGTGTGTGCACGCCTGTTTGTGTGTTGTGTGTGTGTTGTGTGTGTATGTGTGTGTATTGTGTGTGTGCACGCCTGTTTGTGTGTGTGTGCGTGTGTGTGTGTACGTGTGAAGTGTCATTAATATTTGATGGGAGAAAGCAGGCAGAATACAATGATAGCACTCAGGAAGAATTTTGTTGTTGCTCTCCACTTCTGTGACGTCGCCATCTCGCTGTTCCCACGCTGCTCATCTCATTTTCCCAGCCACACCCATACCCAGATTTGTCATGTCTCATCCTCAGGGTCGGGACTCCACAGGGAGCTCATCAAAATCAGGCTGCTCTGAAACCACCTGCTAGAGGGGCCCTGCACTTCTGCTGGGTCACTTTGGTGGTGTTCAGTGGTGCCTGTTCTGAGCTAACATACGCAGGACACCACCTACCTAAGCCCCCTCTAACGACAGTATTAGCTCAGTCGCGGAGCCAGACTGAGTGACAGACCCACCCGAGGTGGCGACCACCACAACGTCCCTCCAATGAACCTCCAACCCCAAAGGCTTTGACACTAAACTCACCACAGGCAGAGAAGTGTATGGAGAAACTGAAACTGAGGTCACCATAAGACCCAAACAACTGCCACCACCCTAATCAGAGACAATTTTTATTCCATGATGACGATGATGTAATGATGCTGCTGTCGAAGTCCATAATTATGCTCTGAGACTACTTGAAAAGGTTTGTACTCTACGTTTACTATCAGCGTCAACAGGGCCAGAGATGCAGACACTTGCAGTGCTGGTCAGGTAATTTTAGCAACACTCTCAAATTCGCATCCATAAAGTGATGAAGCTTGACTGTGTGGTCCCAGTCTCCCCACTGAGCCCACAGCACACTCACTCTGGGTAGGAGCTGGCCGGAGTCCACAAAATCCCTATGATTCTTATGGGATTCAAACCCGCGACCTTCTAGTCCAAATTCCAATGCATTAACCACTGTAACACAGCCGCTGGCACACTCAGGAAGAATGGTTACACAAACAGCTGAGCTAAGTGGATGTGAGAAACTTTCTTTTTTAATTAAAAATGAAATTTTCTTTTTTTAATTAAAAAATGTGTGAGAAACTTTCTCTTGGTTGTAATTTGCAGAATGTTGATGCCATCTAAAAAAAAAAAGAAAAATACACTTTTTATTATCTTGTTCTTTATTCTTTCTTTTATTTCGAGGATAATGGAATCATGGGACCTTAGTTTATAGTTCTCGCCCATTTAGGTGACTTGAGTACAGCTACTACCAGTGTATACATTACAATTTATGGGAGAAAATGTGAGTCAAAAGCAAGACCTAGCTAATAATTATCTCATGTGGTAAGTCCCGCCACTACACGAAAAGTGAAAAGGGACGTGGAAGGTAAAATAAAAAGCAACGTGCAACTTGTAGACAAAGGAAAGGGGGGGGGGTGGAGACAGTAAAGAGAACGTCCTCTGTGTGTGTGTGTGTGTGTGTGTGTGTGTGTTTTGTGTTGTGTGTTGTGTGTGTTGTTGTTGTCTGTCTGTTGTGCTGTGTGTGTGTGTCTGTGTTGTGTGTGTGTGTGTGTGTGTGTGTGTGTGTGTGTGTGTGTGTGTGTGTGTGTGTCGTGTCTGTCTGTTGTCTGTTGTCTGTCTGTGTGTCTGTGTCTGTGTCTGTGTCTGTGTTGTGTGTGTGTGTGTGTGTGTGTGTGTGTGTGTGTGTGTGTGTGTGTGTGTGTGTGTGTGTGTTGTGTGTGTGTGTGTGTGTGTGTGCGTGTGCGTGTGTGTCTATGTCGGGTGTGTCTGTGTGTCTGTGTCTGTGTGTGCATGTGTCTGTCTGTCTGTCTGTGTTTTGTGTGTTTAAGTGTATTTCTAACCCTACTCCCCAAAAAAAAATCCTTCCCATGAGACCATAAACCGAGGTCCGTTATGTAAGTATACGCAGAACATCTTGACCACATGTTAAAACCTGTTCTGCTTTATGGAAGAGTAGGCAATTCGTGTTGGTAAGATGAAATGACAAGAAAATATTTAAAAACAAAATTGTATGCAGACTGGTGTCATGTTATGTATTTATTTATTTATTTATTTATTCTTTTATAATCCAGGATAATGGAATAAGCACTCATGTGCCTTTTTACATCCAGTCCCCGTGTGTATGCAGTTTTGTAAATCCTGTCATCTGTTCCAACCGGCACACAAGGCCTATGATGGCCTACTCTTACTGGTCAGACATCATCTGTAAGTTGGAATATGCGCAAAATTACTCAATGGTGAACCTCAGAGCTCTAGCGAAAGACAAAATATCACACAGGCACCATTCAGATGCCAGTTTTTTTATATTGATGGGGAAAGAACCTATTCACTTTCATTAATTAACAAAGTGGCCTTTTACCCCAGAACCACAACATGTTGCAGTTAACCCATTGAAACAGACCATTAGGTAAAGCGTTCAGCTACACTTTAGCATGATGACACAGACTATTAGATTGGTGTTAGCACGTGCAAAGAGACAGAAAGACAGAGCCACTGATCGACACTGTGGCACAGTGGTTAGTGCACAAGACTTAATGCTGGTAGGTCGTGGGTTCAATCCTCTCCACTGGAATGGACATTTCTGACTCTGTGTGTATGCCTGTTTGCCTCCAGATACCTGTGTAAAGGTAAAGGTGTCCAATAACCTGTGTGGTCGTAGGGGAGCGAGGCGTCAGAGACCTCAGCTTCTCCAGGGGCCAGCATGTTCAGGGCGGCGCTTCAAAACGCATTTATTTCTCTGTGACTGAGCTAATACTGTCGTCATTAGGGGGCTTAGTCGGCGGTGTCCTGCGTATGTTAGCTCAGAACAGGCACCACTGAACACCACCAAAGTGACCCAGCAGAAGTGCAGGGCCCTTCTGGCTGGTGGCCCCATGGCGACCTAATATTTATGAGCTCCGTGTGGACGTCTGACCCTGAGGATGAGACACAACGAATCTGGGCATGGCTGTGACAGGGAGAATGAGATGAGCGGCATGGGAACAGCAGGATTGGGATGTCACAGAAGACGAGACAGCAACAACAAAATTCTTCCTGAGTGCTGTCATTGTATTCTGCCTGCCTTCTTCCATCAAATATTAATGACACTTTACACACACAGAACACACAACACACACACACATACACACACACACACCACACACACACACACACACACACACACACACACACACACACACACACACACACACACACACACACACACACACACACACACACACACACACACACACACACCTGTCATATCTACACCTCTTTTCCATTTCCACTTTTCCCTCTGAAGTCCTATGACCTAGGTACGAAAGAGGATATGTTATTTTTATTTTGATTATTTAATGTTATACGTATTAATTTATTGTCAGTCTCAGCAGAATTCTCTGTGTGAAATTGGGGCTGCTCTCTCTCCTGTATATAAAGACAGATGCAGTGATTCAATGAATCAACCTTCTGGTATCTAGCTCTACA
>CM060327.1:60169351-60176851 GCA_030674155.1 Stramonita haemastoma | reverse complement strand
GATGCATTGTAGTGAAAGATCTTTTTTAATGATGATAATAATGCACCTAAACAATGAATTAGACAGCACTGTAGTGAAAGATTTTGGTTTAAAAACCACACTCAAAACAATGAATTGGGTTAGCATTGGAATGAAAGATTTTAAAACAGCAATTAACCCAAACAATGAATTAGGTAACATTTTTCCCGTCGTAGTGAAAACAACCACAAGATTCAGCAATAAGAGAGGGAGAGTTGGGGGGGGGGGGGGGGGGGGGGTAGAGAGCTTGAGGAAAATACAAAATGTCTTTGACACTTCCTAAACATCGCAAAATAATCTTTGGGAAAAAATATTTACAAAATGGCCACATCAGCAGGGATTGTATTTTAAGCTTCACTTTTTTTTACCATTTTTACAGATTTTTGTTTGAAGATGTCAGCCTTTGCATCTCTCTCTCTCTCTCTCTCTTCTCTCTCTCTCTTCTCTCTCTCTCTCTCCTCTCTCTCTCCTTCTCTCTATCTCTTCTTCCCCACTTCAATCGTTCTTCCTACCTCTAACTAACTCCCTAACAAGTCTGTGAGACAGGTCTTAACTGCGTCCTGCGCATGCTCATGTCATGAATCCATACTTCTAGTTAAACTATTACACCACACAACATTTGCAAAAAGAACACAAGAAAAAAAACTTTTTAAGACAAGAACTAACAAAGAAGACATGTTCTACAAAAAATTGATCAAAGAGGTTCCTTTAGTGTGATTGATAAGCTACAGAGAGAAAGCTGAGTTTCTTTTCATGTTTTTATCCAAAGAAAAGGATGACACAAATAAATTGCAAAGCCGTTACCGTCATTTTCGATATTTTAACATGGACAGTACATAAACAGGGGATGAAGCCATTAGTTGGCCTGTGCCTGCGAAATTCCACCTTGCTCTAATCCTGTCCCAGATGACAGATGACATTTCAAAATGATACCACGGGGACTGGATGTAAAAAAAAAGCACAGAGTGTTATCCATTATCTCGATATAAAGAATAATTCAAATAATTCAAATTCAATTAATAATAATTTAAAATTCCTTAAAAAAAGAACAATCAAAAGAAAAGAAAAAACAAGCCATCACAAAAGCTGGGATGATCCTCTCTATGTAATTAATCATAAAGTATATGTATGTAAACTTTTTTTAAAGTGTTGTTTTAATCCTGTCCTTATTCCCACCAATGGTATCGAAATGATCCGGCAACCTGAACTCTTTGGGTTTTATTTTTTAGAGAAATTGTATGTCTTTGATTAACCTTCCTGTCACAGTTTGCCACAGGTCAGGGGCAAGCTCCTAATCTCCAGAACATAAATAAGGTTTTGTCCAATGGGGAAAGGTACGTCACCGGGAGGGGTAATTTCTTTTCGGTTTCAGCTTCGGGTTATTTTTTGCCATGGAGAAGTCAATATGTGAAAGAAAGCTTCAGAAACAGGGGGGTTTTTTTTTTCGATTTATATTTTCCTTTCTTGCTTTAATAAAAGAATACGTGTGTGTTTTTAAATACAATCCCTGTGTGATGGGGTTTTGGTTTTTGTTGTGTGTTTTTTTAGGGTGGGGTGGAAATTTTTATAGTTCCACCGAACACAGTGCCCTCTTCCGAAAAGCGAACAGGTTAAGGCATCGGAAGGGGCTATGCGCTTTTCACACAGGGACTTGGGTTTATATTTACCGAGAAATTTTGGGAGAGTTGAGTCGACTTTTGTTAACTCCGGGCAAAAAAAAACCCCTTTTTAAAGGGCGTTCCAGTGGTGTTTTCCGAACCCGGGGCCCGGGTCAGTTCGCCAGTGCAACGCTCTAGTTCAACCCCGGGGAAAATGATGAAGATGAGGGAATGGGGGGGGGGGGAGGGGGGAGCTTAAAGTTCAGAATAAAGGGACAGAAAAAAGATAGGCGAAGGGGATAATGGAAAGGGGAAGGGGCATAACTGAAGGAGAAGCAAAACGGAAGGGGAGACTGATGATGGGTGGTTGGTTGATTTTTCTTCACGGATAGCTAGCTAATTTAGTGGATTGGCTGATGGGTGGGTTGGTTGGTGGATGGATTCAGCATTCGCGGCCTAGTTGACTGAAATTTGACGAGCAGGTCGATCCCTTTTACTTCGCACCTTGGTGAGATCTTGGCTGAGGAAGAGTTTCCTGTCAGGTACCTCTAAGCCATCGTGGATCCTCGTGGCTTGTTTTATTTAAAACTGGGCGTTTTCGTACAAGTTTCCACAGTGGTGCTGCTTTCTTCATCCACAGAAATGTGGACGCATCTGGAACCAATCCATCAAACCATCACATCTCAGTCAGTCAGTCATTACACATTTGATAGAGATTCTAAAATCGGTGATCTGAGCACAGCGCTCGAATCCAACTCGCTCAATTCATAGCATCTTGCTAAGTTTATAGTGCGTTCTTCCTTTTACCTTTTTACTATCCAAGTGTGGTCGGTTCCTCGCAATAATTTTGCAACAGCTGGGCTGGGCTGGGATGAATAGCACCTGGGCGAAGCTGAAAGTGGGGGACACCGACAGCTGTGAGAGGTCACATACCTACTAGAAAGCGGAAAGTCCGGGTGAGAGAGATGTGCGGTGGTTTTGATCCTGTTTGGGCCCGAAACTTTTTGCTGATCTATCACACCATGAATGGTCATTTGGGGTTAGTCTTTCGGATGAGACGATAAAACCGAGATCCGTGTGTTTACATAACAATTAAGGCACGTCAAAGAACCCACACAGGCAACAAGAGAGTTGTCCCTGCAAAATTCTGTAGAATAAAAACCACTCCTGATAGGAAACAATATAGTTGCAGACAGGAAGAGAAAAAAATGGGTGGCACTGCTCTTGTGGCATTGTGCTCTCTCTTCGAGAAGAGTAGCCGAATTCACTCTGGAAAAATCTGCTGTGACATAAAGTTAAAGTGGCATAAGATAAAACTTTAGATAAATAAAAAAATATTTCTTACGCGGCAACAACCCCGGTTTATTCTCTGTGGTCAGCAGGGCATAAACAAGAAGACTGGATTGGACAACATCAATTTTGAATCTGCTGCATGTGCAATATGTTACATACTTGCGTGCTGCAGCTTGAACGCAAATATATACATGTAACACAAGAGATATATAAAACGCACGCAGCACGCACGCCACGTACACACGCATTAAGCTCTCTCTCTCTCTTCTCTCTTCTCTTCTCTTCTCTCTCTCTCTCTCTCTCTCTTCTCTCTCTCTCTCTCTCTTCTCACTCTGTCTCTCTCTCTCTATCTCTCTCTTCTCTCTCTTTCTCTCTCTCGCTCTCTCGTCTCGTCTCTCTCTCTCTCTCTCTCTGTCTTTCTCTCTCTCTCTCTCTCTCTCTCTCTTCTCTGCTGCCCCTCTCTCGTCCTGTTGCTGCTTGTCTTCTCTTCTCTCTTCTTCTTTTTCTCTCTTCTTTTCTCTCTCTCTTCTCTCCTCTCTCTCTCTCCTTTTCTCCTCTTCTTCTCTCACCCACACACACTACTAACTAACTAACTAACTAACTAACTAACTAACCTAACTAACTAACTAATAACTAAACAACTAACCAGGATCCCTCAGTAGTAGTACCAGTATGGCCAAGGTGTCGGCACCATCCCTTTGGGGCCTCTTTGGGGGGGGTGTGCCCTGGGAGTCAGGTTTCCGCCGGGGCCCCGTGGGTAGATGCCAGTTCTGGTACAAAAACCCCTCGACTGTTGAGAGTCCAGGTGGGCTCGTCCCCTGTGCCCCTCTCCTCCCCCATTCCCCCTCCTCCCTCTCCGTGTGTGTTGTTTTTGCTGAGTTGCCTGGTTGGTCTTTTCCTTCTTGCCGTCTGTCAGGAAAGACAGACAGAAGAAAAGAGACAGAGAGTGTGTGTTAATTAGTTGGGGTTGGTGAATTGATTGGTTAGACTGGACTAGGTTTGTTGGGTGGATTGGGTTTTATGGTTTTGAAGTGCATCTGTAGTAGGGTCGGGTTGGGCCGAGTTGTGTTAGTTTTACTGCAAATGTGTTCTGCTTTCCCTACCCCGTGCCGCGTTGGGTTGTTTCCTAATTTGGTACGGTAGATTAATTTTTGTCAGTAAAATTTGGATGCTCTTTCCCTTTACCCCCCCCACCCCAACCCCCAACCCCCCACCCCAAGCGAAGGATACCTCCCACAACAGCAGCGCCACCCTTTTTTTGTGTGCATTTTCCCCCATGAGAATGACTCTTTTTTATAAGAAAAAAATTTTGGGAAATCTGATGTTGTAAGACTGTTTAACGTGCGCTAAATGGGATATTTCACACAAAAGTCGGTTTATTGTCCTAGCCAAAAGACCATACTCCAGGTTCAAGGATGTGGAAAGGTTTGGGCTTAAGCGAGAATTGAACCCCAAACTACTTGCTAAGCAGGTGCTTTCCTTGGGCCATGTGGTTGGGGTTTTTTAGATTATCCCTGTGGTAAACTCAGTGGTGAGCACTCGCTTTAAGTAAGGTAAGCAGATGTGTGTGTTACCAGTTGGATGGGTGACCGTTTGACGCCTTGGTTTCAGTACAGTCCCCCAAATTCTCCAGCTGCAAATGGGTATGCCTCTTTAGGGTCAGGTGAAGGTAAAGCAGCGAGGGAGAGGAGATGGGAGCCGCCCTCAATATGCTGGCCCCTAGAGAAGCTAAGGTCTCTGACGCCTCGTTTCCCTACAACCACATAAGTAACGGGACACCTTTACCTTTTTTCACCTTTACCTATCTGTGCATTCGTAATAGTTGTGGTGAAAAATACTTATTGTTCAATGTATTCATCCACTCCTATGCACATAATGATACAATCACATAAAATGTATTTCATAGGAGAAGGGAAGCAATTAAAACAGCACAGATCAGTTTTACAAAGTTACTTCCCTTGTTTCGCCTCTACGCAGAAATTGGCAAGAATCTTTGCACTTCTGTCTAGAGTATGAAGGATGCGCAACAACAATGCAAGAAAAATATTCATACATAGAAATCAAGTATAAACTATCATTGACAGACACAAAATGTGATAAGTAAACTGAATAAAACATCATTTCGATAACCTTTTCAAGCTTGATAATCAAATTCACACACACACACACACACACACACAACACACACACACACACACACACACACACACACACACACACACACACACACACACACACACACACACACACACACACACACACACACACACACACACACATACACACTCACACCACACACACAACACACACACACCACACACACACACACACACACACACACACACACACACACACACACACACACACACACCATCCCCTTCTCCTCTCCCCTCCTTTTACACACACACACACACACACACACACACACACAACACAACACAACACAACACAACACACCTTGTTGCTTTTTATGGTTGACAGGGGAGGAGTCAGTCCCTCGTAAAGTCGCTGCCCCACCCTCTCACGACCCTCCATCTGTAATCCATCGTAGAAACTCCCCCCCTCCCCCTCCCCAGGGCTAGTCTCTGGGCTCGGCACAGTCGGGGGAGGGGGAGGGGCATCTTTTTCCAGTGGTCTGCCTTCTGCACAGCAAGAAGAGAAAAATTAATCAATCAATCTGATAGGAAAACAAATACAGTTGCATGTAGGAAAAAGATGGGGGGGGAAAAATGAGTAGGCGCTGCACATGTGGCGACGCGCTCTCCCCGGGAAGAGCAGCCCGAATTTCACGCAGAGAAATCTGTTGTGACATAAAGTGGTATAAAATACCAAAAATAAAATACAATCAATCAGCTACTCATCCGGTTTATGGGATCGATCGATGGTCTAGAGGTAACGCGCCTGACTAGAAAGCGAAAAGTCCGGGTCGGAGTGTGCTGTGGTTCGAATCTCGTCTGTGCCCCAAACTTTTCCCCCATCCATTAGATCATGAGTGACGGTCTGGGTGCTAGTCTTTCGGATGAGGCGAAAAACCGAGGTCCCGAGTGTTACACATAATTATTTAGCGCACGTAAGTTTGGGGCACAGTGATATAAAATAAAAAATAAAATAACTGACGACAGACTTAACTGATCTATTCGCTTACTACAAAGGTTCACGTCTTGGTTGCTGGTAGTCTTTATGGTTTGGGTTGGGTTTTTTTCATTCCTCGGCTAGAGCTCTGAGGTTCATCAATGGTGGGATTTTTGCGTAGTCAACCCCATGACGATGATCACCACAACGAAGATGATGATGGGTGACAATGATGATTATAATGATGATAACGTTGACGACGATGCCGTTGAGGATTGATGACGACAATGATGACGAAGACGATAGTACTAGTAATAATAATAGCTTTTCATTCCCACATTTAAAAAAAAAAAAAAAACACCGAACAAAAGAAAGTAAGTAAGCCTACACAAAGTAAAGCGATGTTACGAATTTCGAAACTAGGCCTACCACTTCTTAGAAGAATGCAGGAAATGATGTCATAACACGTGACCCTTCAGACTGAAAGGAGCCAGGAAGATGGAAAGTGGGTGATATCATCTGTACTTAGGTGTGAACTTTAACCTGCAGGGCATCCCACGCCAGTGAGAAACAAAACAATAATTATTATGGTGAACTATAAATCTTGGTTCCCTTTCTCACGGGAAAAAAACAATTATTATGGTGAAATATAATTCTTGGTTTCCTTCTCAAGGAAACGCCTGGTTCAAAAAACAGGAAACTGAGTTTCGAAAAGTATTCTGTAATTGAACTGTCACGTCTGGTTCCATTGGATTGGATTGGATTAGACTGGGTAGGATGGGATTGGGTAGAATGGGCTTGGATGGGTTGGGTGGGTGGGTTGGGATGGGGTTAGATTGGATGAGGGTGAGGTTGGACGATCTGGGGCTGGTTGGGTGGGGTTGGCGGTCTTCAATTTTAAGTCTCTTCACACAAAGGTTGCGGGTTCGATCCCAGCTTTCGGCTATGGCGTTGTGCCCTTGGAAAAGGCACTTTACGGCTATTTTCTCACCCCCCCAGGTGTAAAAGGGGTACCAGAAATGTGTTGGGGGTTAACCCTGAGATAGACTGGCGTCCTATCCAGGGGGGAGTCTA
Source organism: Stramonita haemastoma (assembly GCA_030674155.1). NCBI lineage: Eukaryota > Metazoa > Mollusca > Gastropoda > Neogastropoda > Muricidae > Stramonita > Stramonita haemastoma. The sequence goes on along the minus strand of CM060327.1, from coordinate 60,169,796 downwards.
TGACTCTCAGTCGCTTAACGCCACAGAAACCGGGATAAGCACCGGCCTGATGAGCTTTAGGCTCGGGACAGACTTTAACTTTAACTTTTTTCACAAAAAGGGATATTGGATTGGGGTTAGATGGGATGGGATGGGATGGGATGGGATGGATGGGATGGGATGCAGTGGGATTGGATGGGGTTCGATTGGATTGGGATGGGGTGCGTTTGGGTGGGATGGAATGGTATTGAATGGGGTGGGGGGTGGGTGGGATTGGATTGAATTCAGTTGGATTGTGTGCAGTTTGATTGGATTGGATTGAGTGGGGTGGGGTTGGGTGGGATGGGGTGGGGTGGATTGGGTGGGATGGGGTGGGATATGATGGATGGGGTGGTACGTGGGATGGGGTGGATGGGGTGGGATGGGGTGGGGTGGGATGGGGTGTGGGGTGGGATGTGGGATGGGG
>CM060327.1:60156851-60164351 GCA_030674155.1 Stramonita haemastoma | reverse complement strand
TTTGGCTAAACCTCGCCCAAATGGAAAAGGACACAGACTGCCGAGAAAAGATTACAATAAGATAATAATCCTTTGTGAGTTAGATTGGCGGGGAAATCAATCTGGGTCGCAACAGTGTCTTTTTCAGAAAGGTTTTGGTGGCGATTGGCTTAATCAAAGTGTTGGTGAAATAAAAAAATTAAAATAAAAATAAACTTTTCCATGTGAGTCTACTGATTGATAGCAGGTGGCAAGGCTAGAACAGTCATACTAACTTTCCAAATAGTAAAATATGTTCGTTGTATGACTGTGGAACAGATGACAATATTTACAAAACTGCATACACACGAGGACTAGATGAAAAAAGCACATGAGTGCTTATTCCATTATCCTCGATATAAAAGAATAAATAAATAAGTAAATAAATAAATAAATAAATAGATAAACATCCAAATAGTAAAATATGTTCGTTGTGTCGAATGTTTTCGAGCCATTTTGCACACAAAACAAACTTTTCCTCCTGACAGATACAGCAAGACACATGTCGCTTGTAACGATGTAATAATTTCGATTTGGAATATCTCATACCCACTTTCAACTTCTATCAGGTTAAGTATCTTTGAGGGTAATGATTTTATCCACTCGTGAAGGTTCGCTGTTGGGCTCTTCATTTTTTTTTTTTAGAAAATGGTCAACAATCATATCAATAGGCCTAAATCTCTTAGTGTCCTGAACCACTCGAGAGTGCAGTAACATTGTGGTCCTGAACCACTCGAAAGTGCAGTATCATCATGCCATACTTTTTCAGCTGAGTATGGCCAAAGGAAACCTTTTCTCTTTGTCCATGCACACTAGACACCTTAGGAGAATATTTGTGTTTTAGTATTGCAGTGTTTTCATACAGAATACATGGAAACACCACTCACACAATTGTGTTTAATTATGTTGTTTACTAGAGATTACCTTATAATTCCGGACAAAACAAGCAAACAACTTTTGACACATAACACAAACATGAAAAAAATGCAACATACGTAATAATTATTTGCCAACACTTTTCTTAAATTTCATGCAGTTCTGATTTATAGTATGAGAGATATTACACTTTAAACATACCCTCCCATTTCAGCTCATTTTGGCCAAATCCTTCCATGACCAGGAAGTTGATTGTGCCAGTTCACTATATGACACTAAGAATTATAATTATGTATATATATTTTGCCCCAAGTTTCTGTTATGTACAGAGCCAACCTGTGTTCAGGTTTGCTGTACTGGTGTCTGTTACAAATACAGACACTTTGTCATCAATACATGAAGCATGCATTTCCTTTTTAAGACCAGAGAAATAAACAGCAATGTCATGATTGCTAGATAGCCACTTCTGGTTGGTGGTGGTGGTGGTGGTGGTGGTGGTGGTGGTGGTGGTGGTGGTGGCGGTGGTGGTGGTGGTGGTGACGGTGGTAGTAGTAGTGTTATTGGCGAGGAGGGGGGGGGAGGGGAGCTGTTGCGTTTGGGGCTTTGTTTTTTTTTTTTTTTGGGGGGGGTTTCTTCCTTTTTGGTTGGAAAGGGGGGGGGGGGGGCTTTATGCTTTTCTTTCTGAGGGGTGAATGGGGGGCGGTGAAGAACAACGTTATGTTTGATATACTGGTATACATATATATACACTCGGTCACAAAGGATATGGGCTTTTCGTTGAATCTCTCTCTCTCTCTCTCTCTCTCTCTCTCTCTCTCTCTCTCTCTCTCTCTCTCTCTCTCTCTCTCTCTCTCTCTTCTCTTCTCTGTCTCTCTCTCTCTCTGTCTCTCTCTCTCCCTCTCTTCATTCTCTCTCTCTCTCTCTCTCTCTCTCTCTCTCTCTCTCTCTCTCTCTCTCTCTCTCTCTCTCTCTCTCTCTCTCTCTCTCTCTCTCTCTCTCTCTCTCTCTCTCTCTCTCTCTCTCTCTCTCTCTCTCTCTCTCTCCTCTTCTGTTTTATCACAGTATGATGTGTTTTAGCCACGCCATATTGACATTGGCTACTGTGTGGATGAAATCTTTTCAGGAGTTTGTTTGCTTTGTCCCCACCCCACTGTCCCTATGGGAATGGGATTTAAGCCTGACATCTTGAGTCATTTGGATTTGGCTTCCGCATTTGCGACATCACAACTGTACAAAAAAAGGTTTTACATGAAAGGATTACTGCTACTACCACTGCTATTACTGTTGATAGTACTATTGCAAAACGCACACACACACACACACACACACACACACACACACACACACACACACACACACACACACACCATACACTACACACCCTCACACACTACATACACTACACACACACACATACACACACACACACACACACTACGCACGCACACACACGCGCGCACACACACACACACACACACACACACACACACTACACATACACACACTACACACACACTACACACACACACTACACACACACACACATACTACACAATACACACAAACACACTACACACTACACACCACCACACACACTACACTACACTACACTACACTACACTACACTACACTACACTACACTACACTACACTACACTACACTACACTACACTACACTACACTACACTACACTACACTACACTACACTACACAACACAACACAACACATTACACCACTGGTCAGAACATTGCGCTCTGGCAATTTGACGACCCGGGTTTGAGTCCTGTCGAGGAGATTTATCTCCTGGATTTAATATCAGTGCTGACTCCACTCTCCCCAAAAGTCCTTCGGATGAGACTTTAAACCGAGGCCCCGTGTGCGAACGCACGCAGAACATCTTGCGCACACGTTAAATCCTGTTCTGCTTTCCGTAAGAGTAGGCCATCGTGTGTCGGTGGGAACAGATGACAGTTACAAAACTGCATACACACGGGGGCTGGATGTAAAAAAAAAAAGCACAAGAGAGCTTATTCTATCATCCTCGATATAAAACAAAACAATAAAAATGAATAGCACACACACACACACACACACACACACACACACACACACACACACACACACACACACACACACACACATACTACACAATACACACAAACACACTACACACTACACACTACACACAACACACACACACACACACACACACTACACTACACTACACTACACTACACTACACTACACACACACACACACACACACACACACACACACACACACACACACACACACACACACACACACACCACACACAACACACACACACACACACACACACACACACACACACGATAGCCTAGTGGTCAGAACATTGCGCTGGCAATTTGACGACCCAGGTTCGAGTCCCGTCGAGGAGATTTTTCTCCTGGAGTTAACATCAGTGCTGACTCTACTCTCCCCAAAAGTCCTTCGGATGAGACTTTAAACCGAGGCCCCGTGTGCGAACGCACGCAGAACATCTTGCGCACACGTTAAATCCTGTTCCGCTTTTCGTAAGAGTAGGCCATCGTGTGCCGGTGGGAACAGATGACAATATTTACAAAACTGCATACACACGGGGACCGGATGAAAAAAAGCACATGATTGCTTATTCTGTTATCCTCGTTATAAAAGATTAAATAAATAAAAATAAAAAATAAAAAAAAAAACACACACACACAAACACACACACAAACACACACACACACACACCACCACCACCACCACCACCACCACCACACACAACACAACACACAAACACACATACACACATACTACACACACACTACACTACACTACACTACACTACACTACACTACACTACACTACACTACACTACACACTACTCTACACTACACACACACACACACACACACACACACACACACACACACACACACACACACACACACACACACACACACACACACACACACACACACACACACACACACACAACCCAACCCAACCCAACCAACACAACTCAACACAACACAACACAACACACACACACAACACACACACACACCACCACCACCACCACCACCACCACCACACACTACACACTACACACACACTACACACTACACACACACTACACACTACACACTCACCTTCACTGGAAGCAGCAACACACGGCAGCACCCACCCCCGTCTCCACAACAACAACACCAACACCGCTACCACCACCCCTACCACACACAACGTCAATGCAATCCCAATGCCTATGCCTTTGCCCAGATCCGAACCACCGCTCCCCGACGCGGCTATGGGGGTGGAAGGGGAAGGTGTCGTTGTAGGGGTGGTGGTGGGGTTGGGGGTGGTGGTGGTCGTGATGGTGGTGGTGGTGGTGGTAGTGGGGGTGGGGGTGGTGGTGATGAGTTTTGGTGGAGGGAGCGTTGTGGGTGAGGGGTGTGCGGGTGGGCACGGTGGGTGTGGGTTTGGGGGTTTGCACTGGCGGCTTCTGCGTCGCTGTAAGAGATCAAATCAAATCAAATCAAAATTTTTATTTCCAGATGGTACATTGAGTAAGCAATAAATTTGCTTTTCTTTTCATCAAGCCACCTATTTAGCTAAAAAAAAAAGAAAGAAAAAAAAAGAAAACCAACCAGCCAAACAAACAACAAAAACCAAACAAACAAAACCAAAAGATATAAAAATCAAACAAAGAAACAAACAAGTTATTAAAAAAAATAATAATAATAATAAAATACCCCCCTAAAAAAAAACAAAAAAAAAACACAAAAACAAACCACTTAAACAAAAAACAGACAAGCTTAAAAATAAAAAAAAGAACCACCCCAAAAAATAAAAACAAAAACAAATGAAACAGCAGAGAGAGAGAGAGAGAAGAGAGAGAGAGAAGAGAGAGAGAGAAGAGACAGAGACAGAGACAGAGACAGAGACAGAGACAGAGACAGAGACAGAGGACAGACAGAGACAGAGACAGAGACAGAGAGAGGACAGAGACAGACAGACAGACAGACAGAGACAGACAGACAGACAGACAGACAGAGAGTGAGAGAGAGAAGGGGGTGGATGAGTCAATTGAGTTGTGTTGTGTCGTTGTGTGGTGTGGTGTGTTGTGTTTGTGTTGTGTTTGTGGTGTGTTTGTGGTGTGGTGTGGTGTGTTTGTGTTTGTGGTGTGGTGTGGTGTGATGTGGTGTGGTGTGGTGTGTTGCCGTGGGTTCTTTAATTAACGTGTGTTGAATGCGTGTTGGGCATGGTACGTGTTCTTTTACGTGCGCTGGAATGGTGTTGCGCATGGGACCTCCGTTTCTCTTCTTATCCAAGACTGAGAAATAAAAGAATCAATAAAAAAAGATGACAGAAACGGTGTGTCATAACCTATGCAGTCATTAGGGAGCAATGTGTCAGAGACCTCAGCTTCTCTAGGGGCCAGCATATTGAGAGCGGCGCCCATCTCCTCTCCCTCGCTGCTTTACCTTCCCTGACCCAAAAGAGGACAGGTACCCATTAACAGCTGGGTGAACTAGGGGATTGTACTGAAGCCGTGGCACATAAACGGTACACTCTCTTTTTTTTTTTTAATTAGCTGCTGAAGAAGAATTATAAAGCATAAATCGAGTTCAGTTGTTCGACACCTGCTTTAATAAATCGTTAAGTTACAAATACAAGTTTCATCAAAAATGAACGTTTCTAACATAAGCAAGTTTCTAAACATACAAAGGCAAAATTGAATTTAGAAAAAAAAAGGGGGGGGGATAACAGGGAAAAGGAGAAGAGATGAAAAAAAATCAGAAAGAGAAAGAAACAAACAAACAACAAAAAGAAGGAGAAAAAAAAAAAGAAAGAAGAAAGTTTTAAACAGAGAAGAGTAAAACAGAGATAAACAAAAAAAGAAAGAAAGAAAGAAAAGAAAAGAAAGAGAACCAAAAAAGAGCGAAACACAGAGACAAACAGTATAACAGAAACAAAATTGAAATTCAGCAAACAGTTTAACATAAACAAGGAAAAAAAAGAATTTTCGTCTGCACTCAGAGGTTTCTCATGATGAAAATGCGTACAATCGCCACCTTTCGCCATGTCGGAAAACTACAAACGAGGCCCCGTGTGCCAACGCACGCAGAACATCTTGCGCACACGTTCAAATCCCATTCCGCCTTTCGGAAGAACAGGCCATTGTGTGCCGGTAGGAGCGGATGGCAAAAATGTTAATTATAATTTAAAAAAAAAAAAAAAAAAAAAAAAGCATGCTCACAGGTGTCGTGTTTAGACACCATCCCTGAGGGAAAATCGGGGAGTTGGAGTCCCCAGGGTGGCTCGGGGCTGTAGGCCTATATAATAAATAAATAAATAAACGAATAACGGGTAGGCGCTGCACTTGTGGCGACATGCTCTACCCGGTAGAGCAGCCCGAATTTCACGCGGAGAGACCTGCTGTGACATAAAGCAGTATAAATAAATTAAAAAATACATAAATAAATTGCCCACCATTAAGGTTGCTGTATTCCGACTTCGGGGATCGTGTCTATACTCAACATCCGGGGACGGGATAGCCTAGTGGTCAGAACATTGCGCTCGCTATTTGACGACCCGGGTTCGATTCCCGGTCGAGGGGATTTTTCTCCTGGAGTTAACATCAGTGCTGACTCCACTCTCCTCAAAAGTCCTTCGGATGAGACTATAAACCGAGCCCCGTGTTGCGAACGCACGCAGAACATCTTGCGCGCAGGTTAAATCCTGTTCCGGTTTTCGTAACAGTAGGCCATTCTGTGCCGGTGGGAACAGATGACATTTACAAAACTGCATACTCACGGGGACTGGATGTAAAAAAGCACAAGAGTGCTTATTCCATTAGCCTCGATGTAAAAGAATGAATAAATAGAATCTTTTTTTAGATAATAATAAAATAAATGTATATATACGGGTTGTTGTTTTTTTTTAATTTTTGATCTGTCATCCGTTCCTTCTGCCACGCAATGACCTACTCTTCTGAAAGGCGGAATAGGTTTTAAAACGTGTGCGCAAGATGCTCTCTGTGCTTTCGTACACGGAGCCTCGGTTTACAGTCTCATCCGAAGGACTTGAGTTTGCTTAAAGACTAGACTACGGTTAACAGGGTGCAAGATGTAAGTCTGTTTGTGTTTTTTTTTTTAAACTTGAAATGGGTGTGTGTGTGTGTGTGTGTGTGTGTGTGTGTGTGTGTGTGTGTGTGTGTGTGTGTGTGTGTGTGTGTGTGTGTGTGTGCGTGCGTGCGTGCGTGCGTGTGTGTCTGTCTGTCTGTCTGTCTGTCTGTTCTGTGTGTGTGCGTGGTGCGTGCGTGCATGAGCGCGCGCGAGCGTGTGTGTCTGTATATAGGTGTGTGTCTGTCTGTCTGTCTGTGTGCGTGCGTGCGTGCATGAGCGCGCGCGAGCGTGTGTGTCTGTATATATGTGTGTGTCTTGTCTGTCTGTGTGCGTGCGTGCGTGCGTGCGTGCATGAGAGCGCGCGAGCGTGTGTGTATGTATATATTATATTGTGTGTGTGTGTGCTTGTTGTTGTTGCTTCGATTTTACGTCTGTTCACTCAAAGTGATATTAGACGATGGGAAGGGAAGGGGAG
>CM060327.1:60129351-60149351 GCA_030674155.1 Stramonita haemastoma | reverse complement strand
ATCCAAGTTCCCATTTTGGTTGGATTGTGTTGATGAGAGTCCCAGCGGAGCTATCCCATTCAAAGGACTGGGGGAGGGGATAGCTCAGTGGTCAGAGCACTCGCTTTCCCCACGCTAAGGTTAAGCAGCATCGAGAGTGGTTACCAATGAATTGGATGGGTGACTGTTTGCGTACCTTGGCTTCAGTACAGTCCCCCAGTCCACGCAGCTGTTGGGTTTTTTTTCCATGCAGCACTGATGGCTATTATGAACATAACACCCAATCATTTTACAGCATCTCATTCGTGCACAACAGACACAGTAAAACAAACGGAACAATGTCTGTTTGTTTTTTAAAATTATTTTTATTTCAAACAAAATCGAATCTGTTAAAGCAAAGCTCGAATCCAGCATATGAACCGCAGCAAATCTTAAGTTTTCAGGTACACACTGTCGTACACAGCCTGAGCTGGTATATGCTAGGAAACAGTAAACACACCCAAACATATGATTTTATTTTTTAAAAAGAAAAGAAAAAAAGGTGTCATCATTTTTCGAACATGTACTGGATTCACCCAAGAACTGCATAGTAGTTCTGAAAATACTTTAATTTCATCATGGATCAGTTTAACAATGCTTTCCTCACTCCCCACCGTGTATTTCTTTTTTAACCTTTTAAATCCCCTCTCTCACACACACACACACACACACACACACACACCACACACACACACACACACACACACACACACACTGACAGAAACACACACACACACACACACACACACACACACACACACACACACACACACACACACACACACACACAAAAACAGAGTCCTTCAGACGAGATTATAAATCACGGCCCAGTGTGCTAACATATGCAGAACATCTAACTCAACTTTAAAACCTAATCCACCTTTCGGAAAAGTTAGCCATTACGTTCGGGAAAAGTTAGCCATTACGTTCGGGAACATACGTCAACATTTTTATCCTCAAAATAAAAGTTACATTAAAAAAGTAAAAGATAAATGCATAAAAACATTGGTAGTTACCCCCATCTTCAATTTACCTCTGAAGAGAAGTGTGAGATTCAGGGGCTTAAATTTTTTTGCCTTTACAATGTTCCTCTGTCAGGATAATAAAACTAGTTAACCACTCAAAAATTTCCATGAGAAAAGTATAAACACATATTATGACTTTATGCCAGCAACTGACACATCAACAAAAGAAAAATTTCTCTCAGGATTTCAGGTTTGACATGGGCAGCTTATCCAACTTGGCACAATCATCACGTGTATAATATGCAGGACAGCTACAGTCAGTTTGGATAGCAGGCTCACTGTTTTACACTTAGGTACTCAAGGCAATTCAACATTCTCATGCAATAAGATTTCATGAGAATTATCAAAGAAAAAGTCTATTGTTAATGCTTCTGTCTCAAGTTGCCTTGAAAACAAAATATATTGCAAATACATAAAAGCGTTGTGAAACCACATATCGATCAACATGCTTTGACAAGTTTTGATTACTTCACAAAAAACTACATTCCTTTTTTCCTCCTCAAGCTGTTTCCATACATGTAAATAATACATTTGAGGAAACAGCTTTTTACACTCCTGTTACAAAAGACTACATCTCATAACATTCACCACTGGTGTTTAGGAAACATCCTTAACTTTCATTTTCAAAAGTGATCATCCTGTTCCTGTTTAGAAGTCCTAAACAAACACCATGTACGTGTTAAAAATTTGATTGTTGTAGATGCTGTTTTTACTAAAAACAATATGCTACAATTTCATGCTGCTCTCTCTCTCTGCTCTAGCAGCCTAGCTTCAAGCCTCATAAAATGATCAGAAATATATTTTTTATGAATCAGAGATTCAAACATCCCTGATTTTAATCAAGCATTCTTTTACGAAAAGGCTCACTGATTTTCTCTCTGTTGGCACGCGCGCACACACACAACACACACACACATTCACATGCACGCATGCACACACACACACACACTCACTCACACACACGCAAGCACAGAGCTGCTAACAAATCATTTAAAAACTCTCCTTCACCAGCATATATGTAGGCATTAGACACAGATTTGACAAGATAAATAAAGCAAGTACACACACACACACACACACACACACACACACACACACACACACACACACACACACACACAACACACACACACACACACACAACACACACACACACACACACACACACACACACACACACACACACACACACTCACACACAACACCGAGTCAGATACCAATCACAGCATTGTTTCACATTCACAGTTTCTTCCTCAACACATCCTCATTTCCATTGCAAGACTCAAAAACAGCTGGGAGTGCCTTTAGCACACTGCCCTCATGACACTTACATACATATACATACATGAAAGAACAGTTCTCCACAACTTCAAAAGCCATTCAGAAAAATCTGTTTAGAACAGGACAGTTTTGTCATGCAGCCAAAAGATCAAATGCATTAACACACACAGCAGATGCTGTCTGAATAATTTTATATTGATACTATAGGTTCCTCTATAGCTTCCTGCTAAAGAACCAGTTTCTAATCCTATCCTCTCTTCCTCAGCTACTAACACAAGTACATCAAACAAATTTTCTAAAATACGAAAAAGAAAATAAGGCCTAACAAGCTGACGATTACATCTTTTAAAAAAATCTGCAGAATAACTTATCATAAAATCGTACTCAAATCCTATTGTTCAGACAGTAAGCATGTCACAAAATAAAATTAGAAAAGTGTAAAGCATTTTTTTTTTAAGTAGTGTGTGTGTGTGTGTGTGTGTGTGTGTGTGTGTGTGTGTGTGTGTGTGTGTGTGTGTGTGTGTGTGTGTGTTAGTGTGTGTGTGTGCGGGCGCGTGCACGCATGCATGCGTGCGTGCGTGTGTGTGGGTGTGTGTGTGTGTGTTACTTTGCAGCAAAACGATAAAGAGGATGGGGTGGACAGCATGAAGGGAACATCACTACACTAATTCATGGGAGAAAATCATCTATTTCCAAACGAGGCATCCTCCCTCCAAGTACGCGGTGAAGCAGTTTGTCCTCTGTCACTCCTTGCATTCCCATTCTGCATCCTCACCCACACCAAGTCTGAAAAGGAACAAAACATTTTCCTTTTAAAATGACATGTAGACTCCACTTGTGGGGACGGGATCTATAGCTCAGTGGTCAGAGCGCTCGCTTTCCCCCAGCCAATGCAATGTTAAGCAGTGACGTTACCAATTGGATGGGTGACCGTTTGCATGCCTTGGCTTCAGGACTGTCCCCCAGTTCACCCAGCTGTAAATGGGTACCTGCCCTCTTTAGGGTCAGGGTAGGTAAAGCAGCGAGGGAGAGGAGATGGGTACCAATCTCAACATGCTGGCCCCTGGAGAAGCTGAGGTCTCTGGCGCCTCGCTCCCCTACGACCACACAGGTTATGGGACACCTTTACCTTTACATGTAGACTAGTGCTAGCTATGTTGTTGTTAACACTAGTTTAAGCATTATTCATTTGTTTGTTTGCTGGATTTGTTTGGTTGTTGTTTTTTTTTTAACTGTTTCTGTCTTTTTCCCCTTGAACAAGTTTTATAATGTGTCATCTTCAAATTTGACAGCAAAGTACTCTGTAATGTAGCTTACCATGTTTAAAAGTAATCTCATTTCATTTTCATGCTAAAAAAACAAAGGTAAGGGTGTCCTATAATCTATGTGGTCATAGGAAAGCGAGGCATCAGAGATCTCAGCTTCTCTAGGGGCCAGCATATTGAGGGCGGCGCCTATCTCCTCTCCCTCGCTGCTTTACCTTCCCTGACTCTAAAGAGGGCAGGTACCCATTTACAGCTGGGTGGACTGGGGAACTGTACTGAAGCCAAGGCACACAAACCGGTCACCTATCCACTTGGTAACCACGCAGACTACTGAGCCATCCTGTCCCCTTTCATGCTAAACAGTTTGAGGTTGGGTTTTTTTTCCATCAGTGTTGATATTTTATAATTTAATTTAAATATAAAGTGCTGTGGTAACAGACTGTTACCATTACACATTTCTGTTAATATAGGCTTCAGGACTTGCCTGGTAAGGGGTAAAAAAGATTGACATGAATAAACATCAATTTAAATTAACTTTTTCAACACATAAAGAAGTCCTCCACAAGGGAGCCTTGACTGGTCTCAACCTGAAAACACTGCAGAATAATACTGACAAAAAAAATTCTTAACAGGTTTTGACCCTTACATGATTAAAAGGCATATGATACACATTGTCATCAATTATTTATGAATATATCTTCTAAGTTCAATGCTGTTACTTTTGATATCAATTTTTTATACTCATCACTTATGTTCTGTGCTGTAAACTGCCAAATGAACAAAAACAAAAATATCAAATCTCTATTATATAATGTTTGATTGCTCATATAACTCAGATTTCTTCACCTAGAACTCTCATGTACACCAACAGTGAGATTTTTGCATATATATGCAACATTTTGTGCCCAATCTTAGTGAGAAACTTAAGGTACCAATATTCTGACTTCTGGGATGATGTCTAAACATAACACCAGAGTGCATGTTTTTTCTTATAAATACAATTTTGTCATCCATTCTTGCCAGCATGCAATGGTCTGCTCTTCCAAAAGTGAAATGGCAGAACAGGTTTTAACATGTGCATAAGATGTTCTTTGTCACTATATCAGTATATAGGACATCCATTTTCAGTCTCATGATCTGAACGGCTCTTGTGGAAGTGGAATCAGTACTAATATCAACTGTTGGGGGCAAAATGCCCTTGAACAGGTCCCTTGGAAACAACTTGATCCAAAACCATCACATCACGAGCACAATGCTCTAACCACTAGGCTATCTAACCAATGTGGATCAAATGATATCGAGTATCTGCTTCATGAGTAAAGGGAGACAAAGCCCCTGTTCTCAATACATACATGTTTCCCAGCGTGCAAATCCAACATCACTCAGTCAAAAGCACTAAATTTAGCATGCCCTTCCTTATACCAAGTCCAAGTGAGGTCAGTTCCTGCTATAATTAGCACCAGCTGGGATGGGATGGAATGGAATGGATAGCAGCAGCTGAAAGTGGGGGAAACTGACAGCTGTGGTATGCAATGTATGTTACTAACCAATATGAGGATGAGATAGTTAACACAATACATGTATTTTATAAACTTACACACAATACATGTATTTTATAAACTTAACTATTACATAACTTACCATTTTGGGGATCAGATTTTGAAGCCCAGTTTTCTCATACATTCCTTGTGTTTTTCAATCAGGTCACCACAGTGTTCTTCACCTTTTTCGATGATGCTGGAAAAGAAAAAGAACACACACACACACACACACACACACACACACACACACACACACACACACACACAGTGACACAGTGACACACACACACACACACACACACACACACACACCACACACACACACACACACACACACACACACCATTTCATGGGAGTGGAATCAGTACTCAGATTTTGAAACCCAGTTTTCTTATCAATAGGCATACGTTCATCTTGGAGGGTAGTGGTTGGTTGATACAATGCATAATCGGATGACTCCACTAGGACTCTTAAGTAATCAAAGAAAGATGCCACCAATGCGACACTCCTTGGACAGATCGAAAGACCGTAAACAACTGCTAAGACATTAACCTAAAGAATACATTCGTACACTGAACCTTGAAGACCGTATCAGAGGCTAGTCAGAAAACATCCAAACTAAATACTAATCGTTTACACTTTACTGGCTACTTTTAATTAAACAATCATAAATGCAAACACATAACCCAGTACTCGGCAGGAGACACTGTGATTAGACCTAGGGTCTACTCTTTTTGGCCCTTACCATTGATCTCTCACTTTCTTTGTTTCTGGACAAGCACAGCATGGTTTCAGCTTCTGCTCCTTGTCTTTTTTCTCGCCAGGCATGATTGGATTCTTCTGTTTTATCACTCTTAGGAATGACGAGCAGACGACTTTCCGTGTGTCCTTCGCGTGTGCTTCGCACAGTGATGAAACACGTTTTTACGTAAATAACGGAAAATCAAAGTGACCTCCCTTGATTCCCGGCTAGGCTTTAAAAAAAAATTGTGCCTGCAGCTTTTTACTTGAACAAAAAACAAAACCAAAAAGCAAAAAACAAAACTAAAAAATAATCACTCGTGTCTGTCACATGCATTTCAGTATCAGACAGTGAATATGAAAATACGTTTATCCAGTGAAAGCAAAACTGATTCGATTTTTTTAAAACAAACAAACAAAAACCCACAAGGAGACGTAATAACTAAGTAAGCCTAGCCTACTTCAATAACAGGATCCAATGAGTGCCTTGCTAAAATCGTTTTGCAAGGAAATGTGGAGAACGAGAAACGAATAGGTAGGGAAAAACCAGAACACAATCTAAAAAATTTTTTTTTTTAAACCTCCTCCTCTCCAGGATAAAAAAAAAAACAGGAAAACCAACCAAGAAGGTTGGAAAAAACAGACAAGAAAAGTGTGAAAGAAAAAAAAAGAAACAAAGCAGAAACAAAGAGAGAGATAGAAAAGAGGAACTCCTAGCACAGAAATTCCAGAAAAAGGGTGAGTTTAACGTCCTCATGGTAATATAGCCTTTAGGGACAAGCTGGTGTAGGTGGAAGCACCCACGTAGAGATCGGTTTTGTTGTTCCTCACAGGTGTTCTTATCAGCTCTAGAAATTCCAGAAAGTGGTGATGCTATTTATACTGCCCCCCCCCCCCTCCCCCCTATCCCTATCAGAGTAAGTACAGCCTGTTACGAACACACTGTTTTCATTCGGTGTAAGCGCTTCTTGTGCTCTGTGACGGCATATGATGCAAATGAAATAGGAAACGTTATTTAACTGTATGCTCTGGTAATAAACTTACGGTTGAAGAAATACTGTTTTGACTTTGACAAACAGATTTTAAAGTCTTTCGGATGAGACCATAAACCGAGGCCCCGTGTGTGAACGCACGCAGAACATCTTGCGCACATGTTAAATCCTGTTCCGCTTTTCGTAAGAGTAGGCCATCGTGTGTCAGTGGGAACAGATGACATTTACAAAACTGCGTACACACGGGGACTGGATGTAAAAAAACAACACATGAGTGCTTATTCCATTACCCTCGATATAAGAGAAGAAATAAATAAAGAGATAAAGAAATAAAGAAATAAAATAACGTAATTCGATGTAGTAAGCCTACTGAAAGGGGTGCTCTGACTATGAGTGTGTGTGTGTGTGTTGTGTGTGTGTGTGTGTGTGTGTGTGTGTGTGTGTGTGTGTGTGTGTGTGTGTGTAAGCACCTGTCTGTATGTATGTAAGTGTGTGTGCATATATATATGTTTGTGATAGACAGAGACGATCACGACAGATGCGTGAATTATTTTATTTCGCAAAATTGTTGTAAAAAGTTACAGAGGCCACTTTGTTGTTTTTCAAGGACATGTATACACGGCATTACCTCCCTTCGTGTTTAGGCTACAGTCAGGTTGTGATTCGGGCATTCCAATATTGAAGTCTAGGCTAAACAACAAGGAAAATTTGTGCCTTTTTATACACCTGTGTCTAAATCATGGCAGAAGCTAGTTCGAGTGGATCTGGAGGTGCTAGTGGATCTGGGGGAGGATCTGAGAAAGAAAAGCACGACACCACTTTGGACGTAAGACGCGAACAAACTTTTAGCCTAGTGTGTAATTTATAAAATACTACACGTGTACTTTCACAATAAAATTAGAAATGTTCCCTCTGGATGAATATATTTTATTGCAGATTATTGTTCTGTGTCCTTCCAGTGGTCAGATCGTCACTTCATAATGATAAGGGAGGGAGTGACAACCTTTTATGTAATTTATAAAATGAGCTTTTATTTCTTCCTCGTCGAACGTTCAGACAGCAATTGTTGCTGTCTCTCAATACGACAGCGAAAATATGAGAGAAAATGCGTTGCACTGTCTGTAGTTAAGCACCTGACAAGTCACTGAAGTCAGGCCCAGGGCATCCGACTAGGAAGAGAATTCTTATCACTCAAGTCTTTTTGGAAAATAGGCATGAGAATGGACTAGTAAGATTGTAGAAATATATTTAGAAAATCAACAAGAAGACGTTGACAAGAACTGAGGAAGAAAAGGATTGATCAACTCAACAAGACAGAAACAAAGAGAGAATAAAATATATATATATATATAAAAGAAGACTATTCCTAGTGCCTCAGAATTTCCAGAAGGTGGGGATGCTATTTGTATTGACAGACCCCCAGTACCCCCAGGGTGGAAGCTTTCACTGGAATATAGGCAAAATTACTGACTTTTTGGTACACTTTTAACAGTAGTCAATCTATATCCATCATACTCATAGTAGCAGGGTTCGCGATAACCGGTAATTGTCGGTATTTTACCGATTGTAAACAGGGAATACCGAAAATTTTCAAAGCAGCCGGTACCGCGTACCGGTTCTGTTTGCCTGTGACCGATAAGATTTCCGTCTCAAAAAAAAAAAGTCTGAAGTGACGTTTTCTGACAGTCTGTCATGGGCCTGTACTGTGCTTACCGCACCTACCCCTTCCCACCCCTTCCGACGAACATCTTTAGCGCCAGCCTCATTATTAGCCTAGCACGCAGAACAGCAAGCTTTACTGTGAAAGAATAGAGCTTCGTGCTCTTCTCGGCATGACAGCGACTTCCATTCACATTGAGTAAATGGGGCCTAGATTTATTTATTCTGTATTCTTTTAATCTTTTATATCGAGGATAATGGAATAAGCACCCCTGTGCTTTTTCACACCCAGTCCCCGTGTGTATGCAGTTTTGTAAATGTAATCCGTTCCCACCGGCACACGAGGGCCTGCTCTTACGAAAAGCGAGGGTCTATGACTATGAATTTGCGCTTGCTTTCAGAGAGAAGAGTCGAAAACCAAATATAAATTGAACAAAGATCTAGATGAGCGCTAAGCATAGAAACAAGAAAGAAGAATATAAGTCACACGAATGATGCCATGCAAAACAACAGACTGACACGGACAGTGGCACAGGCGCTAGAAAAAATATCCTATTTCCTTCGTGGCTTCATGCCCAAGAAGCGAGTGGCAGCAGCACGGCAGTCAAAGTCTGAGAGATTCGCCTTCAATTTAGATTTAGTTTTGCTGCCCAACAATCCCCCCCTCCCCCCACCCCCTCACTGATTAGTTTTGTTTTGTTCACAGTACGTACCGGATTTTATTTTCTGGGGACCGATTTTGGGGGAGTTGGTCAAGATGTCTCTGAAATGGCAACTCGCAGTACCGGTTTTAAAAAATCCTAGCGCGAACCCTGAGTAGTAGTAGTAATAGTAGTACTAGTAGGCAACTAGTCTTTAGAGCGCAAAGCCTGGGTAAGTAAGTATTGAGGGCAAGCTGTTACCCATGCAGCAGAACCTCACCCCTCCACACCACTGGAATGATCCATTGGAAAGGCAATGACTGATACGAATGGTTCCAGTACCATTGCAGGAGCCACCAGAACGTTGCTATATATACAGCCTCGAGCCGCCCTGGGACTCCCAACTCCCCGATATTTCCTCAGGGATGGTGTCTAAACACAACACCTGTGTGCATGCTGTTTTTGTTTTTTTTAATTTTGTCATCCACTCCTACCGGCACACAATGGCCTTCTCTTCCAAAAGGCAGAACAGGATCTAAACGTGTGCGCAAGATGTTCTGCGTGCGTTGGTTTATTGCCTCATCCAAATGACATTGGCATTCAGTTTGATTTTTTCGTCAAACTGGGAAGAAAGGGCGAGGCTGGGTATAAACCCAGAAACTCACGGTTTACATTTTGGCAGACAAACATCTTAACCATTCTGCCACCTTCCTTCCTTTATACTCATAGGTGAGTTAAATATTACATATTCTTAAAATGTGATGCTGAAAGTGAAAGTCAGTGTCATTCCTCTTTTACATCAGACACTGACAATATAAACATGGCTGGACCACAGAGACTGCAGTGCAGCTGCACTCTTGGGGTACAAAGTGTTCAGCATGTGCCTTCAGTCATTTGTTTCTTTGTTTCCAGTTTGACGAGGAAGAAGTTGAAGAAGATACCCCCCTGGAGAAGCGCAAAAAGATGTTTTCAAAGGAATGTAAGTTTGAAGATTTATATATCCCCAAAATATAAATATAGTTTTTGTGTAGATCTTATATTGCAGCACAGGAATTGAATGATTGCAGCGCATGAACTTTGTTAGTAAATGCTGTGATGATATCTTCAGAAAATAATAAAATATCAGGTTTGCAAAGTTCTAAAATTGTATGAAACTGTATTTTCTCAGAGAAAATATTGAGTTAAGCGTTAACCTTTGTACTCTGGATTTCCCAGGGAGGGAGGCAATCTGCTAAATCCAGTTTACCCTAGACATACTCATGAATTATACTTCCTGAAATATTCATTACAGCTCTGCAGCAACACCTCTTGAAGTTAACTAGAGAGAAGTGACAGCAAGCCTGCAGGACTTGATCATTCATTGCCAGATTCTGAGAGTTGTAATTCATTCAGTCATTATGAATGTTTGTCATTGTTATAAAATTATTAAAACTACAAGAGCTTAAACTATGAAATGCTTGCATTCTTGATGAAGATTGTCATTTTAAGAAATGGGCGTTAAATTGGCAACAAGTTGAACAACTCATGGTTTCAGTCATATTTGATAAAGGAGGTGTCATGTTTGCAGTAAATTCACTTACTTTCTTAGATGCAACCAAAAACTGAAAATGTTAACCACTTTTCTCATTCTCTTTTAGTCTTTAAGAGACAGACATTTTTGTTTTTTGTTTTGCTGGAATTGATATATGTACTCTAAGTTTCAGTATATTTTGTCTGGTCTTGTAATGGTACATATATCTATAGGCTAAATCAGTGTACCATGAATGTAATGTGCATAACATAGGTCTGAATTACTTTCTGACATCGGTAGAATTTTATCTTGATATTTATAAACTGTAGTTTCTGTATTTGATTTGTTGTTTTTTTTTTTTCCTCCAGTACGCTGCATGATGTATGGGTTTGGCGATGACCAGAATCCCTACACAGAATCCGTCGACCTGTTGGAAGACCTGGTTATAGAGTACATCACTGAGATGGTGAGCATTCCACATGTATACACTGTTGGGGAGGGGGGGGGCTGGATAGTTTGTTTGTTTATTTTAGCTTTCCTTTGATATTTGTGATAAAATTGCTGTAAATAGATGCTTAATAACAATGATAATTTTTCATCTGAAACAGTCAAAGAACAGAAGCACGCGGCTTCAGGCCGTTGATATGATAGCTTCTTACTCATCCAGCTCACATTTTGAGGAATGACAGACACATAACAAGAGAAACAGTGGAAAACTTTTTCACAGAATAACAATAAGCAACCAGTTTGATTATATCTCAGTGCAGATTCCCTATTTATCAGTGCATGTCTCAGTGTCTCACTTTGTCTGTATGTCTGTCTCTCAGTCTGTCTCTGACGTTCTCTGTCTCTGTCTCTCTCTGTTCTCTCTCTTTTCTCTCTCTCTCCCTCTCCATCCCTCCCTCCCTCCCTCCCTCCAGTCTCTCTCTCTGTCTCTCTCTCTCTACTGTCTCTCTCTCTTCTGTCTCTCTCTCCTGTCGCTCTCTGTCCGTCTGTCTGTCTGTCTGTCTGTCTTCTGTCTGTCTGTACTGTCTGTCTGTCTGTCTGTCTCTCTCTCTCTCTCTCTCTCTCTCTCTACCTCTCACTCTCTCTCTCTCTCTCTCTCTCTTTGTCTCTGTGTCTGTCTGCTTGTCTGTCTGTCCTGTCTGTCTGTCTGTCTGTCGTGTCTGTCTGTCTTCTCCTCTCTTCTCTCTCCTGTCTCTCCTCCTCATCTCTCATCTCTCTCTCTCTCTCATCGTCTCCATCTCTCTCTCTCTCTCGTTCTCTCTCTCTCTCTCTACTAGCCGTGGGCACCTATGCTTTAATGTATGTACATGTGTGTGTGTGTGATGGTGTGTGTGTGTGTGTGTGTGTGGTGTGTGTTTAAAGTCAAGGATTATTGATGTTCATGTGCTGAAAGAACTGATGAAGAAGCGTGTGTGAATCCACCCTCAGAAGAACTACAAACTTACAAGTTAAAAGGGAATAATATTGTTTTTGTTCTATGGGATACCTTTGCATGTGAATCGTGCCTTTTTCCTTTCTTTTTTTATTTAGGGGCGGGGGGAGAGGGCAGGGGGGGGGGACTCAGTATGGTTTTTTTGTTGCTGGATATTGGTTTTACCTGTATGTATGTGTTTGGGGGTGGGGGTTGGGGGTGGGGGAAGGGGGTTGGGTCGTTTTCCTTTCCAAAGGGTTAATGGGTAGCAAACTGTTTATCTTTAGAAGCTGCAGCTTTTAATGTTTCAAAGCCAGTTTGAATTCCAGAAACTCAACATTGTTTTTTTTAATGATGTGTCTTCGAACTTTCGATGATAACTAGTTTGAGCACAAAGACACCACACACAGTAATGGTTGGTGAAAGAACAGTGATTGTCGCAAAGCTTACTGCTGTATTATTGATATGAACAAGATTGGATGGTTTTGTGTGTTGTTTTTATGCAGACCAAGAAGTCCATGGATGTGGGACGCCCAGGTCGTATCGCTGTGGAAGACATCATCTACCTCATCCGCAAGGACCCCAAGAAATACTCACGAGTCAAAGAGCTGCTCATCATGAACGAGGAGCTCAGGAAAGCCCGGAAAGCCTTTGATGAGATCAAATATGCCACCACAAAATAGCCCCAACCCCCCCACCCCCCCCCAAATTTGTATACTTGTCAGAGAAAGATTGTGTATGTGTGGAGAGAGAGATGTGTGTGTGTGTGTGTGTGTGTGTGTGTGTGTGTGTGTGTGTGTGTGTGGGGTGTGTGTGTGTGTGTTTTATTTTTTTTTTTTTCTTTTATAGTGTGTGGGTGTATGTGTGTGTGCGTGTGAACATGTGAGTGGAGAGTGAGTGAGAGAGAGAGAATGTATGCATATGTGTGTGTGTACACATCTGTGATTGGCAGCTGTTAGCCTCTGTGCATTGTGAAACTCTTATCAACATTTAAGGTGGAGTGATAAAATGGAAGGTGAATGGTAATTAATCAGATTGAACGTGCTTATTCCATTATCTTTGTTTAAAAGAAGGTCCTTTTTTTTTCTTATGGCCATTGAGTCATTTAAGGTGTAGAAAGAGATAAGTCATGTGGTGAGAGATGTGGTCTATGGAAAAGCTAGGCAGCACTCAGGTATATATAATAATATTCATGCTGTTAAGGCCAGACACGGGTCAGTAAAAGGGAAATTTTTGTTTAAATAGTTTTAAGGGTTTGTTTGTTTTAGAGATATCATATACCACTTGAGAATCAGAAAAATTAGTTTGACTGAGTAGTATGACCTTCCATTTCATGGAAATGAATTCAAAATGGCAGACAAACAACATATTTTGAAAAAAGAAAACTTCAAGAATATTAAACATAATGTAATTGTGTTTTACATACAAGTTTTTACACTTGCTTTCTTCAGTTTTGCATATTTTTTAAGACTTTGTACAGTTTTCTGATTTTTTGTGAATTTTTCTTCTGAAATCCTGGATTTTTGTGACAAACTTGGCTGGGTAGAAAGCTTCAAATTGCTATAACTTCAAAGTTTATCAAGATAAATGCAAATAAATCAGTAAAGCTTTAGATTATATTACTAAAAGCAAGCATGCAAAATTTTGGGACGGATAGCTTAGTGGTCAGAACATTGCGCTGGCAATTTGACAACCCGGGTTCGAGTCTGGTCAAGGAGAATTTTCTCCTGGAGTTAACATCAGTGCTGACTCGACTCTCCCCAAAAGTCCTTCGGATGAGACTTTAAACTGAGGCCCCAAGTGCGAATGCACGCAGAACATCTTGTGCACACGTTAAATCCTGTTCCGCTTTTCGTAAGAGTAGGCCATCGTGTGCCGGTGGGAACAGATGACATTTACAAAACTGCATACACATGGGGACTGAATGTAAAAAAGCACAAGAGTGCTTATTCCATTATCCTCGATATAAAAGAATAAATCAAATCAAATCAGTGCGGTACCTTTTTTTTTTAAAGTGTATGTTCTTTCAAAAAATCGATTAGGTTGTAAAAAGAGAAAACGGAGAAAATGAGGAAAGAAAACCAAGTATGCATTCACACTCAATAAATGTTGACATCTTTATTGTCAAATTTTGTTGCTTTTAAAAAAAAAAAATTATGGGACATGAAAGAATACATGTTTAGGGTTCCATTTCCACATAAAACCCAAATCATGAAAAAAAATTTTCACGGAAATCTGACCCATGTCTGGCCTTAAATTGTTATTCTTTCTGATCATGATGTTGTATTTCTATTCTTGATTATATCTGAGAACTCTTGCGCACGCAGGATATGAACTCTGAGAAAAGATGGTAACCATGATTTTTTTGGTTTTTGGCAAGGGAAAACCATGACATAGAAAAGTAAAGTTTTTGAATAAATATAAACCAAAAATTGTCTTTTTGTTTGATTTTTTTTCAAATGATATCTTCAGGTGTGTGTGTGTGTGTGTGTAAAGTGTGGGGGGAGGGTGTAAAGAAGCTGATGAATGTGTTGTGTATATGAATATAAATGTTGTATTATTTCCAAAAAAAAAGCCCAGCAAAATGGTCCAGCCCAATGGAGGACAGTGACCACAGGCCAGTGTGATAAGTTACTGACCATCAATCTGTGATACACACCCAACAACCCCACAACCTTCCCCAGATGGAAGTTCTATAAGGAGGCTGATTGGAAGTGGTTTTTGTACCTCTCTCAGCCTGTCTGAGTCAAGGAGAGAAATCACACACACACACACACACACACACACACACACACACACACACACACACACACACACACACACACACACACACAAAGCATTTTGCACACATGTTAAATCCTGTTCTGCTTTTCGTAAGAGTAAGCCATCGTATGCCAGTGGGAACAGATGACGTGATTTACAAAAACTGCATACACACTGGGACTGGATTTTTTTTAAAAAGCACATGAGTGCTTATTCCAATATCCTCGATATAAAAGAATAAATATAATACACACACAAACTTGGAACTGATTTATGAGCCTGCAACTACTTTTGTGGTGGTGGGGGGGCTATCATAAAACAATATAAATGGTAACTTGGTTAAGGGGAACAATGCATTTAACTGTCAATCAGTTTTCTTCTCAGAAAATTTAGCATGGCAAATCATACATTGATTTATGTAACTTTGCTCATTTTGCTGGAAGAAACAAAATTAACAAACGTGGGCATCAATACCAGGTGTTTTCATGGAGTAGTACATGATCACCTATTTCAGAAAATGCATGGCATTCCATTGTGAAGTGGAATTAGTCTAATCACCTACAAGTACAATGTTGACATATTGTCTGCAAAACTTAAAACAGTGCTTGTGAGTAACCAGTTGCCCTTCATTTTGCCCTCTTTCAACAAGTTTCGTGATTTATATCTAAATTAAGATTTCACAATCGTACTGTGATATTATGACAAATTGCCGTAATTTCCATTAAATAACCATTTTCATTCTTTTGACCGATAACTGGAGGGTTTTTTGTGTTTTTTTCCACATCATCCATTTATTTATTTATTCATTTATTCTTTTATATCGAGGATAACAGAATAAGCAATCATGTGCTTTTTTTCATCCGGTCCCCATGTGTATGCAGTTTTGTAAATATTGTCATCTGTTCCCACTGGCACACGATGGCCTACCCTTACGAAAAACGGAACAGGATTTAACATGTGTGCAAGATTTCTGCGTGCATTCGCACAGGGGCCTCGGTTTAAAGTCTTATCCGAAGGACTTTTGGGAGAGTGGAGTCAGCACTGATGTTAACTCCAGGAGAAAAATTTCCCTGACCGGACTCAACCCATTGGTATTTGTGTCATTACACAAACTGACGACGTAACATGTCAACTGTTTTTGTTTGCAAAGATGGAATTCCTAATTCACACATGTATACCACACCACACGCACACGCGCGCATATGGGCAAAGGGAATGCAATACAAACTTTCCAAAACTGTACACACACAGATACTGGATGTAAAAAAAAAAAGCACATAAACACTTATTCCATTATTCTCAAAATAAAATGAAGAAAAGACTACACATAATTATAGAAATTTTACTATATAAACTGAGGTTAAATGCATTGCATACCAAATATTCCAAAATTGTGACATGTTGCTGTTCTCAACCCCTTTCAATCCATCCATTTCTTGTTTGATTGCCCAATTGTTGTCGATCTGTGTAAAAGGAGAGGACTCGATATTCTTTAAAAAAAAAAATATGCCACTGTTCAAGAAGTTTTATACAACTCTCACCAGTTCTTAACATCAATTTGTGTGTGAGGAGGAGAGTGAGATGTGAGATGAGAGAGAGAAGAGAGCAGAGAGAGGAGAAAGGTTTGATTGCAAGTGTGTCTATATCACCAAGTAGTGAAGGACATTAAACAAAACAAAACCCCTGCAGTTCTGTCGTCAGCTTTTCAACTTTTCTTTTCTTCTCTCTTTTTTTTTTTTTTATATCTCCCAAGTTTTCTGCTTTTGGCGTTTGTTTTTACAGAAATGACCTAGAAACTGAACTTGACAAACTAGCCTGCACGGCAACAGGCAAAAACGATACACTGCTAAACGACAAACAACGCGGCTAGCCGCAGGTGTCTCAGTTAAGCACATTTGCCTGCTACCTCTGTGCATGTCCATGACCTAGATACTGAAGTTTGCACGCACGCGCGTTCCCTCCCCCCTCTCCCTTATTTAAATCAAAAGGGAGGGGGTGGGGGGTTGATTTTAAATACAATGTAAATAATTTTTGCTATGATGAAGGAGATGTAGCCTACACTTGTTTTCCTTTACCACTCTTAGTCGTTGTTTTACATGTGTGGTGTGTGTGTGTGTGTGTGTGCGCGCGCCGCGAGCGTGCTGTGTGTGTGTGTGTGTGTGTGTGGTGTGGTGTGTGGTGGTGTGTGTGTGTGTGTGTGTGTGTGTGTGTGTGTGTGTGTGTGTGTGTGTGTGTGTGTGTGTGTGTGTGTGGGTGGTGTGTGTGTGTGTGTGTGTGTGTGCGAGCGTGCGTGCGTGCGTGGGGGTGCGTGTGTACGTGTGGTGTCAGTTCTTTAATCTCAGTCTGGCAGTGAAACCGATGCTAAATAATTATTCGCTGATCATCGGAAGTGGTTAAAATAAAAATTTTTTTTTTACATTTTTCTTAAAATTATTCAATATTTAGATAGGCAGCATAGCCAAGTGGTCAGAGCGTTGCCCTTGTGATCTGATAACCTGGGATCAAGCCACCACCAAGGCACCCCCTTTCAGTGGGATTTTCCCTGTGGTGTTAACATCAGTACCCAAAATCCACGCACCACGAACGTCCTTTGATTGAGACTATAAACCGAGTCCGGTGTGAACGCACGGAGCCTGTGATAAACATGGATTTATGCCTATCTGCAAAAATAAAGCGCATCGCACAAACAGCAACTACACAACAATTGATTAAAACACACTGATATGCCGCCTTTAAAAGAGTAGGCTATTTCTTGCCCGTAGAAACGGATGACAAAAATTTTATTTAAAAAACTGCTTGAAACTCTGGTGATGGTTAGACATCATCTCTGCAATCGGAATGCAGCTACCTTCATGGTGGGCGAAAACGGCCGTAGGCCCTATACGCAAAACCTCGCGGTTGGAGAACCTTGAAGCTCTAGCCGAGGAATGAAAAACCAAAATCTGCATTTTCATTATCATCACCATCGTCACACAATCACTGTACCACAACCACCATCATCCCCATTATATTGATGATGTTTTTGATAATGATGGTGATGATGATTATTATTATCATCCTCATCAAATCATGATTATCATACCTAGTTTTTGTCCTTGTTGTTTTTTGGTATAACAGTCCGGACGGTATCTAATAGTCCAGTTAGTAAGAGGGTGCGGGCAATAGCATTATTGAGTGTTGTTAATTCAAGTTCAGTTTTGAATTGTACTGTTTTGTTCCTTTAGGAACAGTTAAATGTTTTTGGTAAAACTACACTGCTTAGGCCTACTCTTCTTGCACACACAACACACACACACACACACACACACACACACACACCACTCCACCAAAGCGCGCGCGCGCGTGCACACACACACACACCACACACACACACACACACACACCACTGTAGCCTACACACACGCACGCCACACACACACACACACACACACACACACACACACACACGCAGCAGCACGCACGCACGCACACGCACGCACGCACACACACAGCATATCACACACACACCTCTCTCTCTCTCTCTCTCCCTCTCGCACACACACACACACACACACACACACACACACACACACACACCCCACCACCACACACACACACATCACACAAACACAACACCACACACCACACACACACACACACACACACACAACACACACACACCACAACACACACACACAGAGTACATTAATACTGTTTCAATATGACAAGACGGGACTACTATTACAGCACCGTAATATTGATCTACATGTTTACGCCAATGACAGTGCATGCGTGCATGTAGGCCCTATGTTTAGCCCACACAGCACGTGAGGCGATTTGCAACGCGTGCCGCGTACAGAGGTCGTCCGAAAAGCCGATGTAAAAATACAAAACCGAAAAAAAAACAACAACGAAAAAACCCACCTGAGTCGATAAGTATATCTATTTTTATCAGGAATCTCTCTCTCTCTCTCTCTCTCTCTCTCTCTCTCTCTCTCTCTCTCTCTCTCTCTCTCTCTCTCTCTCTCTCTATTATCTATATATAAAATCGAACCAAAATAAAAACGAAGAAAAAGAACCATAGGGGGGGGGGGGGGGGGGGGGGAGTGAGGGTTAGGTGTGGGGGGTACAACAAGAAAGACATGTAAAGATCAAGTATAAAGTTGATTCAGTTGATAAAACACTTTAAAAAATGAATGAATGAAGGAGCTACGCAAAATAGAATTAAAAAAAAAAAAAAAGAGGGGGGGGGGGGGGGGGGGGGGGGGTGGGGAGTACAGTGCAAACTACAGAAACTTAAAAAAAACAAAACACACCAGAAACAAAACAAAACCCAAAAGAAATAAAAACCTCAAATAAATAATAACAAAACACCCCATTGCTCGGAATCGAATGTATTACGCTGAGTTGGTTTTACATTTACATTACGCGTCCTTACATATCAAATGATGTAATTCCGTTGAGATCTAAAATCTGTTGTAATAATATTCCGAACTATGTTCGGAGAACGTGACCTCGATACTTTCTACGACCATGCTACAGTACACGTGAGGCAGAAAGGTCACATGACCTATATTTAGCCAATCACGGCATAGTTTCTTAAAATAGCTTCTGCAGGACAAGTCACGTTGATTTGGACGTGGTTGTCTGCTGCTAGTGTTGTACTGCGAGTGTTTGTGAAAATTTTTGCGGAATTTGACAGAATTATCACCTATATTCCATCGGAAATGAACTTGAAACACAATGAGAGGCAAAGTCACATCACCTAAGGGAACAACAGAAAGGGTTATGAACAGGAAGAATTCGATTCACTGGTTTCGCAAAGGACTTCGTCTGCACGACAACCCGGCTCTGCTTGAGGCCTTGAAAGATTCATCTAGTTATCGTTGTGTTTATATTTTAGATCCTTGGTTCGCGGGTTGTTCGCAAGTCGGCGTCAATAAATGGAGGTAAGATTTTGGTTTAATGGCAAATGTGTAAAGTTAAAAAGCAAACCCTTTACGATTACGTTTGAACTGTCTAGCCAGTTATACAATGCAACATATCACGATCAACTATTAATATCTTAGGTTGTGTGTTACTCTCCCCTGCTCACCCCCCTTACCCGCACCCACCTTCTCTTTCAAAACAAATTGTAGTCGCGGGATTGGGCAAAAAATAAAAAAAAT
>CM060327.1:60081851-60124351 GCA_030674155.1 Stramonita haemastoma | reverse complement strand
CAGGTTATGGGATACCTTTACCTTTCCCTTTATTATTGTTGTATTGATTGTTGTTGTTGTTGTGACTGTCATCAGGTGAAGAAGGGTCAGGAGCCTCCCTTGGCATTGCACGGGCAGCTGCTGTGGAGAGAGTTCTTCTATTCCGTGGCCACTAACAATCCCAACTTCGACAAAATGGTCGGCAACAGCGTCTGTGTTCAGATCCCCTGGGATCACAATCCTGAGGCCCTGGCCAAGTGGGCAGAGGTGTGTGGGTGTGTGTGTTTGTTTGGGAGGGTGGGGCAGGGGTGGTGGTGGGGGGGGGGGGGTGTTGGGGAGGCAGGGGTGGTGTGTGTGTTGGGGGGGGGGGGGGGGGGTGTATGTGTTGTGTGTAGTATGTGTGTGTGTGTGGGGGGGGGGGGGGGGTAGGTGTTGTTTTTGTGTTTTTGTGGTGAATGTGTGTGTTGTGTTTTGTGTGTGGTGTGTGTGTGAGTGTGTGTGTGTTTATTTTTCTTTTATTTCTAGTGCTTTTTTGTATCCAGTCCCTGTATGTATGCAGTTTTGTTAATTTTGTAATCCATTCCCACCAGCGCACAGTGGCCTACTTTTCTGAAAAGCGGAACAGGTTTTAATGTATGCTCTAGATGTTTTGCATGCGTTCACACACAGGACCTCAGTTTATAGTCTCATCTGATAGTCGAGCATGATGTAAACTCTAAGCTTTTTGTTGTTTTATACATGTTATGTACGAGCATGATAAAAGCTCTGAACTTCCTGTTGTTGTGTTTACAGACTAAAGGATTAGATAGATAGATAGATAGATAGATAGATAGATAGATAGATAGATAGATAGATAGATAGATAGATAGATAGATACGATTGATCGGTTCGATCAAGTTTGTGTTTCAAGAAAGAAAGAGTCAACAACGTCTGATTTGATCCCCTAGGGGCAGACGGGGTTCCCGTGGATCGACGCCATCATGGTTCAGCTGAAGAAGGAGGGGTGGATTCATCACCTGGCGCGTCACGCTGTCGCCTGCTTCCTGACCCGCGGCGACCTCTGGATCTCCTGGGAGGAGGGCATGAAGGTGAGCAGGAGGTGGTGGTGGGGACAGTGGGGAGAAAAGTGTGAATGAATGAATGAATGAATGAATGAGTGGATGAATGAATGAAGCTTATAAGCTTATAGAGGTGAAGGTGTCCATAACTATGTGGTTGATTATTTTATTTATTTATTTTTTAATTTTTTTATTGATTTATTTGTTTATTTTATTCTTTTATATCGAGGATAATGGGATAAGCACTCATGTGCTTGTTTTCATCCAGTCCCCGTGTGTATGCAGTTGTGTAAATCTTGTCATCTGTTCCCACCGGCACACAATGAATGAATGAATGAATGAATGAGTGGATCAGGGGATGAATGAATGAAGCTTTATAAGGTAAAGGTGTCCCATAACCTGTGTGGTCATAGGTGAGCGAGGCATCGGAGACCTCAGCTTCTCTAGGGGCCAGCATATTGAGGGCGGCGCCCATCTCCTCTCCCTCGCTGCTTTACCTTCCCTGACCCTAAAGAGGGCAGGTACCCATTTATGACTGGGTGAACTAGGGGGACTGTACTGAAGCCAAGGTGTGCAAATGGTCATCCATCCAATTGGTAACCCGCTCGATACTGTTTAGCCTTGGCTGGGGGAAAGCGAGTGCTCTGACCACTGAGCTATCCTGACCCTACAACAAGATGTCCACTGCTAAATCTTCAACCCTTTTGCATTCGGATTCTGTGAACACAAACTGCCCCTAGCTTTTGCATTCCATTACAAAATCAGGTCAGGTACACATGTTTGCGTGCCTTTTTCTCCTTCAAAGTACATACCAGCAGTTATAATAATTCCAGACTTGCAGCAAGGGTCTGTGCTTCTAGCCTGATAGAGCTTCAGCATAGGGTAGTAATCAGTGGAGATCACTGCGTGATGGAAATCTACTGTGTGTAAATCGTGGCAGATCCTGGTTCGGGATTCAGGGGGGGGGGGGGGGGGGGAATGGACTAATCCTGGCAAATCCTTGTTAAGGGGAGGGAATGACTAATCCCGGTAAATCCTGGTTCAGGAATCAGGGGAGGGAATGACTTTTTTTTTGTTTTGTTTTTTGTTTTGTTTTTTAAATAATTTTTTTTTTTTCTTTTTCATTTTTACTCTTTTCTGGGAGGAATGACTAATCCTGGCAAATCTCGGTTCAGGACTAAGAGGGTTAATTAACAAGAAACCTGTGTGGTATGGCCAGGTGTTTGACGAGGGTTAATTAACAAGAAAGCCTGTGTGGTTATGGCCAGGTGTTTGACGAGGGTTAATTGACAAGAGAGCCTGTGTGGTATGTGCCAGGTGTTTGACGAGGGTTAATTGACAAGAAGACCTGTGTGGTATTGGCCAGGTGTTTGACGAGGGTTAATTAACAAGAAGAGCCTGTGTGTGGGGTGTGGCCAGGTGTTTGATGAGGGTTAATTAACAAGAGAGCCTGTGTGGTATGGCCAGGTGTTTGACGAGGGTTAATTAACAAGGAGAGCCTGTGTGTGTATGGCCAGGTGTTTGACGAGGTTAATTAACAAGAGAGCCTGTGTGGTATGGCCAGGTGTTTGACGAGGGTTAATTAACAAGAGAGCCTGTGTGGTATGGCCAGGTGTTTGACGAGGGTTAATTAACAAGAGAGCCTGTGTGTGGGGTGTGGCCAGGTGTTTGACGAGGGTTAATTAACAAGAAACACTGTGTGTGGTGTGTGTGTTATGCAGGTGTTTGACGAGCTGTTGCTGGACGGGGACTGGAGTGTGAATGCAGGCACGTGGATGTGGCTGTCGTGCAGCGCCTTCTTCCAGCAGTTCTTCCACTGCTACTGCCCCGTCAACTTCGGCAAGAGGGCAGACCCCACTGGCGACTTTGTCAGGTAAATGATGAAGATTTTTGTTTATTGGGGGGGTTGTGTTATTTGGCTGTATTCTTCCTCCACTGCTACTGCCCCTGTCAACTTCAGGCAAGAGGGCTGACCCCACTGGGGACTTTGTCAGGTAAATGATGTATTTTTGTATTTTTTTTTGGTGGGTGGATGGAGGGTGGGAGTGGTGGGAGTGGGTGGGTGGGTGGGTTGTTTTCTGTGTTTGGCTGTACTCTTCATCTGCTAACTGCCCCGTCAACTTCGGCAAGAG
Organism: Stramonita haemastoma; assembly: GCA_030674155.1. Taxonomy (NCBI): domain Eukaryota; kingdom Metazoa; phylum Mollusca; class Gastropoda; order Neogastropoda; family Muricidae; genus Stramonita; species Stramonita haemastoma. The sequence continues at coordinate 60,121,182 of CM060327.1, read as the reverse complement.
GGCTGACCCCACTGGCGACTTTGTCAGGTAAATAAGAAGATTTTTTGTTGTTGGTTTTTTTTTTTTGGGGGGGGGGGGGGGGGAGGGGGGGGGGTTGTTGTTGTCTGTGTTTGGCTGTATTCTTCCACTTCTTCTGCCTCATCAACTTTGGCAGGAGGGCAGACCCTCTGGGGACTTTGTCAGGTAAATGAGGAATTAAAAAAAAAAATTTTTTTTTTGGGGGGGGGGGGGGGGTTGTCTATGTTTGGTTTAGTGTTTGGGGTTTAAAAATTTTTGTTGTTGTTGTTGGGTATGCTTGCATAGAGTATCAGCGTTCTACTATGCTCAAGAAACTTGTACAGTTTTTGCTTGTGTATAATAGAGTTGATTTGGGATATGGTCATAAGTGTGGGTGTGTGTGTGTATGTGCGTGCGTGTGTTTATGCACATTTTTTTTATATGTACCATGTGTGTTTGAAAGGAATACGTATCAGCTTTAAAAACCAGAATACATCATCAAAGAAAAAAAAAATCATCAGCACATAGAGAATATTCTCCTCAACATTTCTCATCCATGCACGGGATTTCCAGGAAAAATACAAACACAGTACATCACACTCCGCTCCCCCCCCCCTCCACATGCCCCCCCTCTCCCCAAAAAAATCATTGACAACAAGTAGAACATTCATGTCTACGTTTCTCATCCTTGCATGAGATTTACTCCAGGCATTAAACACAGTACATCACACCCCCATCCCCCAACATCCCTGTCCCCCCCTTCACATCCCCCCCCCCCCTCCACATCCCCCCCCCCTCCACAACACCACCCCCCCCCTCCCAAAAAAATCACGGACACAAAATTTAATAAAACATTCATGTCTACGTTTCTCGTCTCATCCACGATGCATGTGGTTCTCTGCAGGCACTACCTGCCAGTGCTGAAGTACTTCCCAACACAGTACATCTACAAGCAAACACAATACATCACCCCCCACCCCCACCCCAAAGAAAAATCACTGACACAAAATAGAACCTTCATGTCTACGTTTCTCATCTCATCCACGATGCATGGTATTTTCTGCAGGCACTATCTCCCGGTGCTGAAGTACTTCCCTACGCAGTACATCTACGAGCAAACACAATACATCAACCCCCCCCCCCCCTCCAAAAAAAAATAATCACAAACACAAAATTTATTAAAACCTTCATGTCTACGTTTCTCATCTCATCCACGATGCTTGGGGTTTCCTGCAGGTATTAAAACACAATACCCCCCCCCCCAAAAAAAAAAAATCAACAACAAAAAGAACATTCATGTCTACATTTCTCTTCTCATTCACGCACACGGAATTTTCTCCAGGCACTATCTGCCGGTGCTGAAGTACTTCCCTACGCAGTACATCTACGAGCCCTGGACGGCCCCGGAGGCCGTGCAGAAAGCAGCCAGGTGCATTGTGGGTAAGGACTACCCCCTGCCCATGGTGGACCACGCCCAGGTCAGCCACCTGAACATGGAGCGATGAGGCAGGTGTACAAGATGCTGCTCAACACTTCTTCAGGTGAGTACAGTCACTCCTGCATGCTACTGATGAGAATGAGGAGGAGGAGGATTGTTTTCTGTTTGTGATGTGAATAGGATTTGTGTGGGTTTTTTTATAGTGTGTGATTTTTGTTTTTTTTCTGTCTGTGACATGAATAGGACTTGTGTTTGTCTTTTATTTGTGTGTGTGTGTGCTACTGATGAGAATGATGATGAGGATGATTGGTTTTTTTTTTTTTGGATGTTTTTTTTTTCTTTGTGTAACTTGGAATAGGACTTGTGTTTGTGTGTGTGTGTGTTGTGTGTGTGAGTCTGTGTGTGTGTGTGTGTGTGTGTGTGTGTGTGTGTGTGTGCTGCTCAACACCTCCTCACGCTAACCGTGCACGCTACTGATGAGAATGATGATGAGGAGGATTTTTTTTTTTTTCGGATGATTTTTTTTGGGGGGGAGATTTTTTTTGTGTGTGTGTAACTTTGAATAGGACTTGTGGTGTGTGTGTGTGTGTGTGTTGTGTGTGTGTGTGTGTGTGTGTGGTGTGTGTTTATTTTATTTATTTATTATTCTTTTATATCGAGGATAATGGAATTAGCACTCATGTGCTTTTTTACATCCAGTCCATACTGCATACACATGGGGACTGGATGTAAAAAAGCACAAGAGTGCTTATTCCATTATCCTCGATATAAAAGAATAAATCAAATCAAATCAAATCAAATCTCTCTCTCTCTCTGCCCCCCTCTCTCCCCCTCTCTCTGTCTGTCCGTCTGTCTGTTGGCTCATTCTTGCCTTCATGCTCCCATGAGAGATTCATGATGTGTGTTTATTTTTTTTTCAGTGGCTGGTTTTAAAAGAAAACTGGACCTGCCCAAGATTCCCAAAAGTAAGTTACAAAACAATTTTTTTTGTTTGTATGTCTTCTACATCATTGTGTTGATGTCATCCTTCTTTCGTTTTTCATTTTTTTTCTTGTTTCAAATTTTCTGTCTTTGTTTTTTCATTTTTTTTTGCTCATATATATATTTTTTATTGACTGACTGACTGATTGATATGTTGGGTTTTTTTGTAAAAAGAAAATACAGCCATATTTTTTGCGCGCGTTTTATGCATTACTGCGACTTGTGCACACTTGCGTTTCATCTTGTGTGATAGAGTGAAAACAGTTGTAAACTCTCTGTGTGTGTGTGTGTGTGTTGTGTGTGTGTGTGTGTGTGTGTGTGTGTGTGTGTGTGTGTGTGGGGTGTATGGTGTGTGTTTTGTGTATGTTTGGTTGTGTGTGTGTGTGTGTGTGTGTGTGTGTTGTGTTGTGTGTGTGTGTTGTGTGTGTGTGTGTGTATGTTTGGTGTGTGTGTGTGTTGGGGTGTGTGTGTGTGTGTGTGTATGCATGCATGTATGTGTGTGTGCACATGTGTGTGTGTGTATGCATGTGTGTGTTCGGTGTGTGTATGTGTGTGTGTGCATGCATATGTGTGTGCACATGTCTGTGTGTGTGTGTGTGTGTTCACGCATGTTTGGCTATGTGTGTTTGCTCATGAGCATAACACCCTCATTGTCATGGTCGTTGTTATCTATTTCTTACGATCTGTGTGTGCAGTGGACATGTTTTACCTGAAAGCCAACATGTTCGGCAACACCTCTTCGACGAAGACAACAAACAGGTGTCCGTCATTCGCCGATGCCCCCCTGACCTGGCCTCTCATTCCAAATGAGTCACCCCCTCACTCTTCAACATTGAACCCCCATGTATTCACAAATTGTTTTCGGTGTATGTGATAAAGAAAAGTTGACGACGCTTTCAACATGAATGAAGCAGTAGAGGACGAGACTTGCGGCTAAGTTTGTTTTTTTGTTTTTTTTCTTCTTCAAACTACAGCCGAAATTTTCCGTTATGATGCGCTGAGAGGCTGGGACAGTGTTCTTCTCATCAACATGAACTGGGTTTTTTTTTTGTGAGCAAGTGAAAAGTGTTGTGATGAAGAGATGGTGTGTGAGGAGTTGCTAAGAAGCACTTGGAGTGGGGTTTTTTTTTTGTGCGCGCGCTGGAGGATTGGGGGGGGGGGGGGGGAGGAACTTTTGTTATTGTTACACTTGGAGCGTTGATACTGGAACTTTGACTTTCGTTTCAACAATCAGACTGGAAGGCAGCAATCATGAATGCTATACAGACGCTTCAGTGCGTGGACAGTGACCGTCGCAATGTACTGAGGACTGATTATTTGATCGTTGTGTGTGTGTGTATGGTATTATGTTTTAATGATGTTGAATTTTTTGTTGGTTTGTTGACTTGTATTATTGAACTCCGTGTGACCTCATTGATACATTGTATTTATTCATATGTTTCGTGCAGAGAGGTCAAAACTTAAAACATTTGAATTTTTTTTTTTCATTGAATGTTTTCATTTACACTAGAAAATAAATTAACATACGAGTTGACTTTTGTGGGGATTTTGTTTTCAGCATTCATTCATTCAGGGGGCAAGATAGCTTACGTCATGTGTGTGAGTGCCATTGGGTTGAAGGGATTTTTCCCTGGGGTGAACATTACATTTGATTCCATTTCTCTGCAAGTTGTTTGGGGTTAGACTGTAAACCGAGGTCCATGAGCGAGTGCTTGTATAACATCTTGGTCACGTATGGGGATAGCACCAGAATATATTATCTAGCGAGTGTTGTATGGTGCCAAATAGCCTGGGTGCTTGTGAGGATGGTGCCAAAATATCCAGGATGCACTAGCTCCTAGTGTGGATGGTGCCAAAATATCCAGGATGCACTAGCTCTTGGTGTGGGATGGTGCCAAAGTATCCAGGATGCACTAGCTCTTGGTGGAGGATGGTGCCAAAATATCCAGGATGCACTAGCTCTTGGTGGAGATGGTGCCAAAATATCCAGGATGCACTAGCTCTTGGTGTGAGGATGGTGCCAAAATATCCAGGATGCACTAGCTCTTGGTGTGTGGATGGTGCCAAAGTATCCAGGATGCACAGGCTGCATTGACACATGAGTTATACAGCTGGTGAAGCATAAGCCAAGTGGAATCTTGGTTGATGTGGTGCAGTTTGTATGGAACATTCCACTCAACTGAAACAGTAGTATTTGGCTGGCATTTGGACATATGTCATGTGAGAGATTTTAAAAAATTTTTTTTTTTTTTTTTAAAACAAGTTGTATGGTAAAGTGTGTACATGATTATCTACTTAGACAAACTTCTGAAAAAATGTTGAATTAAGTATCGCGCAAACTGTCCAGAAATTGAAGGTTTAGATTTAGAGGTTCAAACTAACTTTGGACAAAACAGGCTTTCACGTTTGTCTTGCCCATGTGCATAACATCATATCATCGATACAGCCATTCACAACTTGTGTCATCACTGTGTGATGGAAGTGTCTTGTTTTCTCTCTCTCTCTCTCTCTCTCTCTCTCTCTCTCTCTCTCTCTCTCTCTCTCTCTGTTCATATATATTATATTTCTTACTATCTATCATATTATTTCTATTCTAATTGTGTTTTATAATTGATGTACATTGCGCATCATATATACGTCCATGTTTGAATGTGTGTGTGTGTTGTTGTTGGTTGGTTTTTTTGAATTTTTTTTTAACCTTATGGGAAATGCTTGAGAATGATGTATTTCATCAAAAAGGGTTAAACCCCTTATCTACACATAGTGTTGTGAAATATTTCTGCCAAAAAAAAAAGAAAAACGAAAGGAAAACTCAACATTCTTTTGTACAGTGAATCAGTTCTTGAAATTTCTAGCAAATATAAACATTTTGTTGTTTTGTTGTTGGGGGGTTTGGGTTTTTTTTTTAGTGCCCTGCTGGTAATGAGGAAATGGCTATGTATTTATCTCTGGGATTTTCTGATCCTATTTTTAAAAAGAAAAAAGAAATATGCAGCAGCTGACTTGAACAAATTCTTGAAGTCCACATCATTTTGAATGTTGTTTATCATACCGTACTTTCAACATTGCAAAATGTCTTTTTGAAAAAAAAAATTCTTGGTTACTTTTTTTATTTTTTATTTTTTTGTAATTGCTTTTAGTTATGTCTCAAATGTGTGGGGTTTTTTTTAATCATGGGGGGGAAAGTGCATACTCTGTTTAAATATGTCTGTAACTTAGAATTACCTTACCATGCCACCAATAAATGTTATTGTCAGGGCTTCAGTTAATGAATATGTTTGAGGCCAGAGTCTGTTTCACTTCCGTGTTATTTATTATTTTGCCATGAAAAATTCACTGTTACTGCAATATTTCTTGGGAGAGTTTGACTGTAACTGTAGCCATTGAACAATGGTGAAATCAATCATAAGGGAAAAAATGCAAGTACACTAACCTATCAATCGTAAAGAAGTGTAAACTTAAATGGTACGGGCATGTCACAAGATCAAAAGGACTTGCAAAAACAATACTGAAAGGCACTGTCCAAGGAGGAAGAAAAAGAGCAGACCAAGGAAGAGATGGAGGACAACATTAGTGAATGGACAGGCCTAGAACTCAACAAAACTTTGAGAAAGGCAGAAGAGAGAGAGGAATGGAGGGAACTGGTTATCAAGTCTTCAGGGGGTGCCCCCACGGTTGCCAGGACTAAGGGATGGATGGATAGACATTGATGTTAACAAGAGGGCCTCTGTGTTAACTGGAAGGGTGTGTGTTGTTTCTGATGGATTGAAAGGGGAAAATAGTTATTTGAAAAAATAGAAACAAAAATACCCAAACCAATCAGCCACCTTGGCTCAGTGGTTAGCCTCTTGGATCATGGGTTTGAATCCTGTGAGAGCCTAGGGATGTTACACACTCTGGCCGGCTCCTACCCACTGTTAGTGTGCTGTGGGCAACTGGGAAGACTGGGGCCACACAGTCGAGCTTCAACTTTATGGATGCAAATTTGAGAGTGTTGCTCAAATTACCTGACCCAACACTGCAGGTGTCTGTATCTCTCAGGTGTGGTTGATGCTGGGATATACTATGATAAAAAGTGTAGAGTACAGCCTTGTCAAGTTGTCTCAAAGCACACGCACTTCCATAGCAGCAGCATTACATCATGCTCATTGATCATCATGCAATAAAAATTTTTTTTTTTTTTAAAAAGGTCTTAGATCCGGTGACCCCAGTTGCTCTGGTCTCATGGTGACCTCAGATTCATTTTCCCCATACACTTCTGAGCCTGTGACGAGTTTGTATCAAAGCTTTTGGGGTTGGAAGTTCACAGGGAAAGGTCTTTAGAGGAACATTGTGGTGGTCACCACCTCAGATGGGTGACTCACTCAGTCTGGGTCCACAACAGAGCTACTGCTGTGGTCAGTAAGGGGCTTGGCAGGTGGTGTCCTGCATGTGTTTGCTCAGAACAGGCACCCCTGAACACCTCCAAAGTGACCCAGCAGTAGTGCAGGGCCCCTCTGGTTGGTGGCCCCACAGTGGCCTGACATTGATGGGCTCCTGTGGACTTCTGACCCAAAGGATGCAATGTAAGCCAACCTGGGTAGGGCTGGGATGGGGAGATTGAAATGAGTGGTGTGGAAAACTATAGGAGAGGAACGTCTCCGAAAAATGAGGCAGCAAAAAAAAAAAGAAAAAAAAAAGAAGAAAAAAGTCCAAGCTGTTATTGTACAGGGTTCGGAAAGGTATTAAAAAAAAAAAAAAAATTTTATACCACTTTATGTCACAGCAGATCTCTCTGCATGAAATTCGGGTTGCTCTCTCGGGGAGAGCGCGTCGCCACAAGTGCAGCGCCTACCCATTATTATTTTTTTTTTTAATTATATACAGCTCCGAGCTGCTCTGGGGACTCCAACTCCCCGATTATCCTATCCTGAGCCACAGTGTAGCTTCAGTGACTTGTGTGTGTGACTGAGGGTATAACAGCGAAGGACTACGGTGCTTACCAGGAGTTGATGTTGTGACTTTGAATGTGACGGCAACCAGCTGTTTTCCTCCTGGAGTTGAGGTTCTGGTTCTTATGTGAAGACAACCAGCAGATTTGGTTCTTTCCAGCTGTGTATTGCTGTTGCTGATGTTTAGAAGTGAAATATGTGAAAACCTCACTTCATACTTGTTTTTCTCTTGTTAATTTATACACCCCCCGGCCACGTTCATGAACATGTATGATTATTATGGCCATCTGTATTTTTTTCATTTTCGGTATGTACGAATCTTCAAGTGTTTTTTTTTGTTGCATTCAGAATTGATTTGTGATTACTGCCCACTCAGTGAATGACATAAACTGATGAAGTTATGAATAGTTGCGTGTTATTTTGGTTCATGTTTAAGTTTTTGTTGTATTCTGAAAAGCTGTTACCTAACTTTGTTGTGAGGAAAATATACGTCCTTTGTAAACTCACACACATGCATGCACGCACACACTCACTCACGCAAGTACGTACACACATAAACGCTCAGACATACTCACTCAGACAGGAAAACGTGCATGCACATACACACACACACACACACGCACACGCACACACACTTGCTTTTTTATGCCACCAAATTTTATAAAATGTTGTCCCCCAAAATATATCTCAGTACTATGGAATAACTTATTTTCATTTGCTTTCACTTAGTTACTTAATTTATTTGTTAATGTTGGCTGACATTTTGATGCATTCTGCAGTGATTAAAACCCCTATCTTTAGGTCTAGAATAGGGAATCATTTTGACAGAAATGTCACACTTGAAAAGCAATTGTTGAATGTCTAGAAAATTAAAGAAAAAAAAAGTCACAGGTGTTACTGTTTTGATCTGTTCAGGTGCATACTGCAGTTGTTGATGTTTACAAGTAAAATGTTTGAAACCTCAAAAATGAAATTTATGAATGTCTAGAAAAACAAACAACAAACAACCGCAACTGAATGAGAGAAAAAACCAAAACAACCTGAACTGAACAGTTAAATAAGAAAAAAAAAAACAACCCAAGTGAACATTTAACCCTCTTGCGTTCAGATTCTCTGCACACAAAGTGCCCCTAGATTTTGCATTCCATCACGAAATCAGGTCAGGCACACATGCTTGCTTGCCATTTCCTCCTTCTAAGTACATACCAGCAGCTATAATACTTCCAAACTCTCAGCAGGCTTTGTACCTCTGGCCTGAGTGATGGTCACAGTGTGATGGAAATCTACTGTGTGTAAATTCTGGCGGGATTCGGGGGGGGGGGGGGCAGTTATTCAATCCGGGCAAATCCCAGGTCTGGGACTAAGAGGGTTAAATGAGAAAAAACAACAACCAACAACCCCATGTGAACAGTTAATATGAGAACTCCGATTGCAGTGGTCAGTTTGATGCTTACATGTGCAAAACCTGAAGAATAAGTGTTGCCAGTCCTTGCTCGAGCTGTATGGGCAAAGTTTCGTTGGTATCAGAGAATGGCGGGGCGATGCCTCTCGTCTCTTCAGTGCCGCTGTTATCTAGTGCTGGGGAGCTCGCTTCCTTCTTCTCGTTAGATTTTCTGTCAGGTGAACCAAGGAATGAAACACAAGTTTTGAGTAGGCCATTGTGTGCCGGTGGGAACAGAGACACGATTTACAAAAAAAATGCATACACAGGGACTGGATGTAAAAAAGCACATGAGTGCTGATTCCATTATCCTTGATATAAAAGAATTAAAAAAATAATAAAAAAAATAAACTGGGACTTTGCCAATTTTTCTTCTTCAACAAAATTAGAGATGAATTTCCTTGCATGATCTCCCAATGCTTTTCTATTTGTTCAAGGAATGAAACCAAGTTTGGAATAATCTGGGACTTTGCCACTTTTTTCTTCTTCAACATAATTAAATGTTATATAAAATAATACTTTTTAAAAAATGGATATCCTCGCATGATCTCCAATGCTTTTCTATTTGTTTTTGTTTTTTCCCCAGGAGTTTTTTTTTTCAAAGAACAGCATTATATTCAGAGCCTTTATTATTATTATTATTATATATTATTATTTTATATTATCATCATCTCATCATCACAATTCTCCTCATTTCTCAGGGTGGTTCTGTAGGTAAAGGTGTAGGTGTGAGTTCAATGTTCTGATGGTGTCATGCTTTACTTAGCGTCTTCAGGTTTCACCACTGCAGTCTTCCTCACACAGTTTGTGGCATACAGCCCTGCAGTCTTTGTGGTCTCAAGTTTTGGGGTTTTTTTGGTTTTTTTGGTCCTATAGCTGATCCAGGGTCAGGGAAGGTAAAGCAGCGAGGGAGAAGAGATGGGCGCCGCCCTCAACATGCTGGCCCCTAGAGAAGCTGAGGTCTTTGATGCCTTGCTCCCCTACAACCACACAGGTTATGGGACATCTTTACCTTACCTTACCTTTTACTTTATATGCTAGCCCCTAGAGAAGCAGAGGTCTTTGATGCCTCACTCCCCTATGACCACACAGGTTATGGGACACCTTTACCTTTTTTTACCTTTATAGCTGATACAGGGAGGATGACTTCTGAATGAAAGTGAAATGATTTGTGACATATCTCTCCCCTGTTGTTGTTTTTTTAACCATCGCCTGACAATGTGTTGATTTGTGTCTCATGTTGGCGGCTTTTTACATGGGGTAGAATTCCAAACAGGGAATGGATGTTGAATACATGTAAATGTTTTCTTGCTCTCTCTCTCTTTTAAGAAATGTTCTTCTCTTGCTCTCTCTCTCTCTCTTAGGAAATGTTCTTTTCTTGCTCTCTCGCTCTTGGGAAATGTTCTTTTCTTGCTCTCTCTCTCTCTCTTAGGAAATGTTCTTTTCTTGCTCTCTCGCTCTTGGGAAATGTTCTTTTCTTGCTCTCTCGCTCTTGGGAAATGTTCTTTTCTTGCTCTCTCTCTCTTGGGAAATGTTCTTTTCTTGCTCTCTCTCTCTCTCTTAGGAAATGTTCTTTTCTTGCTCTCTCTCTTAGGAAATGTTCTTTTCTTGCTCTCTCTCTCTTAGGAAATGTTCTTTTCTTGCTCTCTCTCTCTTGGGAAATGTTCTTTTCTTGCTCTCTCTCTTGGAAATGTTCTTTTCTTGCTCTCTCTCTCTTGGGAAATGTTCTTTTCTTGCTCTCTCTCTCTCTTGGGAAATGTTCTTTTCTTGCTCTCTCTCTTGGAAATGTTCTTTTCTTGCTCTCTCTCTTAGGAAATGTTCTTTTCTTGCTCTCTCTCTTAGGAAATGTTCTTTTCTTGCTCTCTCTCTCTTGGGAAATGTTCTTTTCTTGCTCTCTCTCTCTCTCTTAGGATATGGTTTTTTCTCACTCTCTCTCTCTCTTCTAGGAAATGTTCTTTTCTCACTCGCTCTCTCTTAGGAAATGTTTTTTTCTTGCTCGCTCTCTCTGGGGAAATGTTCTTTTACTCTCTCTTTGGAAATGTTCTTTTTTCACTCTCTCTCTTTTGATTCCAATCCTTTGTTCATCCTCTTGTCCACATATTATAAAACAGAAAGTTATGTTCCTCTGTTTTGTGACTATCCTTACTGTTTGTGAGCTCTTGTCTCTTAACCCTTAACCCTCTTGCATTTGAATTCTCTGAACACAAATTGCCCTAGATTCGCATTCCATCACGAAATCAGGTCAGGCACACATGCTTGCTTGCCTTTTCCTCCTTCTCAGTACATACCAGCAGCTATAATTACTTCCAGACTCTCAGCAGGCTTTGTACCTCTGGCCTGATAGAGCTTTGACATGTGGTAGCAATTAGCGATGGTCACTGCCTGATGGAAAGCTACTGTCTGTAAATCCTGGCAAATTTCGGTTAGGGATTCCAGGGGGGGGGCAATTATTCAATCCTGGCAAATCCCGGTTCGGGACTAAGAGGGTGGGTTTTTTTTGTTGTTTTTTCAGGCAGCTTGAATCATGAAGAGAAACAAGACTCTCTGAAGACGCTCGAACTGGGATTTTGTTTTTTTCATCAGTCAATTAGTTTCTTTTTGCACAAACTTGACTTCAAATAGTTTTTATGATGAAAATTTCAGGTGAAATTATCATCAGGCAAGTAGGTTCTGTTTTTTTGTTTTTTGTTGAAAAGACTACGACTTGGTTCACTTTGAATTCGCATGGTGCAAGGTCCACCAGTGGGAGCTAAGCATATATACCTACCTGTACACACACACACACACACACACACACACACACAACTATTACACTTAACAAAAATTGAGGGATCATGTTCCTATGTTAAACAAAATCCCAGTGGGGGTTTTTTTTTTTTTATTACACTCATTTTTAAAAGACTTTTAAAAAATGTGGGTTTTTTATTTATTTTTTTGGGGGGGGGTAGAGGTTAGGGTCGGGGGGGGGTGTACATATATATTTTTTCAGGTTTTTGTTGTGGACAGAAGCAAATGTTTCTGTGTGTTTTCTTGATATGTGAAAGTGTTGTAAAATCCATTTTGATTATTTAAAAAAGATTTTTTTTTTTTCATGTTGCTTAAAAATAAATGTGAAAACACTGTGTGTGGTGTGTGGTGTGTGTGTGTGTGTGTTGTGTGTGTGTGTGTGTGTGTGTGGAGAGAGAGAGAGAGAGAGAGAGAGAGAGAGAGAGAGAGAGAGAGAGAGAATTGAATACACACTTGCAAACATGATCCAATAATCAATCCTGCACACAATGTTTGTTTATTCAGTTTTTTATTTAATAAATGAGACAGACTAAAGACACAAATCAGCCAACACAATCATTGAAAAAAACAAAAAAATAAATAAACAAAAAATAAAAAACCAACAACTGATGTACACTATTTACATCTGGCACCACACACGAAAATGATCACTTAAAGAAAAAAAAAAATCCCACGGCCATTCAACTGAAATTCTTGAAACCATTAAAAAAAAATGAAGTCCTGGTCAAATCTCATTAAAAAACCTTTTGAATACATTTGTTAAAATTTTTTTTCAACTTTCTTTGAAATATTAAGACACACTCTTCACACAATATAGTTCTGAACACATGTCTGAAATATAGAAATTCCCCCCTTTCCCCCCCAATTGTTCTGAGCACAGCTATATGAAATTCTTACATTTTACAACATGTGATTCTGAGCAAATTCGAGAAAGCAGATGTCAATACAAAGCCTGTATCCATGTTACAAACGCAATCAACCTAACTTGAAAAAACACATGTGGAAATGCAATGATTTTATTTTAACACCCGTGAACTGTATAATGGAATGAAAAGAAACTACTTTGCTATCAGTTGTGAAAAACCTACACACAACCACTATTCTTGAAATCAAATTGTCAATAACACAATCACTGACAAAGCGAACTGAATCAAGTATTTTCATGTTTGTAAAACGACTAACTGCAAATCTTTTGAGTGACAACAATACTGCAGGTTCAACTGATCATAAAATTATTTATATAAATATATATATAATTTCTCGTAAAAAACCACCCCAAACTATCAAATTAATTCCTTATGTTCTCACATGTGCCCCATTCATTTCCTAGAACTTTTGTAGCTAGGATCTGAATAACACAAAATATTCAGACCTGGAGACAAAGTATTTCAAGAAAATTTATCAGGATAAAGCCACACCAGACCCTTGCTGAATAAAAACACGACTTTCATATATGAATATACTCTTATCTGAACTCCAACCAACCTTCACTTTCAACTGCCTCTTTCGCTGGTGATAAGATGCTGAAGGTGCATATCAAATCTCCCAGAGCGTTCTCGTTAAGCACCTTTTTACCCTTCCTTTCTTTCTTCCTAATTTTCTTGTGAAAACTTAAAAACCAATGATTGAGATTCTTTCCAAAAGAACGAAAAATAGGAAATATTTCAAACAACTGTGAAATGTGCATTGAGACTGTCCAGAAATACAAGATCACAAAGACAAAAAAATGAACACATTTATAAATGAACACAACAGCACCAACAAGAAACATAATTCATATATATATATATATTTTTTTTTACAAATTCATAATTTTAAAAAAAATTATTGCCAGAGTGCAACACAAGATCTAATCTCAAACCAGCAAGAACTGTTCATCACTGTTACCACTCATGTCTAAGACATTTCAACTTGTACAACATAAACACATTTTATTTAAAAAAAAAAAAAGAAGTTCCCTTATATATTATGATGCGCTTTACAGTATTCAAGTACAAACAAATATCATATTCATACATCATATCTACAGGCATGAACTGTAAGCACATTTTGGATTTAGGTGTGCCAGCCAGTACATATTAATACTGGTCTGCCAGTTTGAATGAGCCCAGTTTGCTGGGCTGTTACCATTCGCAAGAAATACCAGTACAAACGTGTGTGTCTCCATAGACCCCCCCCCCCCCCCCAAACCAAAAAAAAAACCAACAAAAAACTCACCAAAAAAAACCACTCACAAAAGTAGATTTCATGTGTACCAGCCTAACAGGAAATATCTGACATCTTGCTAAAAAGAAAAAAAAAAAAAAAAAATAACTTGGGGACATTTTTCTTAAGAGCTGTGGTTGCATACCAGAAAACATGGCTTCCATCATAACCAGAGAGGAGGCTGGCAGTGGATTGAGAGTGCCCTGTAACAGGACACAGATCTATCACCACTATCAGGAAGCCAGTTTTCTGACTGCCAGAAAAGGAAACAAGACAGGAAATCATACCAAGATAATTTTTTTTAATGAAAAGAAGAAACACCCTTTGGTGATTATTAAACCACTAAAGGCAGGAGTGAAGTGGTGTCCTAAACTGGGATATTTTAACTGGTGAAGAAAGAACCTCTCGTCATAACTGCATAAGATTCAACCTACCATCCAATTTATCAGTCAGCTATAGGATTCTTGACATACTGCATGCCCTATGTACATGGCCATATTTCAATGATCATGACTATAGCCATTTACTCTATACACACACACACACACACACACACACACACACACACACACACACACACACACACACACACACACACACAAAGATCTGAAAAGTACACAAGCCTTTTAAGAAAACTCATCAATTGACATAACCAAAACATCAAAGACAAAAGGCTATTCCTGTCATACTACTGTAAAAAGCTTTTGCCACCAAATGCTGAAGGTGGAATTAAGGTTTTGGCAAGCTTCCAGTACGCTACATACATAACCTAGGATTGTATCTGGTCTGTTACTCGTGAATACAGAAACTGTTCACATCAAGACTAAATCGTTGTGAATAAAAGGGTTCTTTTTTTTTTTTTTTTTTTTTTGAAATACGTTTTTCACACTTTTTAGCCATAATCCATGCTGCAATATTGAAAGGCATATAAAAATGTGCAATCACTGACCAATGTTCATGTGTAATATGTCAGTGTATTCATGGAAGATTTTGTTTTAAATATAAGTAAATACTTAAATATACTTGAATACTATAAAGCGCATATTTGTGAAACATATTTCTGAAAAATATCCATTGATCACCAGAGATTCTTCTTCTTCTTTGTCAAATGCTTAAATAACTACTATTGTTGTCTGTCATATGAGTGAAAAAGGGTTGTGCTGCCATTAAGCGCCTGACAAGTCAGGCCCAGCACATCCGACTTTGGCATGACCAGTGATCGAAAACCAAGGGAATGAACCACAGGCATTAATAAACCCCCTGGAACTGCAGACTGAAATCTAAAAGGGCACAACTGAAGAAACTGCTGAATATATTTAGTTTTTTTTTTTTTAACTTCCTTCAAAACTAATGCTGAAGTAAGCTCAGAAACAACATTCAGCATCAGGTTAGCTTAGGTATCCAAGAATATCGCACAGACAATTCAAACAAATGAAATCAAAGAACAACATTACCTGCGACCTTTTTCTTTACTTATTTCCAAAGCTTTTTTTTTTTTTTTTTTATCTTTAGATTGATAGAATTTCTTTTCACAATCAGTTATTCTTCCAACCAAATTTTTTGGTCAGTTGTGACTATTAAAAAAATAATGAAAAAGTGCCCAATTTGTGACGAGATCAATGATTCAAAAGAAGACTTCATGCCTATTTAACTCGGGTACAAAAACTCTTGTCAAGTATGTGGGGATCACGTTCTCTTCAACAAACAGATGGTGTGTGTGTGTGTTGTGTGTGTGTGTGTGTGTGTGTGTGTGTGTGTGTGTGTGTGCGTGTGTGTGTGTGTGTGTGTGTGTGTGCTGCTGCTGCGTGTGTGTGGTGTGTGCTTGTGTGTGTGTGTGTGTGTGTGTGTGTGTGTGTGTGTGTGTGTGTGTGTGTGTGTGTGTGTGCGTGCGTGCGTGCGTGAATGTGTGCATTTCACTGTCCGAGATTTCTATCTGTTACATATCCTAAGATGCCAGAGATCATCAACACACAGCAAGTAAGTTTGTATGGTACTTTCTGCAAACAAGCAGCAAAAAAAACAAAAACCATCCCAAACCCAAACTATTTCACATAAGCCACATACAATATTGCCTTTTCTTTTTTTCTTCTTTTTCTTTGACTTTCTTAAAAAATTATGTACAAAGATTCAAAAACAATATCCTATGACATTCTCCAATGTGGAACAGTGTCTAAAATATCCTTCACAACAAAATAATGTACACACACTGAGATCTGTACAGCACACAATGTTGGCAAGAAAGCTCATCACTTCATGAACACTGCCTGTTTTAACCAAAAAGAAAGGGCAAGGGGGGGAAAAATATGTTCGTAATCAACATCAAATATTGCACTCCAAGGGGGTGTGGTCTTAATAACATGTGCAACATGTCCACTCCACACACAACTTTATCATATATATATATATATAAGGTTTGTGCACACTGACTCACAAACACACAAGCACACACACACTAAAGACAGGATGGGAATGCATACATACATGCTGTACACACATACACACAGCTTACTCTGAAATGATGGAACAGAATTTTCTTGATAAATTCTTTCAGGCGTTAGCAGTAACTGTCTCTACTATGTGATTACTACTTTTTTTGTTTGTCTGCTTGTTTTCGGTGTATTTATTATTTTTTTTTTAAGAATTTTACTTCTATCACTTCAGATTTTTCCAAATGTTATATCCTACAGCACAGATGTTGGCTCACTCATTTCTTAAGACCCTGTCACCAGAAAAGTAAAAAAAAAAAAAAAAAATCAACAGAGTTGGCTACAATCAAAGCAACAAATTTAAACAACAGCTACTGGACACATACAACGCAGACAAAACATTCACCCCCCCCCCCCCAAAATGTCTTGTACAGAAAAATTATCCAGACCAAGAGGAAACAGACCACTGTCTCCTGCCTATTAAATCAGTATAAAATGCCAGATCGCACAACCATCATTTCACACTGCCAGCTGACCTGACAAATCTCAAATAAACCAATGCCTTCTAGAAAAAAAAAGGGTCCCAACAAAACAACTCCAGACACTAACAAGACACCCCAAACTGACGTTCTGATAAAGGAACTGTAAAAGTGCCCCCCCCCCCCCCCCCCCGAACACTAGGACTGACATCAAGACAATCCAAGCAAAGCAGCAGTGAAACTAGGCCGATTTTTGGAAGGGGGAAAAACAAAACAAACCCACGAAGCAAAATCATGCCATGTTCACAAGCACAAAGCAAAATCATGCCAAGTTTACAACCAAAAAGCAAAATCATGCCATGTTCACAACCACAAAGCAAAATCATGCCAAGTTTACAACCACAAAGCAAAATCATGCCAAGTTGACAACCACAAAGCAAAATCATGCCAAGTTTACAACCACAAAGCAAAATCATGCCAAGTTTATAAAAAGCCTACTGTGCCTCCGGCTCCAGTCATCACAAAAAGAGCAGACATTGCACACCAAACTGAAATCTGCAGCTGCGAACAGGAGCACCAGTGCTGCCTACATCTGCAGGCTAGGTAGATACAGCAGGTAAAGGTAAAGGTGTCCCATAACCTGTGTGGTCGTAGGGGAGTGAGGGTCAGAGACCTCAGCTTCTCTAGGAGCCAGCTTGTTGAGAGCGGCGCCCATCTCCTCTCCCTCGCTGCTTTACCTTCCCTGACCCTAAAGAGGGCAGGTACCCATTTACAGCTGGGTAATCTGGGGGAACTATACTGTAGCCAAGGCTACAATGGTTACCCATCCAACTGGTAACCACGCTCGACGCTGCTCAACCTTGGCTGGGGGAAAGCGAGCGCTTCTAACCACTGAGCTATCCTGTCCCCAGATACAGCAGGACATTAATTAAATGTTGTCTTTGACAGATGTACATCCTCTGAGGTTTACAGCTTACAGCTTTAACAAAAACTTAACAGCCTTGTCCGATTTTTGTTTATTTTTGTTTTTTGTTTTTTGCAAGAAGGTAAAATTTTGTCCAATTTTCCACAGCTCATGAAAGAACCTTTTCAATCCTTTTTTTCATTTTAATCTGAAATAAACACTGATGCAAACGAAGCAAGAAAACAGAGAGAGAAATGACATTACACATATTCATAATTTAAAAAAAACAACAATTGGCAATAGCAGTGAGCGATTTGAAATGATATGAAACAGCAGTGATAGAGTAGCCAGCACAGACTGAGTAAACAGAGTACACAGCACAGACTGAGTAAACAGGTAACAACAGAGTACACAGCACAGAGTAAACAGAGCACACAGACGAGTAACAGAGCACACAGCACAGACTGAGTAAACAGAGCACACAGCACAGACTGAGTAAACAGAGTACACAGCACAGACTGAGTAAACAGAGCACACAACACAACGAGTAAACAGTGTACACAGCACAGACTAGTAAACAGTACACAGCACAGACTGAGTAAACAGAGTACACAGCACAGACTGAGTAAACAGAGTACACAACACAGACTGAGTAAACAGAGTACACAGCACAGACTGAGTAAACAGAGTACACAGCACAGACTGAGTAAACAGAGTACACAGCACAGACTGAGTAAACAGAGTACACAGCAAGTACACAGCACAGACTGAGTAAACAGAGTACACAGCACAGACTGAGTAAACAGAGTACACAAAGATACACAGCACAGACTGAGTAAACAGAGTACACAACAGAGTACACAGCACAGACTGAGTAAACAGAGTACACAGCACAGATGAGTAAACAGGTACACAGCACAGACTGAGTAAACAGAGTACACAACAGAGTACACAGCACAGGTAAACATAGTACAACAGAGTACAACAGACTGAGTAACAAAATACACAGCACAGACTGAGTAAACAGAGTGCAGCAGTTCAAAGTAACAAGTTTGTCCTACTCCATGCTTGAGAGTTACAGTTCACACACCTTTTGAAAATGGCCAAGCACATGTATCAGCAGATAACAGCATAAAAACAAAGCAACTATTTCAACAACAACAAAAAAAGTTATCTCTTAAATCTGGACACTAATTTCAAGAACTGGCCTTCTTGAATACTGCACATCTTTAATGAGCAAGCATCACCTTCAAAATGAAGATCTGAAGAAGAAAGAAACCAGTCACTTTATCTCACCAGATTCAAAGTACATACATGTAAAAGGCATCCTCATTATTTTTAAAAGCATTGATGAACTGAAAGAGCTCTCCATTTTACGAGGTGACTCGCTCACCAAGACCAAAAATCATGATAGCCAGTGGTCCTATCCAGGGTGATGTGCTGCAAGCAATTTGGATGGACAGATTGGTATATAAAGAAGAAAAAGATGTAAAACTTACAACTACATTGTAAAAAGGAATACTTGATTTAAAACTGTTACCAACATAACATGTATACATTGTCACGATACAGTACCTTAATACTGTTGCCTGTACTGTGCACATGTATGATCTATAGATAAGAAAACAACTGATATGATGACCATATAAATATAAGCCAATGACTCATGGTGTTGCTCTTAGAGGTAAATAAAACTCAAATGCTTGCCCTGCTCATAACTTTCCTTTTCTGTATTTGTTTAAAAACTAATCGTGACCTATTTGTAATAGTGATTATTTGTATCCAATGGTGACGTCAAACAGCACTTACCACTGCATTCATTGCTCATCTTCAACTTAAGTATTCCAAAAATGTATTACTGTTATTGTGGACACCCATGTCATTCACATATTCATGATAATCAGTGAAGCAACAAAAGTCAATTTTCAAAAAACATGGATAAAGAAACAACACTCCATAACTGATCTCCAAAACGTATATCATCATAACAACACTAGTATCAAGACAACAACCAGTAGTGTAAACAGTTCAGAGGACTCACAACTTTCACAACACAATTTCAACAATAGCAAAAATGTCTCCTGCAATATCCTAACCCTCTTGCATTCGGATTCTCTGAACACAAAATGCCCCTAGATTTCGCATTTCATCACGAAATCAGGTCAGGCACACATGCTCGCTTGCCTTTTCTTCCTTCTAAGTGCATACCAGCACCTTTAATTACTTCCAGACTCTCAGCAGGGTTTTTACCTCTATCTTGATAGAGTTTTGGCATGTGGTAGCAATTGGTGATGGTCACAACGTGATGGAAATCTATGTGTGTAATCCGGGGATTGGGATTCAGGGGGGGCAATTAATCAATCCTGGCAAATCCCGGTTCGGACTAAGAGGGTTAAGAAAACAAGAAACTTCCTTTTGCAAAAGAACAGCATTTCATGACTCAGTCAAATTTGACGACAAAAAATAAATACAAGCAGTGCATGGTGTCCAGTTTTCTTACAACCAAAATGTAAATCAGGTTTGACAATGGTGTCTAAAATGGCTGAGACGAGAAAACACCCAGACAACCTTTTAATGGCAGGATCAGTAGTGACTAGACACCGTTTCATTTCAATCCAACAAACTTTAGGCATGGACCTCTAAACTTCTGTTGTGCGTAGTAGTTGTTTTTTTTTTTAAAGAGTATGGTCTGAACAGTTTGGGTTTTTTTATTAAAAAAAAACTGGCCTTTCCTTTTTCATCACTGAACAAGGAACTTGTATCAAAGAACAAAAGCAGTTGTAGCATTTTTTTAAGATAAAAAAAAGAACATATATTATTGTAAAAAAAAAAAAAAAAAAAAAACCCACAAAAATCCTTTTGTTTTGGCACAGAAGACAGAGCAAAGATTTGGATTTTTTTTCTTTCAAATTAAGAATATTCCTTTCCAGCAGTACCAATTACATATATCAACTTGTGCTCAAAATTATTTTGAATGGTGTGCACAGTGTTTTTGGTTTATATATTTGTAAAATATCAGTAAACAAAATCCCACAAGTGATCTGAATCTTATACATACATGACTTTGAAAGATAATTTAGGAAAGAGTAGAATGGGAAATGATTTACTAGTCGTACAACTTTACACAGCAGTTACAGAGGTCATATTCCCACATATATCACTTATAGGTCCCGCGGCTTGAGCAAGTTGAGTTTTGTGCATTGCAGTATGTTGAGTGTGCAGGTGCTGTAGCCTGTATTATGCTCTGTCGTATGTGGCTGATAACCACAGGGTCATTTTTGTTCCATTCTACTTTTTTTCCTTCTCTTTGTTCATAAAGACCCAATCAAAAGTTACAAAAAAAAAGAAAGAAAAAAAAAGTGAAAAAGCAAAAAAATCAGCAAATAATAATCATTTTTCAAGCGCTCTACACATCAAGTGCTTGAAAGGAAACACAAAAAAAAGAGATGCTGAGCCCTGGTGGCATTGCAAGAAGCTCCTACTGTAGATAGCGGTAACGGAGACAGTGGAGTTACACATGATAAAATCAAAATGCATTCAGAATACATTCAATGCTAGCTCTTCTGAAAAACTGAATTTGAAAAAAAAAAAGAAAGAAAAAAAAAAGTAATATATACCACTTTCAGTCACAACAGATTTCTTGGTCTGAAATTTAGGCTGCTTTCCCTAGGGAAAGCGTGTCACCACAAGAGCGCTGCTAGTCTACCCTTTCCCCCCTATTTTCCTGACAGCATTTGTGTATACATGCATTTCCCTAGAACACAGGCTTTTTCACAGCCTAATTTTTCCAGAAACAGTTCTTTTGAAGCCATGAGTTCTTTGACATGTGTTATAGACGAGTTTAATACAGGACCTCGGTTTATTGTCTCATCTGAAAGACTAGTACCAAGACCATCATCATCACACAAGGATTAGTTGATGTGGATTAAGTTTGGGTTCGAATGAGGACCGAACCCGTGACTTCTCACTGTCTAGACAGGTGTGTAAATTACCTCTAGACCCCCTGATCAGTGCGACAACAGGTACGCAATACCCTTTTTGCCATTACTACCTTCATCCTCTATCATTTCTCCTTTTTTGTTAATTTTCCTCTCTTAAGAAGTGACTAACAAAAACAAAAAAAAACAAAAAAGAAAAAAGAAAACAAGGTGTTTTAGTTCTCGAAGGATGATAGACCCATATACTTTCAAAGCTTCTACAGACAAGAACCCTTTTTCCCCCCAAAAAATTAAAAAAAAAAAATTTTGGTTCTGTCATATTTTCATCACGTAACAATATGCATCCAGCAACTGTTACTGTTTTTCTTTATTTTTTAACCAAAGCAAATTATATGAACACACATGAACTGAATCAATGTAATAATAATCAGAAAGCTTTAGTTTGATTTCTTTTTTGGTTGATGTCTAGTTTTCAGTATCCATCATTCACTTCTGACATTAGTAGTAGTATGGGTCATTGAGCTCAGGGGGGAAAAACCAACAAACCCCCCCCCCCCCCCCCCCCCCCCCCACTGCTAATGAGACATATAGTGGAAGTGGTGCAGCTAATTCTCACAGCGAAACTGGCCACACAGGTTCAGAACAGTTGATAAAAATAATGTTTGTTTCTTTATTTAACTGAATACAAAATACTGGCTATAACTAAGTATAACAGGTGGGTGGCCATTTTTTTCTTCACTCTCACAGGTAGTGCATCATGTCTGTCAGTTTAGGACTTGTGCAGCAGCAAATTTTCATAGTGAAATGGCTACAGAGGTTCAGAACAAGATTTTTTTTTTTACTGCCCCCTCCCCTCCCAAATTACTTATATAACTGCCTTGGCAGGTGGGCTTTTTTTTTCTTTATAGGTACTGTTAAAAAGTTTTAAAAAGTTAAAGTCTGTCCCGAGCCTAAGGCTCATCAGGCCGGTGCTTATCCCGGTTTCTGTGGCATTAAGCGACTGAGAGTCATAGACTCCCCCTGGATAGGACGCCAGTCTATTGCAGGGTTAACCCCCAACACAAGGTTGGTACCCCTTTTACACCTGGGTGGGGTGAGAAAATAGCCGTAAAGTGCCTTTTCCAAGGGCACAACACCATAGCCGAAAGCTGGGATCAAACCCGCAACCTTTAGATTACGAGTCCAACACCCTAACTACTGGGCTACAGCGGCGGCTATAGGTACTGTAGTATTTCAGTAAGTTCAGGTCTTTTCAAGGTGTCATAGTATGCAGATCATTCCGTATCTCAACCCTCATCTAAATCATCCCTTGATTAAGGTATGTATCCTTTAACCAGCTGCATATATTCATAATCCAGTATTCTGTACTGAAAGACTCTCATTTTGATGAAATAACAGTATTAGCAAACAAAGGCCTACACATTACAGCAGCATACAAAAATGAAGAAAAACACATCAAATAAAAAGTTCACCATAAAACAAAAATACACATAAAACCATCCATTGATTCTACTGGTCTGCGAGTCATTCTTCTTTTGTTGCTGCGTAAAAATAAAAACCAACTAAAATTATTCATCTTTTGGCACGCTGAATTATCTTTCAAAATGTATTTATAAATTTAAAACAAAACTGTGTATAATACATAACACAGCAGCTTGCTGTAATGACAGGCAACTTTCTGCTCCCAAGCTGGTGAAAAGTTGTGTGTCTTATTCATACCATGCAACATATCCATTTGAGATGGTCCTCCCCTTCAACCCCCCCCCCCCCTCCCAAACCACCTCTCCCTCCTTCCTTCTGAGCCTTTTTCTATAATTCAAAAAAAAAAAGAGGAAACATCATGAGATTCATTACAATCATAACACTGACAACAGACAAGCCAACAGTTGTGATATTCATATCCTACTAAGAAAATACAAAAAAAACCCAAACAAACAAAAATTCCATGAATCTAAGCTGTAGTCCATGTGGAGCTTTAAAAGAAAGTATTTTGGTGGTATCCAATGTATTATAAAATGAATATACTGTTGTGTTTTTGTGATCTTACAATATTTAATGTGATACACTGAAGCAAACCATCTCTAGCTTTCCGGCTTGGCTTTACACACACTCACATACATGCCCACTTACACATTTTCATATGAACATGGTATAAAAGTTTTTAACAACACTGAAATTTCTCAGAACACAGTTTTAATTCCTATATACATAATACCAAGAATAAGAACATATAATTTACAACCTCAGATGAAAAAAAAATCATCCGTGAACACAATTTCAACTTCAGTGGTTCAGATGAAAAAAAAACCTGTCAACACAGTTTCAGTTTCTGACAAGTTTGCAAATGAGAACAAAATTTCAGTTTCAGACTAGAGGATGTCTTTTCTAAACTTTTTTTGCTCCCAAATAACTTACTCTTCTCTCTGTGACTCTGCAAGAAGAAGAGGGGGGGGGGGGGGGGGTTATTAAAAAACCAAACCAAACCAAACCCTAGAACAAAGCAACCCCCCACCCCCCAAGCAACTGATATTTTCACAGAAATCTCAGATTTAAGTCTAAAATAAAACAGTTAAGTAAAAGAGAGTATCAGGAAAAACCCTTACATCAAACAAATAAATATTAAAGTAAACACCCCCATCCCCCGAATAAAAAGCATTTCTTCAAAGGTTTTTAAAAAACAAAACAAACAAAAAACGCAAAAAAACCCTCCTCAAGACAAGCAAACAACCCTATGCCTAAAAAAAAAAAAAAAAAAACCCTAAAAAAATAAGAAAATGCACACATCTCACCCAATACCAAACTCTTAATGATTAAGCTACTGCGAGAAGTTGTCTTTCTGCAGCCACAAATAAGACACATAGACTTCAATACCTGTGACCTATTCATCAATCCATTCATGCAAATTAGTAGTTCATATGATTGTTATGTTTCATTCTTCCACTTTTCAAAGGCTTTAACAGAATGAAAACACACAGCATCAAACATTTTTAAAGCACGTCTTTAATTGATAAAAACTCGAAGGCAACTATAATCTGTGGTTTCTTGACATGATTAAAAGCATTAACAATTAAAAACATAAAACTTTATCCTGAAAGTCAGAATGCGGGTTACCTTACAATAAATTTAGTGGGCAAAAATGGTCACATACACCAACATCTCGCTATTGGTACACCTCGGAGCGGTAACACACACACACACACACACACACACACACACACACACACACACACACACACACACACACACACCCAAAACAACAAAATATATATTATATAATTTCCAATATTTAGAATGATACCGATTGTACAACTTCTTTGGCATTTTCTGTTTGTGCAGGTCAAATCCTGTGCATACATTATTAGAGCAAATAAAAGTGGATTCAAAAGAAAATGAATATATATGTAGACTCTGGGCCATGCTTTAACTTGTATGGATCTCAGATCATCTTAACTACTTTCTAATTAACTAATTCAGCATGATATTTAACTTTTTCAGTTCTGAGTGTGAGTGAAAGAGAAAGAAAGAGAAGGAGGAGGGGACAGGAGAAGAGAGAGAGAGAGAGAGAAGAGAGAGAGAGAGAGAGAGAGAGAGAGAGAGAGAGAGAGAGAGAGAGAGAGAGAGAGAGAGAAGAGAGAGAGAGAGAGAGAGAGAGAGAGAGAGAGAGAGAGAGAGAGAGAGAGAGAGAATGTGTGTGTGTGTGTGTGTGTGTGTGTGTGTGTGTGTGTGTGTGTGTGTGTGTGTGTGTGTGTGTGTGTGCATGTGCGTTGTTGTTGTTGTTGCTTTGATTTTACGTGTGTTTACTCAAAGTGATATAAGACGATGGGACAGGAAGGGGAGGGTCTATTATGTGTGTCTTTGATTTTACGTCTGTTCACTTAAAAGTGATATTAGGGTCTATTATGTCGATGGATGTGTGTAGTGCATGTGCGAGCATGCATGTGCATGCATGCGCGCACCATGTTACAAGTATGAATGAAATATGGAGCAGGAAACTTTTAACAATCCTTATTTAAAACAAAACCATTAAAACACTGCTGTCTGATGCTTCATCTAAGATGAGTTTGCTGCATGGTCTCACTTTGAGAGATTATTTGTTAAAAATCTGATGAGCAATTCAAATATCAACACAGGGAGAGGAGGAGGGGGGAGGGGGGGATAGTCTAATGGCTAAAGTGTTCCACTCTTTCAGACAGTCTGGGATTGTGCTACCAAGAAGACGGCCTTTTGGGGAAATTTTACCCTGGAATTGATATCAGCACTGGCTCTGCTCCCTTAAAATCCTTCGGATGAGACTATAAACCGAGGCCCCATGAAAAATGCACAGAACATCTTGCAAACACATTAAAAGCTTGTTCCACCTTTTAGATGAGTACGCCACTTCATGCTGGTAAGAATGCATGACGAAAAAAAAAAAAAAAAAAAACAAACCTGCATCCACACAGGTGTTAGGTTTAGACACCCTCCCCAAAGTCGGAATGCGGCTTCCTTAATGGGGGGGGGGGGGGGGGGTGGTAAAAACAGTCGCTTATAAATGCAAAATCTCACCATTGGTAAACCTCCTAACTAACTGAGCAACAACAGCGAACAAAAATTGAATTCTGAACTGTATGACCTACCTGGAATAGGGCACACTGCATATATATATTCATGACTATATCCTTACAAGCTTTTTTTTCTCCCAAAAATCTTAACTCAGAGTATCAGCCCATACCAAGCCAAGCTGTTTCCCTGTTCAAGCTATATTACACTGAAGAGTCCAGCAGCAACCAGCAGCATTGGGCCCACAGAGTTGAGGTAATCTTGTATCAGATAATTATAATCTAAAACTAGTTGATTACTGTGTGACTGATTTGTTATCAATGTTACTACTATTTGTCTGGGATTGCTGAATGCCGCTAATATCAATGATGGAAAATTTTCACGACCTAAAAAAAAGAAAAAAGGATAGAGTCATTACTGCAAACATAGTTAAATATATAATTTATATACTTCAGTTGGAGTAATGTATCTGCCCCATGAAGACACTAGATGGATGCTTCGAGTCTTCTTAGAAACAAAAAAACACCATATATACACACAACAGTTCAAAGACACAATTATTTTCAGGGTACTAGCACACACAAAAGCCAGGTACTACTGGCATCCAAGGTTGTCAACAGTGTTGTTTTCAACCAACCGTTCACTATCGCTCCTTTGTGCAGAGTTCACAGTACAGGTAGCCTGACGAGGTCTTGATTAAACGAGCGTTACTTAAATACACCATTACTGCTGTGTCACTGTACATGTCACACACTTTCCAAACAGCAGAACGACTTCTCCTTGGTGTCACCCTGCTCTCGTGTCACAGCTAGATATTGCGTTGATCACCAAACACAGAAGCAGAATACACACGACATTATTGCACCATACAAAATCAATATTAAAAAAAAATAAACAACATAACCACCATGGTTTTCTCCACCACCTGATCATCACCGACATAAAAAAAAAAAGATTCGCCTACAAAACACGCATCACACTCCTTCCACCTTCTAAAAGATAGCCAACAGGTGTGGGCGTTGCTTGTGACTCGACTGCTGACCAGTACAAATTGAGCATGGACAGCACAGGTCACACGATCCACATCAAAACCTCCTTTCGGCTGATCATGAACAAGAACAGCATTAGAAAGAAAAAACAAAAAAACACCCAACTTTTCTTCTGCAGACACTGAAAGCTGGTGATGCTTCCAGCCTGCACTGGTGTCACACGTGTTACATAGAGTCACGAGTTACATACGAGTCACCTCTTATGTACTGGTCATGTGTTACATACCGGTCACGTGTTACATACTGGTCACATGTGACACACCGGTCACGTGTTACACCACCAGTCACACCAGTCACGTGTGACACCACCAGTCACAAGTTACACCACCAGTCACGTAACGCGTTACATACCAATGGTGCTGTTGTGGCGTGTCTTGCGGGCCCCGGGCTCGTCCTCCCCGTTGGTGCCTGCCCTGGAGGAGTGGGACAAGGCCTCCGTCTTGTTGAAGTCGATTTTGGCGTAGCTGGACGAGGACTCAGGCATGGACACACTGCTGATGGGGGAGGTGGGCGACTGGCTGGGAACGCCCCCTGAGGCCCCCGCGCAGTCCGAGAGAGCCGGGTTCAAATCCAGCTCCAGGTAATGCGAGGTGTGAGGCTGCTGCTGCTGCTGTTGCTGCTGCTGCTGCGGCTGCTGTGGTTTGACCTTCAGCCCACCACCACACACCTGGGAGCCAGCGCTGCTGCCGCTTCCGTGGATTGTCAGGTTGGCGTAGGGAGCCATGAAGGGCTCCACCGTCAGCCCCCCCCCACCACCACCCCCCTCCTTCCCCGCTTTGGCGCCGTCCCCAGCTTCCGTGACAGCGTCGGCTTCGTGATGGTAACAGATGATGGGGGGGGAGGGCTCGTTGGCGCCGATGTTGATGTAGTTGCGGAACGCGTTGTTGTCCTCGGCGATGTCGGCGGCGGCAGGCAGGAAAACGTCGGAGTCCCCCCCCGCGTGGAGAGCGATGTCGTCGGGGTTGAGCCCACCGGGGCTGTCCCCCGCCACGACACAGGGCAGGTCAGGGAGCAGGGACTGGTGGCTGAGGTCGTCCGGGGGGCAGGGGAAGTTGGAGACGGCGTCCTGCCCCTCCTCGTCCAGCAGGTTCTCCATGGACGAGGGCAGGATCACCGCGTAGTTCACCTGCGCTCGGTTCCCCCCCCCGTCCCCGCCCCGGTGACCCGGCCGGTTCATGAAGTCGATCAGGGGGGACGACTCCTCGATGGGGAAGGCCCCCGACCTCAGCCCCGTGTTGATGTACTGGGGACTGTCAACTGGCACCACT
Source organism: Stramonita haemastoma (assembly GCA_030674155.1). Lineage (NCBI taxonomy): Eukaryota > Metazoa > Mollusca > Gastropoda > Neogastropoda > Muricidae > Stramonita > Stramonita haemastoma. The sequence continues at coordinate 60,092,799 of CM060327.1, read as the reverse complement.
CCGTTCATGTACTGGTGCTCCGCCAGAGAGGAGGGGGAGGAGGAGGGGCGGGTCATCAACCTCATCTGCAGCGTGTTCCCCGGGCTGGAGCCCCCGGCCATGCTGAACGTCGTCTGCTGCTGGGACTGCTGCAAGGGCTGGGAGAAGGTGAGGGGGTGGCTGGTGGGGTGGGGGGTGTGGGTGAACATTGCGTGGGAGCCGGCGCTGCTGCCACTGCCCCCGTTGGTGACGGCGCCCCGCAGCTGGTCCTCCTCACCAGCGCGGTGGATGCTGTCCTGCACGGTGATGAACAGGTCCTCTGCGTGGTGGCACTTGAAGGCGTAGATGCCCGGCCCCGTCTGGCACCGCCGCCCGCACTCGAAGGAGAACAGGTCTGCGTCGAAGCCGTAGCGCCTCAGGCACCGCAGCGGCCAGCGGATGTCCTCCTTGCCTTTCTGTTTGGGGTGGGGTTTTTTTTAAGGGAAAAGTGTGGTTATAAAACATATTTTCTATTTTGTACCACTTTATGTGTGAGAGTTGCAATATCAACGTGTGAGAGTTGCAATACCATTTTGGTTCATTAACCCTTACTACACTGAATATCTGCTGACATTTACTTCCCCTATCCTAAATTTCTGCCCCAAGCGTCGTCGTAAACATGTGAGAGTTGCAACATATTGCAAGGGGAAGTGTTGTTGTAAAATGTGTGAGAGTTGTCGATGTCGTTTTGGTGCATTAACGTAACGTCATGCTAATCACAAGCGCTTTGATTTGTTTTTACAAGATACAGCGCTATATAAATTCCATGTATTATTATGATTATTATTAATCACCATAAATCACTGTATTTCTAACATCCGAATTCTTTTATGTCATGGATAATGAGTAAGATTCATTTTAGGTCTAATGCCATTTTGCAAATTGCATGCATAATTATATGAATATGTGTGTGTGTGTGTGTGTGTGGTGGTGTATGTGTGTGTGTGTGTGTGTGTGCGGTGTGGTGTGGTGTCGTGTTTGACTGCATTGCACATGAATATGTGTATCAACAAATGAACTTGCCTGGAAATTGCATGTGTATACATGTACACATGCGCAATTATCTGTAACAGTGTTAAGTGTGTGCACGCAGGTGTAACAGCTGTAAGCATTCATGGTTGTCAAGTCTTCAGGGTGCCCCCACGGTGTACCAGACTATGAGAATGGATAGATATAAGATAGATAGACAGACAGGACCGACAAGACAGACGACAGGAGAGACAGACGAGACGAGAACAGACAGACGACAGACGAGACAGACAGACAGACAGACAGACAGACGAGAAGAGAAGAGAGAGAGAGAGAGAGAGAAGAGAGAGGACAGGACAGGACAGGACAGAGAGAGACAAGACAAACAACAAGACAGACAGACAGACAGACAGACAGACAGACAGATAGATAGATAGAGACGATAGATAGATAGACATAGCATTCATGACCCACCTGATAGAGGACGAGGTGGGAGGCAGCCACCTTGATCTTTCCAGGGTTGAGCTTCACGCCCTGGCCGTCCACATTGTAGACACGAAACGTGAAGCCGTCCCCAGCATCACTGGGCATGTCTGAGTATGTACACCCCATCACTGGTGAGAACTGGGCCACTGCAGTCCACTACTGACTGGTCTGAGAAGTAATCTGCAACACCAGAGAAGACAGGCTGTTAAATGAAATGTGGCACTGACAAAGATAGTATAGCGCTATCTTTTAGTTTAGACTGTATTCCAGTTTGTTGATTTGTTTTTCCTTTTAATTTTTTTTTATGGTTAATAATCTGGAACACAAGAGAAGAAAAGCTGTTACAATAAAATATGGTACTGAGATATACACAGCACCATCTCTATTTTAAATATATTTCAGTTTGTTAATTTGTTTGGGTTTTTTTTCCCCCAAATTTTTCATGGTTAATGTAAAGTTAAACAAAACGCTTCATCTCTCAACTGGACATTAAAATCACACATACATTCTCATCACAAAGAAATGAATATAATTTCATTGACAGTCTAAAACTGCAAAAACATCTTCCCATCAAGAAATTTCTTATACTTTTTTTTTAATTACCTAAAAAGAAAACAAAAACAAAACAAAAAACTCCAACAAACCACCCAAACCAATTTTCTACAGACAAAATTTTCAATCTATTGCTATTGACATCAAAGTCTAAATGACCATGACTACCCAATGCTAGTGAAAGGCACTTCACTATTCACGTTACAGATTTCAATGATGAACACAACTCCCCTCTATGTCTATCAATTTTAAAACTGCACTTGAGTGACAAACTGTCACACCCTCTCCCCCCCCCCCCAAAAAAAAAAAAGAAAAAAAAAAAAGTAGCAGTAAAACACAGAAGATTTTTAACATACGCCACACTTCCTACAACACAACACTGTTAGTGTAAACACTGCAACGCAAAAAGCTTTCAGCCACTTTGCAATAACACGAAGGTCAGATTCTGACAAGCAAAATGAGCAAATAATGCGACATGCATTTTGCACCACACCTTTTTCATCCTGAACATTTAATGATGTTTATTCATGAACATATTGTTGTGGTATAGTCCTGGTTTATGCAGTCGTTATGCATTGGAAGCGAATTTGTTTTAGAACTTTAAAAAAAAAAAAGAGAGAGAGAGAGAGAAAAAGAGTGGTGGAAAGGAAAAGGAGGGAGGCAGAGTTCTCTACTCCAAAGTGTCACAATGTGCTTTTAGCGTCGTCATAATCTGTGTGTAACAGTCTTCCCCCATGATTTGGCATTTGCTTTATAATGTGCGCTCTGCCTGTGCCTCAGTCTATGATTTGTTTTTGTGTGTGTGTACATGTGCTTGTATGCTATGCGTCTAGGGGATGAGATGCATGCACCAATAATATATTTTTGTTGTTTATATTGTGCATGCATGCAAGAATGGAAGTGCATGCATGCATGTGTGGAAGCATGCATGCAGTACTAAATGTGCATTTATGTGTGTGTGTGTGTGAGAGAGAGAGAGAGAGAGAGAGAGAGAGAGAGAGAGAGAGAGAGAGAGAGAGAGAGAAGAGAGAGAGAGAGAGAGAGAGAGAGAGAGAGAGGGAGAGAGTGTGTGTGTGTGTGTGTGTGTGTGTGTGTGTGTGTGTGTGTGTGTGTGTGTGTGTGTGTGTGTGTGTGTGTGTGTGTGTGGAACAGACAAGCAGGCAGGCATACTTAAAGGCAAAGCCAAAGGGTACCTTTTACTTTTTCTTCTTTTTTTTTTAAACAAAACAACACAGTGAGAAAACAATGAGGCAAACAAACAGTCTGAAGGACAAGGGAGGTGGACTCACAGACAGACAGACACACGGACAAACACCAAACAGACAGTCAGTCAGTCAGTCATAACTGTGTGCACCAGCACAAACAGTATGAAGGACAAGGGAGACGGACAGACAGAAAGACAGACAAACACTGAACAGACAGACAGACACACAGTCAGTTATAACTGTATATGCACCAGTACAAACAGTATCAAGGACAAAGGAGACGGACTCACAGACAGTCAGACAGATGGACAGACAGACAGTCAGTCAGTCAGTCAGTCATAACTGTATGCACCAGCACAAAGTCTGAAGGACAAGGCAGACGGACTCACAGACAGTCAGACAGATGGACAGACAGTCAGTCAGTCAGTCAGTCAGTCATAACTGTATGCACCAGCACAAAGTCTGAAGGACAAGGCAGACGGACTCACAGACAGTCAGACAGATGGACAGACAGTCAGTCAGTCAGTCAGTCAGTCATAACTGTATGCACCAGCACAAACAGTATCAAGGACAAGGCAGACGGACTCACAGACAGATAGACAGACAAACAAGACTGACAGACAGACAAGACAGACAGACAGACAGACAGACAGACAGACAGACAAGACAGACAGACAGACAGACAGATCTGTTTGCACCGGCAGCTTGGGATGACATTTCAGGCAACAGTGGAGGACAGTTAAGTCTCAGTGACGGGCTAACAAGGGGCAATTACCTTCCCTGTCATGTCACACATTGTTCCTAAATTCCACTGTGAAAAAAAAAAATCCTCTCCCCCCCCCTCCCCCCCTTGAGTCACCAACTTTTCCTTTATACATTCCTGTATATGATATACAGCTCTGTGAAAACTACAGTAATGTTTTTTTCTAACAATGAACCTGTCATATTTTGTTGGTTTTTTTGTTTGTTTTGTTTTTGTTTTATAAATTTCTATACAGCATCCCCACCTCCCCCTTCACCACTTTTCTATCTTAAGCAGTCCACTAAAGCAGATGTTTTAAAAGTTTGCACAATTTTTTTCCTCCATGCATTTTAATGTGTTGTAATATTTCTGTCACAACAGAATCTCTCCTGTGCCAAACTCATGCTGGTATCCCAAGAGGAAATATATTTAATCACAATGCAATGATACAATTTTTTTCCCCTATGTATGTCATTATGTGTGTGCAAGGAAGAGATGGAATGACAACATCAGCGAATGAGCAGGCCTAGAACTCAACAAAACCCTGAGAAAGTCAGAACAGAGAAAGGAATGGAGGGAACTGGTTGTCAAGTCTTCGGGAGTGTCCCTACGGTCGCCAGACAAAGGGACAGATAGATGGAGATAGATGTCATGAAGAGATCCTAGCCTATTACGCGACTCTTGCTTTTAACTCCCTGGAAATTCACAGGACTCTCATGTGGCTATGTCAGTGTGTGTCTTGGTAGCAGTAGCACCCATCTCCCACAAGAACGCAATTCTACCCATTCTCCTCTTTTCGTTTATCAGAATTCTGCCAAGTTAAACTCTCTCATTTCTTTTTTTCTGTGTTTTTTTTTGGTGTGGTTTATTTTCTAGGTTTCTTTTTTAAGAATCATACGAGGTATAACTCTTGTAGCCTTGTGTTTTAAAACATAGATGATAAATGCCTGTTGCACACAGAATCTGCTCTGTTGCTTCAGCTAAACACCAAGTGCTCTATCACTCAAGCCCTCAAGGTCTAGTAAAGAAAAAAAAAAAAAAAAAAATGTGGGTGTAGTCTGAAGCAAGGATCTCTGACTCCCTTACAAAGGGGCTAAACCATGTAAAAAAAAAAAAAATGCTGCATAAGTAAAGAAAATATTTTTAAAGCTGAAATTTGCCAGTTCAATGGAAAAAATTGTGATAACTAACAACTACCATACAGTTTTGTGTGTGGCAGTCAAGATTCATAGATCCATGCATGTGCCTAGGAAAAAATATGTTCATGAACACTAGAAAAATCCTATGGTTTTACCATCCTGCTACAGGGAGAAATGACAAGTGTGGATGTGCCATGTTAAGTGGAACAGAGGAAATTACACCCCTGTAAGGAAAATACAATAAATGTCAATGCTTTTTAGAGGGTACAACGTATAGGTACATTATACTAATGTTAGGTGTACAGACTACAGAAATAAAATAATAATGTCGTGCAAAAACTGTTCTGTCCATGTTTAGGTGTATCTCAAATGTTTCCAGTTTTTGAATAACTTCATTAACTTGCAATATCATGAACCCCAATTAGCATATAATGGCAAGCCTGAAGCTATATGCATCATTTTCTAAACTGTCTGTAATTAATATGCATTTCAACAAAAGCTTTACACAAAATTTTATTATGTGATTTGCAACCAGTGACACCCCCCAAAAAAAAACCCAAACACACACACACACACAATGCCCTCATACAATCTGAGCATGTACACACACTTGAATAATAAATAGATCCAAACACTCAGATTTTTCCTTTCTTTTCTTTCCCCCCCCCCCTATTTTTCCCCCTCTTAAATGTAGAGAGATCTATAACTGGAGACCACACACACACACACACACACACACACACACACACACACACACACACACACACGGATTAGCCTAGTGGTCAGAATATTGCTCTCGCAATTTGACAACCCGGGTTCGATTCCCGTTTGAGGAGATTTCTCTCCGGGAGTTAACATCAGTGCTGACTTCCACTCTCCCCCAAAGTCCTTCAGATGAGACTATAAACCAAGGCCCCACGTGTGAACGCACGCAGAACATCTTGCGCACATGTTAAATCCTGTTCCGCTTTTCGTAAGAGTAGGCCATCGTGTGCCCGTGGGAACATATGACATTTACAAAACTGCATACACACGGCAACTGGATGTAAAAAAAAAAAGCACAAGAGTGCTTATCCCATTATCCTCAATATAAAAGAATGAAATAAAATAAATAAAAATAAACACACACAATCATGAACACCTTCCACAAGCTGATATTTGAAAACATAAACACACAAAAATTTCTAACCCGAGTTGAGCAAATCATTCATTATTTTTCTGGCCAGAGTGAGCCCAAACCTGATGTTCAGGATCAACAACACTGTGCTGCTTGTTTATTGTGAAGTCTTTTATTATTGAATTTTAACTATTTTCTCAGTTTGAAATGAAACTGTAAAATTACTCTGCATGCAATTTAAGTCAGAAGTTCCATGTGTAAGTCACACCCTCATAGGTCTTATAATTGCATGCAATGGAAACAAATTCACTTCTGAACACATGCATGCACAGCTTAATGCATGCACATACATGTATAGTTTTATTTAAATAACAAGTACCCATGCTCCGACTCAGCACAGACATGTATACATTGCCCAACACACACACACACACCACAACACACACACACACACAACACACACAACACAAAAATAAACACATACATGTACATGTATCATCTGACTTTACTTCCTTAGACTTTTATTCACATCCATGGGTGAGTGTGCTTTTAAGCTTGGTGTATCTATACCTTCCCAGAATGTTAAAAAAGTAAAAATTTTGAACATTCGTTTTTTTTTGTTTGTGTTTTTTTTTTCAAATTAAGCATGTGTGTACATGCTGCTGTCTAGGTTTTTTTTAAAATATTTTTTTAGATGAATCTGTGTCTAAGCTTGTGGAATATGGAAGTCATGGATGACTGGTGGTTATAGTTAAAGACTGCGGTCATTTGAGACTAAGAAATTCAATAAGTTGTATTCTCTACTATGGATCAGAACAGGCAGAAATAAACACAACAGAGCGACCCAGCTACAATGAACAGACTCATCTGGTTAATGGCCGAAGTCAACATGTATCTGACTGAGACAGCAACAGACTAAGACAAAAGTCTGAAGGCAGCTGCACGCTATGCAACCAGGATGAACTGTACATGACAGGAACTGAGGAAGATCAAGGAGCAAAGAGAGGGGGGTGGGGGGGGGGAAACAGAAAAAAGTCCACAAGCCAAGAATTCATTTTTGCTTAACTCTGGTCATTTGATAAACACATCAGTCAACTGCATAATCACAATCTATGCTTAAAAAAAAGAATAAGCAAAAAAAGGCAGCTTGGAAAGGTTCATAGTAATTGTACCTTGACAAAGACGATGGATCACTGCATGCACTGGATGTAGGATGACATCTTTCTCACCAGGCATTTCTCACGATCCACAGCAGCCACTTTCACCTTCAAACACAAATTGATTCATGAGCACACCTGTGAGATGACAAGTTACAAGGTAAAGAGTTGAACGATTGAACAAAGGTACTGTGTGAAAAAAAAGCACATAAGTATTTTTGTTTATTTCAATTGTTTATTTATTCTTTTATTTCAAAGATAATGGAATAAGCACTCATGTGGGTTTGTTTTTGTTTTTTGGGTTTTTTTTAAAAAAAATCCAGCCCTGTGTGTATGCAGTTTTGTAAATTTTGTCATCTGTTTTCCCACTGGTTACAATGGCCTACTCTTTCAAAAAGCGACACGGGTTTTAACGTGTGTGTGTGTGTGTGTGTGTGTGTGTGTGTGTGTGTAAATCTGTTGTGTACTCATGCAAGTATTACAAACATTATCTCAGTGCCTGGCAAAGTACTACTCATGTACATTAAAATATTTTTGTTTTATATCAAGTTAACAAATGAAATAAACGTAGTCTGATACTGGTTATCTTGTTAATGAATGAAATTATACAACATACACGATTATAATTTATATTTGGAATATATTAAATTAGTAAATATGGACAATGAAAAACGTTCACTGCATTTTATCACATTGTAACATATCAACACATGCCAGGCCAACCAGTCAAAGGATAGGTAAGGTGAAGTGAGAATGTTATATCCAATATCATTCAGTTTTACCTTGCCTAATGTTCACAGACTGCTGGAGTCAATGTAAATCAAATGACCAAATGAAATGACAGGATTATCAATAATCAGTTTCTCAAATATTTTTTTCTTCTGAATTTTTGGTCTTAAATTCTGTTATAAATATAAAAACTTCAAATTAAAAATAGGGCTATTCATTTAATCTTTTAAAATCATTAGTTTATCTTGCTTATAAATTACTCATTAGATGATTAGTCTTACTCCTGAAAAATCCTCATTATCCTGGCATTTATTTCTTTGCACCTTGAAAACAATAAAATTATTTACCACTGTTTGTCACATGCACAATAATGAGCTTAGCATAAATATATAACCTCCACTGATGTCAGTCAGAAAAGATCTGCTCTGGATTTTTTTTAATTAAGAAAAAAAAAATCTCCCAAACACTGGAACCAAATTACCTATAAAATGGCCAAAAAGTGGGGGAGGAACGGGGGTGAGTAGAGAAGAGAGGGGGAGCTGTCTCTAGGTCTCGTTGAGGTGAACTAGGGACACACAGTGTTCCATGATCACAACTGCAACATTTTCGTTTTTTTCTCGATCAGCTAATTAATCAATCAAACACTCGCTTGTCTGATCAAATAATATCTCTCGCCATTGTTTTTAATTTCAAATGGGCAGAATCTGCCGTTGGCTAGGTGATTTTACATCAGTGTATACTTCATTTCATCTTAATTTGATTTTGAGGTATAGGCCTATCACGATGATGGCACGGCAAACATCAGAGCGGCTCACGTTGAACGTGCACAGGATAAGCATCAGCAGGCGAGCTCTTCTTTTCAATAATTTTTGCTTTTTCAAAATCGAGCTGTATGTCTCTCCCTTGTACTTATGCATTCCTTAAAGTTCGATCATTTTGCTTTGGATAAACTACGCTTACAAACGTTTGTCGTAAATATCGAGCAGTGTTATGTTTTGCAAAAAAGAGCTCTACAATCGCTCACCTGCTGAAATTTTGCAAGACATGACTCTCGATGTCGTCTGGGATCCCTTGAATCTCGCCCGTAGACACACAAGTTGAAACGTCATCATTTTGTGCCGTGTTAATTGCGGCCACACACCGCTGAAAGCAACCTAGTTAGAAAAAAGGGCAACTACACATAAATTCTACTCTAGTAAAGTAGTAAGTTCTACTAGGCCTATAGCCTACCCCCACTTCCCTTTCTTCCTGTTTTCCTTTTTACCAAAGTGCCACAAATATGTGCTACATCATTTCTGGTGAGAAATCCACTTAGCAATTGATCGATGAACTGCTTAACCCTACACATCACGTAAACCGACCGTGTGCGTGATGGTTACACTGCCAACCCGGGCCAGCCACTCCACAGAGAAATGCAGCTGATATATTTAAGGTTTAAACAGTTTTATTAGTTCAGAAACAGCAAGCAACAATATATGAAATGAGTACAACAAGCAAAGCTTATAAGAGCGAAGAGCAATGATGATAAAGCTACTTAAGTATTCATGATTGTAGAATACCCATTCTTTGATGACTCTGGCTGCCCGTGAAAGCAAGCGGCAGATCCCAGTGTCACCATGCCAGTGAGACTGACCGGTCAATTCCATTTCAAGTTCTTCTTATTTCTTTTTTTGTGTGGTAAATTTATTCTTTTATATCGAGGATAATGGAATAAGCCCTCATGTGCTTTTTTTTTTTTTTTTTTTTAAATCCAATCCAGTCCTCGTGTGCATGCAGTTTTGTAAATGTCATCTTTTCCCACCGGCACACAATGGCCTACTCTTACAAAAAGCGGAACAGGATCTAACGTGTGCTTCTTGATGTTGTGAATGCAAAATTGTCTCCGTGCATGTACATACGGGGCCTCGGTTCGTAGTCTCATCTGAAGAACTTCACCTCTGTTCAGAGGCGAATAACACGTGTTAACTCAATAGGAACGGCAGGGCAGAAGGGAATAATATACAAATTATAATTCAGGCGACACTCCACCACATAATGAATCGCATTGGACCAGAGGTCAATTTTTAGTTATTGGCATGTTATAAAACTGTAATAAAATGGCTATACAATGCCCCCCCCCCCCCCCCCCCCCCCAAATTACTGAAAATCGGACCCTTCTATGAAAAATTATTACAAGTTGAAATGATAAACTGCAGGTAATGACAAAATGGGAAACTGACAAGGTTACCATCGTGATAGGTGGTCAGAATGAGGGCTTGGGTATTTTTAAAACACATCTAAAGGCAAAAGGAAGGAAGGTGGCAGGATGGTTAAGACGTTCGCCTGCCAATATGTAAACCTTGAGTTTCTGGGTTCGTACCCAGCTCGCCCTTTCTTCCCAGTTTGACGAAAAAATCGAACTGAATGTTAAAGTCATTGGGATGAGACTGTAAACCGAGGCCCCGTGTGCGAACGGACGCAGAACATCTTGCCCACACGTTAAAATCCCGTTCCGCCTTTTGGAAGAGTAGGTCATCGTGTGCCGGTAGGAGCGGATAACAAAATTATATTAAAAAAAACCCAGCATGCACACAGGTGTCGTGTTTAGACACCATCCCTGAGGAAAAGTCGGGAAGTTGGAGTCCCAGGGCGGCTGGGACAGTATATATGGCAACGTTCTGGTGGCTCCTGCGACGGTACTGGAACCATTCGTATCGGTCATTGCCTTTCCAATGGATCCTTCCAGTGGCGTGGAGAGGGGGGAGGGGGTCTATTGCATGGGTAACAGCTTGCCCCCATACTTTCTTACCCAGGTTTTGCGCTCTATAGACTACAGCGCAACTCCACAGTCTTCC
>CM060327.1:60069351-60076851 GCA_030674155.1 Stramonita haemastoma | reverse complement strand
GCATTTTCTCGCCAATAATGGACCACTGACTGTACTGGTAGTAGTTCGTCTGTTCAGGGGGAGCCCAGGGTTCTGTGATTGTGGGCTTCAAGCAGACGACACAGACTGAGGGAGGAGGTCAACATAGCATGACATGATGGGGAGGGGGAGGAGGGAGGGATAGTCTAGTGGTCAGAACATTGCGCTCGTAATTTGACGACCTGGGTTCGATTTACGTTCAAAGGGGGTTTTTCCCCTTGGAGTTAACATCAGTGCTGACTCCACTCTCCCCACAAGTCAAGTCCTTCGGATGAGACAATAGATCGAGGTCCTGTGTGCGAACGCACGTATAATGCCTTGCATGCGCACACGTTAAAGTCCTGTGCCGCTTTTCGTAAGAGTAGAGCATTGTGTGCCGGTGGGAACAGATGACAAGATCTACAAAAAACCTGCATACATACAGGGACTGGATGTAAAAAAAAGCACATGAGTGCTACTTTTATTATCCTCTATATAAAGAAAGAATGAATGAATAATAAGTAAAATAAATAAACAAACAAATAAATAAATAAATAAAATTTAACAATAAATGGCGTGGCGTGACGTGGTGTGGTGTGGCGTGGCGTGATGTGGCATGGCATGGTATGGTGTGGTATGGCATGACATGGTGTGGCGTGGAATGACATGGCATGGTTTGGTGTGGAATGGCATGGCATGGTGTGGCGTGGAATGGCATGGCATGGTGTGGTATGGACATGACATGGTGTGGCGTGGAATGACATGATGGCATGGTTTGGTGTGGTATGGTGTGGCGTGGAATGACATGGCATGGCATGGTTTGGTGTGGTGTGGCGTGGTTCTGCCCATAAGTCACGGTGAACCGTATCGTCTGGTTGGTGTCAAGGATGCTAGGAGTAAGAATCCAATGCAGACTGCTTACATACGTTACTGCCTGTGTGGTTTGTTTTACTTTTTTTTTTTTTAAAGACACGGGGAAATAGGTAGGTAGGTAGATAGGTAGGTAGGTAGGTAGGTAGGTAGGCGTTTGGGTGGGTGGGTGGTAGGTAGGTAGATAGGTGGGTGGGTAGGTAAGTATGTGTGTATGTGTGTATGTGTATGTGTATGCGTGTATGCGTGTATGTCTGTATGATGTATGTGTATGTATGTATGTATGTATGTATGTATGTATGTATGTATGTATGTATGTATGTATGTATGTATGTCTGTATGCGTGTATGCGTGTATGCGTGTATGCGTGTATGCGTGTATGGTATGTATGTATGTATGTATGTATGTATGTATGTATGTATGTATGTATGTATGTATGTATGTATGTATGTATGTATGTATGTATGTATGAGCGCAAAGCGTGGGTAAGTAAGTTGGAGGGCAAGTTGTTACCCATGCAGCAGAACCCCCCCCCTCTCCACGTCGCTGGAATGGTCCATTGGAAAGCAATCGCCGATACAAATGGTTTCAGTGCCGTCGTAGGAGCCGCCAGAACGTTGTCATATACAGCCCCGAAACGCCCTGGGGACTCCAACTCCCCGATTTTTCCTTAGGGATGGTGTCTAAACACGACACCTGTAGCACGCTTTTTTTTTTTTTTTTTTTATTAGTTGTCATCTACTCCTACCGCACACAATGGCCTGTTCTTTTTTGGAAAAGTCAAACGGGTTTTTAACGTGTGCGCAGGATGTTCTGCGTGCGTTCCACACGGGGGCGGCCTCATTTAGAGTCTCATCCGAATGACTTACATAGAAAACAAACCTGTATTCACCCAACTTGGGATATATAGATAGTAAGGTGGAGGTAAAGGAGTCCCATAACCTAGGTGGTCGTAGGGTAGCGAGGCATCAGAGACCTTAGCTTCTCTAGGGCCAGCATGTTGAGGGCGGCGCCCATCTCCTCTCCCTCGCTGCTTTACCTTCCCTGACCCTAAAGAGGGCAGGTACCCATTGACAGCTGGGTGAACTGGTGGGGACTGCACTGAAGCCAAGGCGTGCAAACGGTCACCCATCCAACTGGTAACCAGCTCGACGCTGCTTAACTTGACTTGGGGAAGGCGAGTGCTCTGACCACTGAGCTATCCGTCCCCTATGTACAGATAGGGCTACAGAAATAATTCGGTCAGAAAAAACAAACTAGCAGTACCATGGCATTTTGTGTAACAGTAGCCCGTGATGTTGATCCGACAATCAGACTCAGTTGAGCCTGTAATGAAAGGGGCAGGCGTGACCAGTGCTAGTGCTACTGCCATCAGCCAGCCCGGAAGGTTTATGTTCGGTCTGGGATTGGGTGGGCTGTTGATAGCAGACGACACGAAAGCTCTCCTTTTAAGTATGATAGGTTTTAGGCACGATTTCATTAATCAGAGAACTCTTGATAGGGTTGTATTGTATTGTGTGTGTGATTCTCTGGAGGGAGAGAGAGAGAGAGAGAGGAGAGAGAGAGAGAGAGAGAGAGAGAGGGAGAGAGAGAGATGAAGGATAGAGAGCGGAGAGAGAGAGAGGGGGGGGGGGGAGGGGAGGCAAGGCAAGGCAAATTATTTTATTCGGGATAATGAATAAGCACTCGTGTGCTTTTTTACATCCAGTCTCCGCCCTTATCAGGGATACATCAAGATAAAAAATATTCTAAACAGCAACAATAATAATGATCCAAATACTAAGAGCAAGAAACCATACAAAGTAGCAAACAACAGACAAGGAAATAAGAAAGAAATACGTTAATAAGGTAGTAATTTAAAAAAAAAAAAGGCACGCATTCAGAAACGAAAATAATAATAAGAATCAAATGATCATTTTGATTTGAAAAAAAGCGCAATAAAGAGCAAACATAAGAATATAATGAGGTAAACGACTGGAAACATCAATCCGCCACCCTCTATAACAAAATAAGTCATTAAATCATAACATTTTGATAAAAGGGGAGAGAGGAGAGAGAGAGAGAGAGAGAGAGAGAGAGAGAGGAGAGAGAGAGAGAGAGAGAGAGAGAGAGAGAGAGAGAGAGAGAGAGAATCTTTATTTTCCAAGGGTTACAGATAAGAATTCGCATTCATTATTTTCCTCCGGCCCTTGCCCTGATTAGGGACTATCAACAAATCAAGAAGGAAACACCTTCCAAAAAGCACAACTACAAAAACAACAATCTGACCATCAGTAAGATAAAGGAACAAACGGTAAGTAAACGAACAGGTCACTGCAGGTACACGTTCGCTCCTTCTGTCTAAAAAGAAAAAAGAAAGAAAAGAAAGGCACACATTTCCTGAGAAAAATAAAAATAAATTGTCAACAGCCTGAAGACGCCAAGTGGCTAAACGCTCATTTATATAACCTGTGGTTCCCTGGAGAGATTTACAAGCAAGGTGTGCGAGATATGTACTTACAAGGCCTTCTCTCACTCCCTTTTCATTTGTATCGGGATGAGGGTAGCAATAATATATTATGCCGAACAGAGAATATCTACAATTAACTATTATTTCAAAAGCATGTTAGGAAAAAAATATTATAAAATACAATTTACCTTTCGTTTATCTTACTTTGCCATTAACTTTGCGTTGGTCCATGTTGCGCTATTGCGCGACGCCTAGAATTCCCTCCCCTGACCATGAAAAACACTGTTGCCTTCTTTAAAACTACTAAAACTCATAAAGGATTGTCGACCCATGCTTTGAATTGCCTCCCTTAGCAAGAACGCTGTTGTCTTCTTTGTTCTTACTAAAATTCATAAAGGACCGCCGTTTCAGGGGAGTTAATTAGGGAAACCCACGAAAAACTTACACCACGAAGAATTCTTTCGTGTCTAGTTTTGAATATATGACATCATTTACATCCCTAAAATACCATTTTGACAGTAGATATCCCAAGATCGTTATCTCGCTCCGCTTCAGGAGACATTTTGTTTCAAACTCAAAGAAATCATGCAAATAATCCGACATTTAGAGTATATTTTTTTTCTGGTGAGAGAATGAGTGAATAATGAATGAATGAGTGAATAACTTTATTTTTAGTTGTTACAGAGTAAGTATGAACATACTTTTTCCATCCGCCCTTACCCTGAGTAGGGAATATGTATTTTTAAAAAAATGTTCAAAGGTAATAGCAACACCCTACCCCACACACCACAATCACCAACAACAGTTCAACCTATGATTTTAAAAAAAGAGGTAGGTATACATTTAAGAAACACATAATCCCAACTGGGTACATTGATATATATATTTTAAAATATATAAATATATATTCAACAAACACTTAATCTCCAACTGACTCAAACCTTAATGTCAAGACAGATGCACTGATAATCATTAAGCAAATCAAATAGATTACAACAGAGAGAAGAGAAAAAATAGAGGAGACAGCAGAGAAGAGCAACCCAAACAAAACAAAAATATATCAAGACATTTTCACATATCTTTCTTACTTTAAAATAATATTATGAAGAAAAAAGCTAACAAAAATAAACTAACGACAACAAACAAACATTAAAAAAAAATCAACAGTAAGATGTATCGCCACATAAAATACTCAAACATGACATTTTTCAAATCGTGTCCAAGAAATTGAAATTTAAAGTCAAAAAGGAAGAGAGAGAGAGAGAGAGAGAGAGAGAGAGAGAGAGAGAGAGAGAGGAGAGAGAGAGAGAGAGAGAGAGTGTTCAATAACCTACGTGGTCGTAGGGGAGCGAGGCGTCAGAGACCTCAGTTTCTCCAGGGGCCAGCATATTGAGGGCGGCGCCCATCTCCCCTCGCTGCTTTACCTTCCCTGACCCTAAAGAGGGCAGGTATCCATTAACAGATGGGTGAACTGGGTGAACTGTACTGTAGCCATGGCGCACAAACGGTCACTCATCCCACTGATAACCATGCTCGATGCTGCTTAACTTTGACTGGGGGAAAGCGAGTGCTCTGACCACTGAGCTATCTCGCCCCCTGTTAGGGTATGGAAAAAAAGATGGAGAGAAGAGGTTTCAACAAAATAATGCCAGCTGTTAGACATTGATTCAACAATAATCCATTTGAGAAAAAAAAAATCAAACCTGATCTCCAGGGGCCAGCATATTGAGGGTGGCGCCCATCTCCTCTCCCTTACTGCTTTACCTTCCCTGACCCTAAAAGGGCAGGTACCCATTTACAGCTGGGTGAACTGGATGGACTTTGACTTGGGGATGAGACTACAAACTGAGTCCCCGTGTGCGAACGCAGGCAGAACATCTTGCACACACGTTAAATCCTGTTCCGCTTTCGTAAGAGTAGCCATTGTGTGCTGCTGGGAAAGACAAGATTTACAAAACTGCATGCACACGGGACTGGATGTAAAAAAGCACATGATTATTCTCGATATAATAAAGAATGAATAGATAAATAAATAAAAACATAGGCAATGTTCTAGCTAATGTAGATTATGCAGTTAGACCTACTGGCGTTGTTTTAACGAGGCCTTATCATGTAGCTAGACATTACTTTGGTATGCTGTTTGTGTGTGTGTGGGTGTGTGTGGGTGTGTGTGTGTGTGTGTTGTGTGTTGTGTGTTGTGTGTGGTGTGTGTGTGCGCGCGGTGTGTGGCGTGTGTGTTGTACGTGCGTGTACGGGGCGTGTGTGTGTGTGTGTGTGTGTGTGTGTGTTGGTGTGTGTGTGTGTGTGTGTTGTGTGTGTGTGTGTGTGTGTGTGTTGTGTGTGTGTGTTAATCTAGGTGGGAACGTCCTTCCCCCTAATTACGCACTACAGCAAACCTACACTTTAGCAGGCCTTGATGAACGGATCGTTATTGTCAAACCCAAGACTGTATCTGCGTTTTAATGTAGGCATGACCTTGGTACTGATTGATTAAACGGTGGGACCCGTTTCTCAGTGTTGTGCTGATATTCGATATCTACAGTAGCAGTACCGTCACTATGTTATTTTCTACAGTTGACTCTACTGTGTTTTCTGGGCCCAATTTCCATGACCGTGACCGTGTATTTCAGGTTACAGACCACACAGACTTTAGGGCGCCAGCATTTCGTGGTTCTGTCAGTATACCAGGTTGGTAAAGGTAAAAGGTAAAGGTGTTCCCATAACCTATGTGGTCGTAGGGGAGCGAGGCGTCAGAGACCTCAGCTTCTCTAAGGAGCCAGTTTATTAAATGCGGCGCCCATCTCCTCTCCCTCGCTGCTTTACCTTCCCTGACCCTAAAGAGGGCAGGTACCCTTTTACTGCAGGGTGAACTGGGGGACTGTACTGAAACCAAGGCACGCACCCTTCCACTTGGTTAAAGGGGAAAAGCAAGTGCTCTGACCACTGAGCTATTCTGTCCCCATCAGGTTGATAAGTAATAAGTATACTGTCTGGGACAATAGTCTGGTGTCTTGTGTGTGTGTTGTGTGTGTGTGTGTGTGTGTGTGTGTGTGTGTGTGTGTGTGTGTGTGTGTGTGTGTGTGTGTGTGTGTGTGTGTGTGTGTGTGTGTGTGTGTGTGTGTGTGGTGTGCGTGTTGTGTATGTGTGTATGTGTGTTGTGTGTGTGTGTGTCTGTTTTACATGCGCCAAATGTGTGTTATACGTGACACATCAAATGACCTTTTCATCCGAGAGACTATTACCCAGACCTTCACTCATGGTCTTGTTGTTGGAGGGGGGGAGGGGGGGAATCAAGTACCGATAGGAATGCAACTGGCTGTTATAGTGGGTATCACCTCACCTCACCTCATTCTCCTGACCGAATGGTCGTAGAGGAGATATGAGGATGTTGATGACGTTGTTCTCCTCCATCCAGACCGGTCCTCTGCCCTGCGGATCAGCGTTGCGCTGTCCATCCCGGTCCACTCCTCGATGTTGTCCATCCAGTTCTTGGGTTGCCTTCCTCTGGGTCTGTCCCCTTCCAAGGTTCCTTGAAGAACTGTCTTGGGCAGCGTGTTGTGTCGGGTGACGTGCCCAAACCAAGACAGCTTCCTCCTCTTTAATATTGACAGGAGGGGTTCCTGGGGGATGAATACCAATAAACCCAGAAGTTAGTGACATTGTCACTGTTGGAATTGTCTCAAGCATATGTCAGCCCAGTATTGACAAGTCATGTCATGGGATTTACTGTAACAGAAACGAAGTGAAAAACGACACAGCCATGTCTTTACTCCTCTAGTTGTGTTGATTGACACTGCTGAAAACAGTGACAGTGATTTATACAGCCTTTCTGTAAAAAGACCCACATGGCAGCTGGTAGTTAAACAGCACATCGTAAAAAGACAGACAAGACTGCTGGTTATTTGCAGCCTCTCGGTGAAAAGACAGACAATGCTGCTGGTGATTTGCAGCCTATTGGTGAAAAGACAGACATGGCTGCTGGTGATTTGCAGCCTATCGGTGAAAAGATAGACATGGCGGCTGGTACCACTGTCATTGTTCATTATGTGAACGGTCTGAATTTCGTCTGGGATAGGACTTCGTTGATTGCAGCCGGCACGACATATCCCTAGATATTGTGGGATTTAGGCATGGTATAATCAATCTCCCGAATTGGAAGCTAGCTCTTTTTGGTGGCCAATTGC
>CM060327.1:60051851-60061851 GCA_030674155.1 Stramonita haemastoma | reverse complement strand
GCTTAACAGCAGCATGACGTAGCGTTTTCGCTCTTATAGCAGACAACAATAGTTGCTGTCTGAACACTCAATGAAAGAAAGGAAGGAAGGAAGGAAGGAAGGAAGGAAGGAAGGAAGGAAGGAAGGAAGGAAGGAAGGAAGGAGAAGGTGAAGGAGAAGAAGAAGAAGAAGAAGAAGAAGAAGAAGAAGAAGAAGAAGAAGAACAAGAAGAACAAGAAGAACAAGAACAAGAAGAACAAGAACAAGAAGAACAAGAACAAAAACAAAAACAAGAACAAAATGCTTGAGAAGTTGTTGTCTGCACTTGCTTTTCCTCCACTACTTTTTCCTCAATAACAAGAACAAGAACAAGAAAAACGACGACGACAACAAGGACTACCATGATATCGATAGAACATGATCCTATAATGGTCATTGGTTGGTGTGTATAAACATGGTCCTACTGGCCAGCGATAAGCTGAGCTGAGGTCATTGACAGGCATGCATGGGTGATTATGGTCAGTCCTTTCTGGCTCCAGCTCCTCGCGTTTTTATTGATTACCCCGGGCAGAATGGCTATCTCAAAAGACTGGCCACACACACATACACACACACAAAGCTGCATGCATACAGGGACTGGATGTAAAAAAGCACACGGATGCTTATTCCATATCCTCGAGATAAAAGAATAAATAAATAAATATAAATAGAAAAATAAACACACACAAACATACACACAACCAACCCCCCCCCCCCCCCCCCCACACACACACACACCCACACCCACTGGTAATTACATCTTTTTTCCATGAGAAAGACAAGAAGAGACCCACCCTTTATAAACATACACACACAAAGCAGTACAGTGATTCCCTATAGCAGACAAGAAAGACTAAAAGGTCACAGACAGACAGACAGGCAGACAGACAGACAGACAGACGATCTTTCTTCAAGCACCACTATATCAGTCAATACATGACTGACTTCTGCTACATGTCTGACTTTCAGGCAATTGCAGACTGGCATTTTCAGCCCCCAGTATCACAGTGTCAGTAGAAAAGCCGGATTCTGTAATGATTAGTAGTTTGTGTGTACATGTATACATAGCATCAGTATGGCAATTACAATTATTGATTGGCGGGGTTGGGGGTGGGGTGGGTGGGGTGGGTGTGGTGTGGTGAGGTAGGGGGGGGGGGGGTGTATGTGTAAACAGAACAGAACATTGTTTATTGCCATGGAAACAAGTCAAGTCAAAATTTTATTTCCAGATGGTACATTGAGTAAGCAACAAATTTGCTTTTTTTTCATCAAGCCATCTATCTAGCAAAAAAAACCAACAACAACCGTACCAGCATTGTGTACGTGTGTGTGTGTGGTGGTGGGGGGGGGGGATATAGCCTAAGGGCTAAAGCCTATAGATTTTGTTCGGTGACCTTGTCACACAAAATTATAATAAACTACATCTGAAAGCAGAGACTACATCTGAAAGCAGAGACTAGATTTGTGAGCCCAGATCCTGTGTACAAACGCACACGAAACATCTTGCACACAATCCTATTAGGCTATAACCTGTTCAGGAGTTAGATAGAGTAGGCTATTTCGCGCTGGTAAAGAACGAATGATAAAGATTAGCCTAAAAATCATTAACAACAAACAAACACAGACACCAGAAACGCATGCACACTGGTGTCGTGTCTTTTTCATCATCTCTTTTATGAGTCAGAATGTTGCTATCTTCCTAATATCTTCGGACGAGACTATAAACCGAGGCCCCGTGTGTGAACGCACGCAGAATATCTTGCGCACATGTTAAATCCTGTTCCGCTTCTCGTAAAAGTAGGCCATCGTGTGCCGGTGGGAACAGATGACATTTACAAAACTGCATACACACGGGGACTTGATGTAAAAAAAAAAATCACAAGAGTGCTTATCCCATTATCCTCTATATAAAATAAATAAATAAATAAAAATAAAGTGGGTAAAAACGATCCACATACGCAAAATCGCACTATTAGGGGTAAACCTTGGAGCTCTCTAACAACAACAACAATGACAACAAGAACAACAACAACATTGAAGTCAATTTTCTTGATTTTTTTTTTTTGGATGAAGGCAGGATGACAAAAAAGTGGTGTAAACTTAGTCTTTTTTACCCTCAATACAGATCATTTTGACTTGACTTGACTTGCTGTCTGATTGCATAACTTTCATGTCTCAACCTGACAGAGCCAGTATCACAGATATACTAGCCTAGCTTCTAACGAACACACCATAACAAAGTTGGGATTTATTATCGTAGAGGCGGAAGTCGGAACGAAATGTGCTGGGACTGATAGCACTCTACCACTCTGGTTACACTCCGGTGTTATTTTGGGGGTCACACTCCAGTATTATTTTTGGGGTCATGTAGTATCTTCTATAGAGTGCGGGTCGGACAATTTTTTGTTGTTCATTTTCACTTTTTTTTTTTTTAATATGAAAAAATGCACCGTAGACTTTGTTTTTTGGTGGATTGATGACATAGAGCAATACCACATAGTCACAAGAAAGTTGGAAATGATCATCAAATGAGGATTGCTTGTGTTCCTACAGCTTTGACCCCGCCCATGCATATTGGGGTTAGGGGAGCTAGCAGACGACAAAGAAGTGATGGGATACAGTGTTTGCTGAATAATAATAATAATAATAATAATAATAATAATAATAATAATAATAATAATAATAATAATAATAATAATGATAATGATAATAATAATAATAATAATAATAATAATATAATAATAATAATAATAATAATAATAATAACAATAATAATAATAATAATTATAATAATAATAATAATAATAATAATAATAATAATAATAAAACGTTCAAACCTACCAAATTTGTCCAAAATCACATGCGTTTTTAGTCAGGGGCTAGTCTTTCTGAAAAAGTTTTTTTTTTTTTTTTTTAATTTCTGTGGATGCCTCAGTACATGCAGTACGAATGCAAGAGTGATAATATATAAAAATAGAAGAAAAAAATAGTCAAAATTAACACCGGTGTGTAGCCTGCTTAAAAGTTAGGATTTATTGAAGAGACGGAAGTCTGGACCGGATGTTCCGGAACTGATACCACTGCACCACTCAACCCTACTTTTCTGTGGCCAGTTCTTAGGACCGTGATATGTTGTGTAGGGAGCATCTCCGGTTGTGTGTGGTAGTGAAGTGAGGATGTTTGCGGTTACAGGGAGTTCAAGCCGCCGCCACTTGTGTGTGTTTCTATGATCTGTGTCAGGGATTGTGTCTGTGTCTGTGTCTGTCTCTTGGTCTCTGTCTGTTTGTCTGTTTCTGTCTTTCTCTCTCTGTGTCTCTCTCTGTCTCTGTTTGTCTCTGTCTCTTTGACTGTCTTTCTGACTGTATGTCTCTGTCTTTGTCTGTCTGTCTGTCTGTCTGTCTGTCTGTCTGTCTGTCTGTCTGTCTGTCTGTCTCTCTCTCTCTCTCTCTCTCTCTCTCTCTCTCTCTCTCTCTCGCTCTCTCTTTCTGACACATACATATACGCTGATAGTAATGTGTTTATAACACTTATGTCATATGCCCACACTGTTTGCCCTCCATTCTTTTGTATTGTGGCCTAAGGCCGATGTGCAGTAAAAGTCCGAAGTCTGAACTGTCTGTCTGTCTGTCTGTCTGTCTGTCTGTCTGTCTGTCTGTCTCTGTCTCCTCCCCCTCCTCCTCTCTCCTCCCCTCTCCCCCTCTCTCCCCCTTCTCTCCCCCTCCCTCTCCCCTCTCTCCTCCCCCCCCTCTCTCTCTGGTTACGAAAACACGAACATTCCCAGCATGCAACATGCACAATAAAATGAGCTGCTCCGAAGTCGGAATGTGTGGCTGAGGCCTGGGGGCAGACCCAGAAAAAATTTCAAATTTTAATTTCAATATTTCAGTATGCCCACTAACGTCAGCGAACATAATTATTCCAACTCCAGAGCAGCTTATTTCATTGTACTTATTTTATAATTATCACTTTGTCACAGCAGATTTCTCTGTGTGAAATTCGGGCTGCTCTCCTCGGGGAGAGCGCGTCGCCACGAGTGCAGCGTCTATCCATTAATATGATATATATGTATATATATATGATATATCTATATATAATAATTTATAATATGTATTATATATATACAGCTCCTGGGGACTCCAACCCCCCGATTTTCCTCAGGGATGGTGTCTAAACACGACATATGTGTGCATGCTGGTTTGTTTTGTTTTGTGTTTAATAATTTTTGTCATCCACTCCTACCGGCACACAATGGCCTGCTCTTCCGAAAAGGCGGAACGGGGTTTTAACGAGTGTGCAAGATGTTCTGCGTGCGTTCGCACACGGGACCTCGGTTTATAGTCTCGTCAGAATTTGTATTTGTATTTTTGTATTTTGTACCACTTTATGTCCCTCAGATTTCTCTGCGTGAAATTCGGGCTGCTCTCCCCGGGGAGAGCGCGTCGCCACATGTGCAGCGCCTACCCATTTTTTTTCTTTTTCCTGCCTGCAAGTGTATTTGTTTCCCTATCAGAGTGGCTTCTTTCTACAGAATTTTGCCAGGGACAACCCCCTTGTTGCCGTGGGTTCTTTTACGTGCGCTAAATAGTGATGTGTAACACACGGGACCTCGGTTTATCGTCTCATCCGAAAGACTAGCGCCCAGACCACCACTCAGGGTCCAATGGATGGGGAAAAAGTTTTGGGTCCAAACGGGGTACGAACCCCGCACACTCCGGCCCGGACTTTTTGCTTTCTAGGCAAGGCGCGTGACCACCTAGACCACCGATCCACCGAGAATGACTTTGTACAGGTTGCATGCTAGAAGTATTCGTTTCCATAACCCACCAAACGCTGACATGAATTATGGGATCTTTAACGTGCTCCTTTGATCTTCTTCGTATGTCTATAAAACGTAAAAAAAGGTAAAGGTGCCCCATCACCTGTGTGGTCGTGGGGGAGCGAGGCGTCAGAGACCTCAGCTTCTCTAGGGCCAGCATGCTGAGGGCTGCGCCCATCTCCTCTCCCTCACTGCTTTACCTTCCCTGACCATAAAGTTTGCTCTCTCTCTCTCTCTCACACACACACACACACACCACACACACACACACACACACACACCACACACACACACACACATACACACACACACACACACACGCACGCACGCACACACACACACACACACACACACACACACACACACACACACACACACACACACACACACACACACACACCACAACACACACACACACACACACACCACACACCGCGTGTGTGTGCGATGTCACAGAGAGAGTTGTTTACTTGTGTGTGTGCGTGCTTCTATGTGCGCGCGCGTCTATGTGTGTAAGTGTGCACACGCATGCATGTGCGTGTGTGTGTGGTGTGTGTGTGTGTGTGTGTGTGTGTGTGTGTGTGTGTGTGTGTTGTGTGTGTGTGGTGGTGTGAGAGAGAGAGACAGAGACAGAGACAGAGACAGAGAGAACTTTCTCGGATTATTGCACAAGTATATATATATATATTATATATATATATATATATATATATAATATATATATATATATATATATATATATATATATATATATATATATATATATATATATATATATATACATACATACATATATATATATATATATATATATATATATATATATATATATATATATATATATATATATATATGTATGCGTGCGTGCGCGCGCGCGCGCCTACGTGAGTGTGTGCATGCGTGAGTGTGTGCGTGTGTGTGTACATGCATGGATGCATGCGTGCCTGTGTTCGTATAATTATATGGGTGTGTATGAATGCATACAAGTATCGATACGGACGTAAGTGTCTGTATGGATGT
This sequence comes from Stramonita haemastoma, assembly GCA_030674155.1. Classification (NCBI taxonomy): domain Eukaryota; kingdom Metazoa; phylum Mollusca; class Gastropoda; order Neogastropoda; family Muricidae; genus Stramonita; species Stramonita haemastoma. The sequence continues at coordinate 60,055,997 of CM060327.1, read as the reverse complement.
GTGTGACGCTCATGTATACTAACTAGTCTGCTTTTACGTTGTTGTTTCTCCCTCAAGTGTGTTTATTTGCTATACACACATATCCTCCTTTCTGGGGAAAAAACCCGACTCTTCCGTCTAGTTGTAAAAGGTCCTGTCTCCACCACGCCACAGAACAGACAGACAGACAGACAGACAGACAGACAGATATATAGACAGACAGACAGGCGGAAACCAAACAGACAGACAGACAGATTGACAGATAGATAGATGGACAGAGACCAGACAGACAGACTGACAGACAGATAGATTGACAGATAGATAGATGGACAGAGACCAGACAGACAGACTGACAGACAGATAGATTGACAGACAGATAAACAGAGACCAGACAGACAGATAGATTGACAGACAGACAGATAGACAGAGACCAGACACAGACAGATAGACTGACAGACAGACAGATAAACTGACAGACAGAAAAACAGACAGACAGAAAAACAGACAGACAGAAAAACAGACAGACAGAAAAAACAGACAGACAGACAGTGACATAGAGAGCAGACAGGGAAGTCCCTCATCTTAGTGCAAAGGATGACAACCCCGAGTCGTGTTTACGGAATAAGTCTTGAGATTTAGCTCTCTTTGTCGGCGACATCACTTCCTGGTCATCCGGAAGCACGTGACCTGTCCAAGTCATAATATGGCTTGTTTGTTCACTTAGATTTGATTGTTTGTTTGTTTGTTTTTCTTATGGTGTTCGCAACTTTGTATTATCTTTGTTCTGTCTTCTTGCCTTTTTTAAAAAAAAAAAAGGATAAAGATACAGGATATTCTTTGTCCATTGCACTGCACATAATATCTAATATTGTGTGGGGGGTGGGAACAGATGACAAGATTTACAAAACTGCACACACACGAGTGGTTATTCCATCATCCTCGATATAAAACAATAAACAAAATAAATAATATTTCGTTGGTTTTTGTAATTTCTTCTAGTTTTTATTTCGTGGATTTTGCATTTTCCTCTTTTTCTCTGTTGATTTCAGTGTTCTGTAATAATGTTCAATACTCGGTATTTTGTTTAAGAAAATGATATTGGTAATATTCAATTTTCTGTTAATTGAAAAAAAGTACTGGTTTGGTGTGAACTCTATGTAGTGACTGCATAAACATGTTACATGTTTGTCCGTCATGTTCGACGATGACCTCCAAAACAGCAGAGGAGGCAGCTGCTGTTTTAGAAATTGGGCAGAAATTTGATTATAGTGGAGATGCCTTGCCCACAACACACCCCAACTCTCTCGGCCAAGAGGGCACAAGGACAGTCAGCGTTGGAGATGTTCTTAAAAGGCCAACTAGCCCCCAGGGCTGCAGCACATAAGGATTGTGCAAGTCAAGCCTCTTAGTCAGAGAGTCCTAGTCGATCACTAAAGACTAAGCTGTAAAATGGAATTCCATGAGTGGGAAAGATATTGATCATATAGCCTCTCACTTTGCTGTTGCTCCCAGTGTGAAATATCTACTGGCCCTGAAAATCAAAGACTGCGTCCAGAGATCAATGATTTATAATCATTACGCGCGCTGACTGTGCTGAAGGCTTGAGTAAGTACTGTCATCAGATTTTAAAACTATGCTTTCAATGCCTGTGAAAGGCTGTTCATAAGCGAAAGAAGCATAGTTGTGATTTTCTGTCGTCTGATTGATTTCAAACTGGCAAACTGACAAACCACCAGCATAGAAATAAAAGCAGGAATAAGCAGTTTAGAAGTAGTTTACACACACACACACACACACACACACACACACACACACACACACACACACACACACACACACACACACACACACACACACACACACACACACACTTACACACACACACACACACCAAATGCATGCGTACACTTTTGTATCTATGAATCTGATTTTCTTGTGCATGTGCACAGACAGAAGTATTTGTGTGTGTATGTGTGTGCGTGTGTGGGCAGAGGGTTGTTAGAAGTGTGTGTGTGTGTGTGTGTGTGTGTGTGTGTGTGTGTGTGTGTGTGTGTGTGTGTGTGTGTGTGTGTTAGAAGTGCGTGTGTAGGTGCTCACGCGCCCGCATGTGTATATGTATGTGCGCGCGTGCGAGCTTGCTTCCTTGCTTGCTTGCTTGCTTGCAGTGTACCTCCATTTCTTTCGAAACAATGGCCTTAATGTAAACCGGTCTGTATAAATCCTGCAAACAACTACCAAAAACAGTAACACTCTCAATCTGAATGAGAAAGATGTGCAAAATGCCACTTTTTGTTCCACGAAACATGCATTCTATATAAGTTACATTATTCATCTCCTCAGGCAGGTTTATACAACTAGCCCTCCTTGTTACACAAGTCCCATAACTGTGCTCTCTGTGTAAGAAGTCGCCACTTCACGACTGCCGGAAACCGGGCCTCTCCACTGCTAAATAGCTATTTCCGGCACGCGACTTTTGTGTTGGTTCCGGTTTCAAGTCTTGAAGTGACTGGACTGGACTGGGCGGGCGACACAGTCAGAACTGAGGCTGAGCTCAATGACTGTAGTTACACACAGTTGTTAGGCCCTAGATCTAGCCTCTGGAGTTAACATCAGTGCTGACTCCACTCCCCCCCCCCCCCCCAAAAAAAAAAAAAGTCTTTCAGATGAGACTGTAAACCGAGGCCCCGTGTGCGACCGTACGCAGAACATCTTGCGCACACGTGAAATCCTGTTCTGCTTTTCGTAAGAGTAGGCCATCATGTGCCGGTGGGAACATATGACATTTACAAAACTGCATACACACGTAGACTGGATGTAAAAAAAGCACAGGAGTGCTTATTCTATTATCCTCGATATAAAAGAATAAAATAACTTTTTGAAAAATAGCCTAGCGTTTCGGGGTTTGTGTGTCGCTTGGAGGAGAGCTACACCGATATCTATGTTTGATTCATAGTTCGTATAATCATGGTATTTTTCTCTCCTCCCCCCCTTTTTTTGGTTGTATATCGGTCATGTTGAGTTGAGAATTGTTTTGGGATAAGATCAATGACTCAACCAACCAGCCGACCAATCAAACAACCAAGAAATCAGTTAACGGACGATAAAACACAAAACAAAACGAACGAGCAAACACGAATAAAGAAATACACAGACGAACAAAAGTTGTTTTTTTACAGTTTGGTTTTGAGATCATTTTTATCAGTCATGCATCTATGTCATACAGACAGATAAGCCGAATAAACACAATCACAGACAGACAAACAGAGGCGCACAGAGACATACACAGACATACACAGACATACATACACAGACATACACAAACACACACACACACACACACACAACACACACACACACACACACACACACAACACACACACACACACTCACACACACACACACACTCCTCCTCCTCCTTATCATCATCATCCTTATCATCAAACATTTTTGTATTCCCGTTTGTCACTTTGCTATGCAAGACATGGTATGTCGACATTCAATGGTGTGACCAGGAAAAGGTCAAAATGTGAATATCAAACAAGCCTGTGCGCGCATGGACCTTCTTACACACACACACACACACACACACACACACACACACACACACACACACACACACATACCACACACATACACACAACACACACACACACACACACACACACACACACACCACACACACACACACACACACACACACACACCACACACAACACACACGCACACACACGCACACACAAAGCACATATCAAAACACACAACACACACACACACACACACCACACACACACACACCACACACACACACACACACACACACACACACACCACACACACAACACACACACACACACACACACACACACACACACCAACACTCGCGCGCGTGTCAATTCACACACGAACACGCACTGCAGGAATAGAAATAAACACCCACACAACACCAACACACGCATGCAGGCTTGTACATGCAAGCAGGCACATTTTTTTTCTTATTCCTTTCTGTCAAATTTGGAATGAAAGAAACCGCATAAAGACCTTCAAGTCTTGTGCCTGGGCATTGCACTGATGAGAAAAGTTCAAATAGGTTGTGAACGTGCGTGCTGGTATATATATATATATATATATATATATATAATATATATAATATATATATATATAGAAATA
>CM060327.1:60029351-60031851 GCA_030674155.1 Stramonita haemastoma | reverse complement strand
AAGTATCTTGAAAATTATTTTTTTAAACCTGCGCAACGTTGTTGTTTTTTTTTTAATTAACACATAAGAAACGGGAGCCCAAAAATAATGATAATTTTAAAAAAAAAGAGGATTCCATAAATAAAAACTCAGTGGTTTCCACAAATGTAAAATGGGTACCCTTCATTTTTCGGGGGGGGGGGGGGGGGGGGGGGGGGGGGGAGGGGGGAGGGAGGAGGAGGGGGATCTGTTGTTTTTTTGGGATTCTGGTGATTGGTATTAGGGACGGGATGTTCAGTGGTCAGAGCACTCCTTTTCCCCAAGCTAAGTTTAAGCAGATTGAATGTGGTTTCCAAGTGGTGGGTGCCGTTTGCAGCCTTGGCTTCAGTACAGTTCCCCCAGTTCACCCAGCTGTAAATGGGTACCTGCCCTCTTTAGGGACAAGAAAGGTAAAGAAAACGAGGGGGAGGAGATGGGGGCCGCCCTCAATATGCTGGCCCCTAGAGAAGTGAGGTTCTGGCCCTTGCTCCCTACGCCCAAACAGGTTATGGGTAACCTTAAACCTGTGCATTGGTTCCCACCTTGAAAAGGTAGAGTTTTTTTTGGTTATTTTCATGCAGTTTCCAGAACCAGGAAAAAAGTTTTTATTTCTTACTAAGCCGTTTACTTTAGGCAGTAAACCTTTAGGACACAAGTTTGTACGATATTTAAGGTTTTTATTCATCCCCCAGCAAGTCTAAAACTTTTCCCCCAATTACTGAAGGGATAGGGGGGAGGGAGGGGGGGGGAGGGGGGTTAGTGAAGGTATACAGGTTACATCCCAGTTTAGGCTTCGGGTCAAAGTAGGTCTTGCTACAGTACAAGGGCCACAAAAAATATGCTCATTTTCCCCGTTTTTTTTTTAATATGAAAAAAATGTCTGGTGTTTGTTTCCCCCGGGGTTGAGAACTTTGAGCAAAAACCGGTAGTCATCAAAAAATTGAAAAAAAGTTCATTAAAAAAAAATGGGGGATTTCTTGGTTTTTCCTACAACCTTGAACCCCCAAAAGATTGAGGTTTAAAAAAGCTAAAAGGGGGACTTTAAAAACTGAAGGGGGTCAGTTTTTGCCGATTAAAAAAAAAAAACCAAACCTTCAAGTTGGTGCAAAATTATATTTTGTTTAATCGGGGTTGGCCTTTCAGTCCCCCCCCCCCCCGCCCCCCGATTTTTTTTTTTTTTGGTGCTATTTTGATGTTGGTTTTGTACATAGGGTTTTGTTGATATAGGAAACTAAAGTAAAGGTGATGTGACCTAAAAACAATGTGGAGGGCTGATTGGGCGGGGGAAGGGTTATTAAGAAGGGGGGGAAGGGAGGAGAGGAAGGGAGGTTTTGGGGTGAGAGAAGGAAGAGGGGAAGAGGGAGGGAGAGGGGGGAGCGGGGGAAAAAAGAGGAGAGAGAGAGAAGAGGAGGAGAGGAGGGGAGAGAAGGCGAGAGAGGTTCGGGGAAGAGAGAGAGGAGAGGGACGGAAGGAAAAGACAGACAGACCGAAGACAGGGAAAGACAGACAGACCGGGTAGGTTAACCTACAGATTAATGACAGAGAGAAAAAACGACGGACCGCGGAAGGACAGACAGACAGACCGGGGAGGGCAATTAAACTGACAGACAAACAGAGAGGGCAGAGAAGCAGGGCAGAAAAACAGACAGACAGACAGAAAGACAGACAAAAGCAGATTAACGGGCAGACAAACAGAGAGACAGAGAGACGACAGAAAGACAGACAGACGGACGGACCAACAGACATTTTAGCAGGAAGTTAGGGGGGGGGGGGGGGGGGAAATGAGCCCGAATAAATGATTTGGGACAAGGTAAATTTTTCAACCTCGTTTTCGTGGGGGGAACTGTGTAATAGTATTTTGAAGGTGAAGGGGGATTAATGCCCGGGGCCTGTTTGGGGGGTGTGTTTTTGTGTTTTTTGTGTTGGTGTGTTTTTTGTGTTTTGTGTGTGGGGTGTGTGTGTGTGTGTGTTTGTGAGAGAGGGGGGGGGGGAAGGGGGTTTTTTGGTGTTGTATTTTTGTGTGTGTGGGGGGTGGTTTTTTGTGTGTGGTGTTTTTTGTGTGTTGTGTGTGTGTGTGTGTGTGGTGTTTGGGGGGTTTGGTGTGTGTGAGTGTGTGTGTGTGTGTGTGTGTGTGTTTTTTTTGTGTGTGTGTTTTGGGGTTTGTGTGTTGTGGTGTGTGTGTGTTTGGGGGGGGGGCTTTTGTTTTATCCTTAAACCTTTAACAGCAAGATGTTTTAAAAGGCACTTATTTTAAAAAAAAGCGGGGGAGGCCGGTAGCTAAGTGGTCAGAGCGCTCGCTTCCCCCCTGTCAAGTTAAGGGAGCATCGAACGTGGTTACCCCTTGGAAAAGGGGGACCGTTTTTTGCGCCTTTTTTCCCCTACAGTTCCCCCCCTTTTTTCCCCGCTGTCAATTTTGGGACCTGGGGCCCTTTAGGGTCAGGAAAGGTAAAAAAGCGAAGAGGAGAGAGGAGAGAGAGAGAGA
>CM060327.1:60016661-60019161 GCA_030674155.1 Stramonita haemastoma | reverse complement strand
GGGGGCGGGAGGGTTGGGGGGTAGCCTAGTGGTTACAACACTGCACTCATGATCTGACACATAGGGATCGAACCACCACCAAGGCCCATTCAAGGGGATTTTTTTTCCCGTGGAGTTGACATCAAAGGTAAAGCAGCAAGAGAAAGAAGGAGATGCGCACCGCCCTCAATATGCTGGCCCCTAGAGAAGCTGAGGTCTCTAATGCCTCGCTGCCCTATGAACATATAGGTTATGGGACACCTTTACCTTCACTTTTTTATGACAGAGTCCACACTCCCCAGTCTCTCTGTGTTATCAGACACTGGGTATCATTTACAGATCACGGGATACTTTCACAGATTAGGAATGACATGTAGGCCTATAGGTATAGTATCACGTTCTCATTGATACGAATATGACATGTCAAATTGCTGTATTGGCTTAGATTAGAAACCAATTGCTATACTCTATCAGATTACAAATGACTTGTCAAAGGGTTGCATTCTTATGGTTAAGTTTGACTTATTGCTGCAGTGTCATAAGTTAGTAATGATTTGTAAACATGTTGAACTTCTATTTTTAAAAAATATTTTTCGATAATGATAGAATAAGCACGCGTGCACTTCCGCACACACAGTTCCCGTGTGTATGCAGTTTCTACACCATTAATTTTGTTTTTCAAAAGGTCGTATTTCTATATTGTATTTTTTCTTATGACAAAAAAAAATACTATCCCGAGACATACAAAGCTGATACGTGACAATACTCATCTTTCGTAACGGCAGAAAAGAAAACTCTTCTGTTAGACATACATATGGGGATAGCCTAGTTGGTTCGAGCATTGCGCATTGCGCTCGTGATCAGCCGATCCGGGTTCGATTCCTGTTCAAAAGGATATTTTCCCCTGGAGTTAACATCAGTGCTGACTCCACTCCCCCCAAAAGTTCTTCGGATGAGACTGTAACCCGAAATTTCGTGGGCAAAATCACGCAGAACATCTTGCACACTCGTTAAAACCTGTTCCGCTTTTTGGAAGACTGGGCCATTGTGTGCTGGTTGGAACAGATGACAAAATTGACAAAACTGCATACACACGAGGACAGGATGTATAACAGCAAATGTGTGCTTATTCCATTATCCTGGAAATAACAGACTAAATTAATAAAATAAGATAAGTTTTAAATTCTCTCTCTCTCCTCTCTCTCTCTCTCTCTCTCTCTCCCTCTCTCTCTCTCTCTCTCTCTCTCTCTCTCTCTCTCTCTCTCCTCTCTCTCTCTCCTCTCTCTCTCTCTCTCTCTCTCCTCCTCTCTCTCCCCCTTCCTCCTTTGACAAGCACGTTCTTTGAAATCCTAATAATAATGATGTATGTATGTATGAATGTATTTCCCAGAGGTAGGGCACCAACCTTTGCCGGCTTATAAGGGACCGGGAGCAGCCTTACATTGCAATAGTAATAGCTCCCACCAACCCACCCACCCACCTCTCCCTCCTCCCGGAATGTATTTCTTTTCTTTTTTCTTTTCTCTCCTCTCTCAGCATATTAGCAGAGCAGGATGCCAGTCCTTACAAGGATATAATAATAATAAAAGTAATAATATATAATAATAATAGTCATAATACCGGTGCCTCACCCACGGCTGTTGTGTTCACAGTATGTATGGGCACGGTCTCAGTCATCCGGCAAGGAAATGAGGAGGAAGAGAGGCAGCCTTTGATTCTGCAACGTACGGGGCCTGTAGGGAGAAGGAGTCTGTTTGGAGTGGATTAGTTTGTTTCTTTCATAGAGAGAGAAAGCTGCAAGTTTTTTGCTTGAAAGCAAGCCTTTTTTGTCATAGAAAAAAAAGAAGCTGAAACCGTTTGTTTGAAAGCAAGTTTTTTTTTGTCATAGAGAAAAGCAGCACATCTTTATTTGAAAACAAGCTTTTTTGTCGTAGAGAACAGCAACAAGGCTTTGTTTGAAATAACGGGCCTGATTTTTTATGGAGAAAAAGCAGCAAGGCTTTGTTTGAAAGCAAGCCTTTTTGTCATAGAGAAAAGGCTGCAAACCTTTGTTTGAAAGCAAGATTTTTTGTCAAAAGAAAAGGCTTCAAGCCTTTGTTTGATAGAAGTCTTTTCTTTGATAACAGACCTTTATTTGAAAGCAATCCTTTTTTACAAAGAGGAAAAGGCTGCAAGCCTTTGTTTGAAAGCAAGCCTTTTTGTCACAGAGAAAAATCTGCAGGTCTTTATTTGAAAACAAGCCTTTTTTGTCAAATAGAGAAAAAGCAACAAGGCTTTGTTTGAAAGCAAGCCTTTTTGTCAAACAGAAAAAAGCAACAAGGCTTTGTTTGAAAGCAAGCCATATTTTTTTTATAGAAAAAGCTGCAAGACTTTGTTTGGTAGCAAACTTTTTTAACATAGTGAAAAGGCTGCAAGACTGTTTAATAGCAAACCTTATTTTTATAGAGAAAAAGCTGCAAGCTTTTGTTTGAAAGAAAGCCTTTTTTGCATTGAGGAAAGCGCAGGGCCTTGTTTATTGGTT
>CM060327.1:60001329-60003829 GCA_030674155.1 Stramonita haemastoma | reverse complement strand
TAATTCACTTCCCACAGTCTAACATACATTCACTTCCCACAGTCTAACATACACTAATTCACTTCCCACAGTTTAACGTACATTTCACTTCCCACAGTCTAATAACATACATTTCACTTCCCACAGTCTAATAACATACAATCAGATCACACCCCTCAACATGCATGTAAAACCACTACAACACAACCAACACCACACAAAACCTAGCGAAAAAGGAAAGAGAGAAGAGAAAAAATCATCGGTAGCTTCGCCCACTGTCTCTGCCATGTGGGCGGGATACTTAGAGCAGTGCCGTTAAGATACAGAGTTATGCAGTTTTGAGTAGAAGTATTTCCTTTGACAGGAGACATTGACTCCTGAAGAACATGGCAAAAGGAAGGATACCCATCCAAACTCATCAGCATCAATGTTGAACTGTTGCATGATTATAAGATTAGTATCCAGGGTCACAGACTAAAAGGTAAGGTAATGGTAAAGGTGTCCTATAACCTATGTGGTCGTAGGGGAGCGAGGCATCAGAGACCTCAGCTTCTCTAGGGGGTCAGTATATTGAGGGTGGCGCCAATCTCCTCTCTCACTACTTTACCTTCCCTGACCCTAAAGAGGGCAGGTACCCATTTACAGCTTGGTGAACTGGGAGACTGTACTGAAGCCAAGGCTCTCTCTCTCTCTCTGTGCCTGTCTGTCTGTCTGTCTGTCTCTGTTTCTGTCTGTCTGTCTCTCTCTCTCTGTGCCTGTCTGTCTGTCTGTTTGACCCTGTCTGTGTGTGTCTGTCTGTGTGTCTGTGTGTCTGTGTGTCTGTGTGTCTGTGTGTGTGTCTGTCTGTCTGTCTGTTTCTGTCTCTCTCTCTCTCTCTCTCTTCTCTCTCTCTCTCTCTCTCTCTCTCTCTCTCTCTCTCTCTCTCTCTCTCTCTCTCTCTCTCTCCCTCCTCTCCCCCTTCCTCCCCCCTTCCTCCCCCTCCTCCCCTCCTCCCCTACCCGACTTTTGTCTTTCAATTCAATTATTTATAATTTTTTCAGGGGGGAGGGAGGGGGGTCTCATCCCACCCTCTCCTCTCCATCCCTCCCTCACACACTGTGCTGCAGTGCCGCTCCTCCACCCCACCCACACCATCAATACACCAACCACCACGGTGAGGTGAGCGCACGCACCCACATACTAATAACCTATAAAACATAACGCAACTCGCTTCTACTCCAAAGTGCACGACATCCCTGATACGTTAAACTTAACCGCTTCACATAACAGTCCAGGCCCATACTTCTTTTAGAGCCACACACACACACACACACACACACAAGTCTAGGCTTGCTCCAGCATGCCGCATGAGTGACTGAGTCAACCCACCGCTGTGGCTGCCTTGCTCATTACGGCTCATATTGACAGTAGTACTGGCTGAGTGAGGGAGTGAGTAATTGGAACGTTATCCGCTCGCTAGGCTACTGCTGCGAGGATCTGCTAGGGCCTAGCCTATACAGTGAGAGTGCTTGGCCTGGCAGGCTAGAAGTCTGGACCAGGGTGCTTGACTGGGTGATTGGATGGAGACTTGGAGTATACATATTCCTTATGTGATGTGAATGGACCACTGTTATTGTTTTTGCTGGTGATTTTTTTGTGTGTGTGGATGAGAGGTAGGTTTGATTTTTTGTGCATGTTTTTTGTTGTTTGTTTGGGGTTTAGTGTAAATAAGTTAAGAAGAGTTGGGTTTGTTTTTTAAGCCTGAAAAGTTGGGTGTTTGAGGTGGTTTAAAGTGATCAAGTTTACTTTGTTTGTTGGTGTTTTTGTTTTGTTTTGTTTCTGTTTTGCCTTATTTGTTGACTTGTTTATTTTGATAAGTGTTTCTTGTCTTTCTTTTCTTCATTCCTCCTTCATTTTTTTCTTTTTTTCTTTCTTTCGTTCTTTTTTTCTTTTCTTTTCTTTTCTTTCTTTTCTTTCTTTCTTTCTTTTATTCTTTCTGTCTTTCTTTCTTTTAAAATAGTTCTTTTAGGCATAGCTTGTCAAGGATGTGGGCATTATTGCTACTCTCGAATGCTCGGAATACACTGTTATACATATAGATACATATAGATTATATACATACATACATACATACATACATACATACATACATACATACATACATACATACATACAAACATACAAACATACATACATTCATACATTCATACATACATATACACATTCATACATCCATCCATCCATACACAAATCGCACGACCACGCACGCACGCACGCGCGCGTGCACACACACACACACACCACACACACACACACACACACACACACACACACAAGCACACACACACACAAGCACACACACACACACACACACACACACACACACACACACACACACACACACACACACACCCTCGCACGTGCACTGTCAGTCTGCGTGAAAGACCTGACATGTATAACAAACCGGGCGACAAAAAAAAACCCAAACCCTGATAAAATTCAACATTGATACACTTGGGCATAAATTGATTGATATTGACAG
>CM060327.1:59976329-59983829 GCA_030674155.1 Stramonita haemastoma | reverse complement strand
GTCTGTTTTCTGTATCTCTGTTCTCTGTCTGTATGTTGTCTGTCTGTCGTCTGTTATGTTGTATCTTCTATGTCTTGTCTGTCTGTCTCTCTCTCTCTCTGTCTGTTTTGTCTGTCTGTTCTTGTCTGTCTGTCTATGGTCTGTTTGTCTGTCTGTGTGTGTGTGTGTCTGTTCTGTCTTCTCCCTGTCTCTCTCTGTCTCTCTCTCTGCCTCCTCTCTGTGTCTGTCTCTGTCTGTCTGTCTGTCTGTCTGTCTGTCTTTCTCTCTTCTTCTTCTGCTGCTGTCTTCTGTCTGTCTCTCTGTCTTCTCTCTCTCTTTCTCTCTTCTCTTCTCTGTCTCTTCTGCTGCTCTCTCTCGCCTACCTCTCGTCTCTCCTCTCTCTCTCTCTCTCATTTATCTCCTGTCTTCTATCTGTCCGTGTCTCTTTGTCTCTGCCTATATTTTCTCCATTTCTATGTCTGTTTGACTGATTTGTCTCTGTCTCGCCTGACCCCCGCCCCCCCCCCCCCCCCTCTCTCTCTTCTGTCTGTATGATGTACCCTCTATTTCTCATCTTGTTTTCTATTTCTCTTCACACACACACACACACACACACACACACACACACACACACACACACACACACACACACACACACACACACACACACACACACACACACACACAACACACTGAACACAACACAACACAACACACACACACAACACACCACACACACACACACCACTGAACACACACACACACACACAACACACACACACACACACAACACCACACACACACCACACACACACACCACACACACACAACACACCACACCACACACACACACACTGAACACACACACACACACACACACACACACACACACACACACACACACACACACACACACACACACACACACAACACACACACACACACACACAACAGAGGAAACGGAGGGCGTATGATTCATAGATAGAGGGAGGAGAGGAAAAAAGGAACATGCCACAACATTAAATCAATTATGTGAGACGGAGGCAGCACTGGGGAGGGGTGGTTGGGAGGGGGTGGGTGGGGCGGGGGTGAAAAAGGAGGACGAGGGGGGAGGGTGGGGGTGGGGTGGGGAGGGGGAGGGGCAGAAGGGATAAACAAACATAATAGGAAAGCTGGTTATACCAGAGTTGTCGACCTTTGTGCTTGATGTGGGCAATCGGTAATTTAATGCACACACACTCTGTGTGTCGTGTGTGGTGTGTGTGTGGGTGGGGGGGGGGGGTGGAAGGGTGGGTGGGGGGGTTGAGTGTGTGTGTGTGTGTGTGTCTACAGTGTGTGTGTGTGTGTGTGTCCCCGTGTTGTGTGTGTGTGTGTGTGTGTGTGTGTGTGTGTGTGTGTGTGTGTGTGTGTGTGTGTGTGTGTGTGTGTGTGTGTTGTGTGTCTGTGTGTTGTGTGTCTGTGTGTCTGTGTGTCTATGTGTGCGTGTCTGTGCGTGCATGTGTATGTCGGTGTGTCTGTGTATGTCTGTGTGGCTATGTGTTTTAGTATACAAAGAAATATTCTGTTTTACTGAAATCGTCATGTGTGTGTGTATGAGCACTAAAGACTGATTGTTTCAAGATTTCACGTTAATGTTTTTATTATTTATTGATTTATTCTTTTATATCGAGGATAAAGGAATAAGCACTAATGTGTTTTTTTTAATCTAGTCCCGTGTGTATGCACTTTTTGTAAATCTTGTCATCTGTTTGCACCGGCGCACAATGACCTACTCCTACGAAAAGCGAAGCGGAGTTAACGTGTGCGCAAGATGTTCTGCGTGCGTCCGCACACGGTGCCTTGGTTTACAGTCTCATCGGAAGGACTTTTCTTTTGGGGAGTGGAGTCAGCACCGATGTTAACTCCAAGGGAAAAATTCCCTCGAACGGAATCGAACCCGGGTCGTCAAACTGCGAGCGCAATGTTCTGACCACTGGGCTATCCCGACCACACTTTAAAAAAATGTTTATTTATTTATTCTTTTACATCGAGGATAATGAAATAAGCACTCATGTGCTATTTTACATCCGTCCCCGTGTATCCCATTTTGTAAATCTTGTCATCTGTTCCCACCGGCACACGATGGCCTACTCTTACGAAAAGCGGAACAGAGAGATTAGTGAAGCAGTGCACATCTGGTAGTTGCAACTTACAACTTCGGATAACAGAAACAAGACAGGATTGCTTTTTTTTAATGGTCATTCTTCTCCTCTCCCTTCTCCTTTTTCTTCTACTCCTCCTTATTCCCCCTTCCCCTTCCTCACCACCATCACTATCCAACATTGTTGTTATCATCGTCGTCGTCGTCGTCGTCATCATATCGTTCGCCGTCATTGTCATTCATTCATTCATTCATTCATTTCATTATCCACCACCATCATCATACATCATCATCTCATCATATCTATCATCATTGTCATCATCGTATCATCATCTATCATCTAAGGCACAGCGCAATCACATCATCATACATCTCGATTACCTCGTCGTCATCACATCATTATACCATCATCATCACCATCTATCATTACCATCATCAGCCCCATCAGCATCATCACTCAATCATCATCATCACCATCCACCACCCACACCACCACCACCATCACCACATATCATCATCACCGTCATCATCATCATCTCCACTTAAATACCGTGATATTTTTCGCACACAATGCCCAGTGATAAACGCTCTTGACTCGTAATTTCCGCTTCTCTTTTCTTTGTTTTGTCCTAGGGCGTTTTGCTGACACACTAAAAAAAAACACACACACAAAAACAAAAAATGGGGAGGGGGGGGGGGGGAGGGAGGAAGAGGAAGGAGGGTGTGGATGTCGGTATAGGCGGTGCAAGATTGTCACCACAAAGCTATTTCCTCATCACTTTGGTTACAGTCAGTGTTGTCAAAATGTATTCTGCACTTGTAAACTGAGAAAGACAAGCAGGCGGGGGAAGTCCGGGCGGGGGGGGGGGGGGAGGGAGGGGGAGGGGGGAGGGGTGGGGGGGTGGAGGGGTAGGGGTGGGTGGGTAGGGGGGGGGGGCGACGAGGAAAGAAATAGAACAAAGAAGAGGGATAGAGAGAGATAAGTTGAGAGAGAGAGAGAGAGAGAGGGAGAGGGAGGAGAGAGGAGAGAGAGAGAGAGGGTAGAGAGAGAGAGAGAGCGAGAGGGGAGACGGAGAGAGGACAGAGAGAGACGAGAAGAGAAGAGAGAGAGAGAGAGGACAGAAGACAGAAGACAGACAGCAGACAGACAGACAGACAGACAGACAGACAGAGAAAGGGAGGGAGGGAGGGAGAGACAGAGAAATGGAGGGAGCGAGACAGACAGACAAACAGAGACAGGCAGACAAACAGAGACAGGCAGACAAACAGGCAGGCAGACAGACAGACAGAGAAGAGAAAGAAAGAAAGAAAGAAAGAAGGAAAGAAAGAAAGAAGAAGATAGGAGACAGAGAGTGCACAGCATGCATGCACCCTGCTATCTATCTACCCTATGGTTCAGGCTGTACCTCTCTGTTCCTGCCAGCTTTTCCCATCCCTCTCCTAATCCCCTTCATCTGTACACAGCTAGCGCTCCCTTCCCATGCTTTATGCCGCAGAAAATAGACCTGGCTTCCCACAAAAGCCCATCTGAGAGGCAGGAGATTAAACTTTAAAAAAAAGAGAAGAAATGTGGGGGGGGGGGGGGAGAAGGGGAAGGAGAAGAGGGGAGACAGACAGAGTGCACACATACTTTGGCCGTGGCGTGCAACACACACAACACACACTACAGCAGCGCAAGCAGGCAAGGGCAGGCACGCGCACGCACTCACACACACACACATGCCATCAAAATGATAAGGATGATTTAGCAAAAAGACAATGGAAGAGATGAGACACGTTGAAAATGCACAATTTTTTTTTCAATAAATGTTTTGACATGAAAGAAGATTTTGCAAGTTAAACACGTGTGTGTTTTTTTTGTAATATCAGTAACTGTATAAGAAGTTCTTATAGTTAGGAACAGTGCACATCATCTAATGTGCGAAAACAACAACAACAACAACAACAACAAAAGGTTACAATCTGCAACAACGTCATTAGGTTTAATGGCCAAAGAAAACCTAAATTCTGTCATCTCCAGTCACGAGGATGATAAAGCAACATTAATTGCTGAATGTCGGCTAAGTTTTGCATCACTTTCTACTCATGCTCTTTAAGTTCATCACAATTAATAAACGGTAACGGTAAAGGTGTCCCATAACCTGTGTGGTCGTAGGGGAGCGAGGCGTCAGAGACCTCAGCTTCTCTAGGGGCCAGCATATTGAGGGCGGTACCCATCTCCTCTCCTCGCTGCTTTACCTTCCTTGAGCCAAAGAGGGCAGTACCCATTTACAGTTGGGTGAACTGGGGGACTGTACTGAAGCCAAGGCGCGCAAACAAAATTTATTCACTGCCTAATTTCATGATTACGTTTTTTAATAGCTCTTTGGTAGCAAGTGTAGCATTGCGCTCAACAGAACATATCTCCCTTAAAATACTTTAAAATTCTTCTGTGAAGAAGTGATGATTTTTTGTATTAAAAAACTGTGGATGAATGAAAAAAACTGTCTCATAATTGTTTAAAAAAGCAAATTTAAATGAATAGTTTAACACAAACGTATGTTACCAGCATATTTATTTCATTTTATAATGATGATAATGGAATATAGCATCATATGCTTGGTTACATCCAGTCCCCGTGTGTATGCAGTTTTGTAAATCTTGTCATCTGTTCTCACTGGCACACAATGGCCTACTCTTACGAAAAGGAACAGGATTTAACGTGTGCACAAGATGTTATGTATGCGTTCGCACACGGGGCCTCAGTTTATAGTCTCATCCGAAGGACTTCTGGGGGAGAGTGGAGTCAGCACTGATGTTAACTCCAGGTGAAAATTCTTGAACGGATTCGAACCTGGGCCAGCGATCATGAGCACAATGCGCATCACTCTAACCACCAGGCTACCCCGTGCTATCCCATGCTGTGGTGTGTGATAGTGCTGTAGTACTGGTTCAACTTTATCCACAAGCCCATTGTCCAAATTCATTACGCTTTTCCCATTCCGTATGATCGAGCAAATGCAAATCCTGAGAAAATGTTGAGTGTAGTCTATGTTGAGACACAACACTTTGGAGAACAAATGTTATATTTACATAGGACGTAAACAAAGAATAGGTGTAGATACTAGTGTGGCTGTGGGGTGTCTAAATCACCAAGTAATGAATGGGAGTTAAAGAAAAGAAAATTAAAAACAAAATAGCAACAATGATCAAAATGTGTTCCATTTCAAGAGTTATCCCCATTTTGATTGATACAAACGCGTCATGTCAAGAGATACTGTGTGATGCAAATATGAATCAATGTTACATGCAAATTGATTCTAGCCTGCTGACCACATTGTTCTACTGTTATTTATGCGTTGTTCATTGTTTTAGTATGCATATCTGAGGAAAAAAATGGGGACGGGTATAGCTCAGTAGTCAGAGCACTCGCTTTCCCCCAGCCAGTGTTAAGCAGCGTTGAGCGTGGTTGCCAATAGGATGGGTGACCGTTTACGCGCTTGGGTTCAGTTAAGTTCTCCCAGTTCCTCCAGCTGTAAATGGGCACCTGCCCTCTTTAGGGTCAGGGAAGGTAAAGCAGCGAGTGAGAGGAGATGGGCGTCACCCTCAACATGCTGGCCCCTAGAGAAGCTGAGGTCTCTGACGCCTCGCTTCCCTACGACCACATAGGTTATGGGACACTTTTACCTTTACCTTTTACCTTTATCTGAGAAAAGCATGTATCTAGGTGCACTGGTTTCTACATTCATTATTTCAGTCTGTTACTTTATCCTACAAGTACCCCTCCCTCCCTATTACCACCACACCCACAGCCCTCCCTCCACCCCCACCCCAACCCCTCAAAACCACCAAAACTGAAATAAAAGATGATTTCAAACAGTTAAGGAAGAAAAGAAGTGGAACGAGTACACATTCCTGTGGCACACCACAATGAAAAGAAATTCCATCATAGATACATGCTCTGACCTGAATACCTCACGACTTACCCTTCAGATAGGAAAAGAGAATGAGAACAATACTGGGATTTGCGTTATAGAGTCTGTTTACCAGTAGGAGGCATGTAGTGTTCAAAGTGTCAAAAGCGGTACTCAAATCAAGAGGAACAGAAAGAGCATTGTTACCACGACCGACCGACCAACCAACTGTCAGATCATGGATAAGGCGATGTGAGTGCTCGTCTGTCTGTGTACAGTTGTGTGTGGTGTGTGTGTGTGTGTGGTGTGTGTGTGTGTGTGTGTGTGTGTGTGTGTGTGTGTGTGTGTGTGGTGTGTGTGTGTGTGTGTGTGTGTGTGTAAACAGACTGGAATGTAACCAAACGTTTCAAACAAAAGCTTTACTGTTGCACAGAGTTATGATCAAGAGCTAATTCTTTTTCTTTTTGCTAAACTTTAAAAAAGAAAACTGATGATATGTGTGCCTTGTGTTTTTTTTCTTTATTGCTAAAGGTTAAAAAGAAAAACTGATATTTGTGCCTGGGTGGGTTTTTTTTGTGCTAAATGTTAAAAAGAAAATGATATTTGTGCCTGTTTTGGGGGGCTTTTTTTGGTTGTTTTTGTTTTGTTTTTTGCTAAATGTCAAAAAACAAATAAACTGATATTTGTGCTTCGTAGGTTTTTCTTTTTCTTTTTGCTAAATGTTAAAAAAAAAGTATATTGTGCCTCGTGGTTGTTTTTTTCTTTTTAGCTAAATGTTAAAAAAGGAAACTGATATTTGTGCCTGGTTCTCAAAAGAGTAAAAAAAATAAATAATAAATAACGCACGTCATCTCTAGCAACCCAGGTGGTGTGGAAAAGCCTCTCCATCTTTGATTTCATTTCAGCCTCCTGCATACCACTTCAGCCTTTGCTAGAATAGTAGCGTCATTTTGTGCCACCATAAAGAATGTGAAGGAAGACTGTTTACACTGAAGCAGATAAGGAAAGTGACGGGGGGGGGGGGGGGGGGGGGGGGGGGGGGGGGGGGGGAGAGTTTGCCCCCCCCCCCAAAAAAAAAAAAAAAAAAAAAAAAAAACAACTCTGTATAAATTTCGTGAAAAAATGACGTGCCTAAGAACCTTGCTGGTTTTTTGTCTGTTTGGCCACTTCGCCTACCTCCCCCCCCCCCCCTCCGTTCTGAGTCTGATATTCTTTCTCTGTGTCTCTGCCTCTTTGACTCTGTCTCTGTCAGTGTCTGTGTCTGTCTTTTTGTTGCTGTATCTCTCTGTTATCTCTGTCTGTATTCGCTGTCTCTGTCTGTGACTGTTTTTTTTGTCGGTCTCGTCTGTTTGTCTGTCTGTCTGTAACACACACACACACACACAATACACGTGCGCACGCGCGCATACACACACACACAAGCAAACAACCTCCTCTCTCTCCTTCTCTGTCTGTCTGTCTGTCTGTCTGTCTGTCTGTCTTCTGTCT
>CM060327.1:59964069-59966569 GCA_030674155.1 Stramonita haemastoma | reverse complement strand
ACTTTTTTGGGGGGTGCAGGAGTGTTCGTAAAAGTGTGTGTGTGTTTGTGTGTGTGTGTGTGTGTGTGTGTGTGTGTGTGTGTGTGTGTGTGTGTGTGTGTGTGTGTGTGTGTGTGTGTGTGTGTGTGTGTGTGTGTGTGTGTGTTGTGTGATATGTTGTTGTTGTGTATGTATGTATGTAGTATGTATGATATGTATGTATGTATGTATGTATGTATGTATTATGTATGTTGTATGTATATGTATGTATGTATGTAGTATGTATGCATGCATGTATGTATGTATGTATGATGATTGTGATATGTTAGTATATGTTTTGCCTGCCTGCCTGCCTGCCTGTCTGATGCCTGCCTGCTGCCTGCCTGCGGTGTGTACGTGCGTGTATGTGTGTATAGCTGTCTGTGTGACATAAGGGAAGAGAGAGAGAGAGAGAGAGAAGGGGGGTGAGGTGAGGAGGATGAGAACGATGTTCAAACTTTCAAACAGAAACAGGGAAAAGGGGGGGGGGGGGGGGTGGAAGAGAACAGACAAAGCTTAAGATCATTATATTGATCCAATTTCAAAGGAGAAGCACTACAAAAACCACAAGCCACAACCAGAGAGAAAGAGAAAAATACGGGGAAAAAAGACAAGAGAAGTAAATAGACAGACAAACAAGGCAAAAACAGACAGGCAAAACAGAGAAAACAAATAAGGCAGACTGAGACAGAGATTAAGAATGGAGACAGACAGACAGACAGTCAGAAACAGACAGACAGAAAAACAGACAGAAAGACAGACAGAAAAACAGACAGAAAGACACAGATACAGAAAGACAGACAGAAAGACAGACAGAGATAAAGAAAGACAGAGAAACAGACGGACAGACAGAGAAACAGACAGAAAGACAGGACCGAGATAAAGAAGACAGAGATACAGAAAGACAGAGAAACAGACGGACAGACAGGAAACAGACAGAAAGACAGACAGAGATACAGAAAGACAGACAGACTGACAGAAAGACAGACAGAGAAACAGACGGACAGACAAATAGGCAGACATACAGAAAGACAGACAGACAGATACGAACAGATAAACCAAAACAATGGCACTTCCTGCCAACTCCATTCCACCCTTTTCCAGTGAACGTAACACGAACATAGCAACAGGTCAACCAATCAGTTCATTTGCCTCTGTGTGCCAAGGGGAACAATCCTTCCAATTGCCTGAACATCAAAGCTTGGCAGCTGAAGGCAGAGGACTGTTTGAAAGAAGAAGAATGAGAGGAGGAGGAGGAAGAAGAAGAAAAGAAGAAGAAGAAGAAGAAGAGAAGGAGAAGAAGAAGAAGAGGAGGAGAAGGAGGAGGAGGAGGAGGAGGAGGAGGGAGGAGGAGGAGGAGGAGGAGGAGAAGGAGGAGGAGGAGGAGGAAAGCAATAAAAAAAAAGGAAAGAAAGAAAGAAAGAAAGAAAGAAAAGAAAGAAAGAAAGAAAGAAAGAAAGAAAGAGAAGAAGAAAGAAAGAGAAGAAAAGAACAAGAAAAAGAAAAAGAAGCAGAAAGAAATGAGAACAAGAACAACAAGAAAAAGAACAAGAACAAGACGAAAGAAAAACAAGAAGTATTAGCAAGAGGAGGAGAGGGGAGGAGCATGAGGAGAAAATGACAAGAAAAAAAAAAGAAAAAAAAGCTGAAAGTCTGGCACTGTGTGAAATGGCAATGACCTCAGCGTTCTAACAGCATAGCAGCCTGCCTAGAGACAAGAAAGAAGGGAGGAAGGGAGGGGGAGGAAATAGGAGAAGACATTAACTTCAATCTAAAAATAAGCATCTGTCATCCCCATTAGTTTGTCAGATTTCGTTTGGAGGTTGTTGCTCTGTCTCTGTCTTCTCTCTGTCTCTGTCTTCTCTCTCTCTCTATATTTTCTTATTCTTCTGTCTCTCTCTTCTCTCTGTCTCTGTCTCTCTTCTCTCTCTTCTCTGTCTCTTCTCTTCTCTCTCTCTCTCTCGTCTCTCTTTCTCTCTTCTCTCTCTCTTCTACTCTCTCTCGATCTCTCTTATTTTTTCTGTCTCTTTCTCTTTTTCTTTTATTGTCTCTTCTTTCTATGTCTTTCTCTCTTCTCTCTGTCTCTGTCTCTCTGCTCTCGTCTCTTTCTCTCTCAGTGCCACTGGCATTTGAAAAAGATGTTCATTTCATTTTAGAGAAAAATGGTGATGGATGGTTGTGGTATGAAGAAAACGAAGACACTGAGAAGAGAGAGAGGGGGAGGAAGAGAGAGAGAGAGAGAGAGAGAGAGAGAGAGAGAGAGAGAGAGAGAGAGAGAGAGAAAAGAGAGAGAGAGAGAGAGAGAGAGCAGAGACAGACAGACAGACAGAAAACACAACCAGACAACAACAGACAGCAACAGACAGACAGACAGACAGACAGACAGACAGACAGACAGACAGACAGACAGACAGACAGGGATTGATTGATTTACTCTTTTATATCGAGGATATGGACGAGCACTCATGTGCTTTTTATCGTC
>CM060327.1:59949069-59959069 GCA_030674155.1 Stramonita haemastoma | reverse complement strand
AATTGAAGTGTGTGTGTGTGCTATTTTTTTTTCTTTTATGTCGAGGATAATGGAATAAGCACTCATGTCCCCGTGTGTGTGTGTGTGTGTGTGTGTGTGTGTGTGTGTGTGTGTGTGTGTGTGTGTGTGTGTGGTGTGTGTGTGTGTGTGTGTGTGTGTGTGTGTGTGTGTGCGCGCGCGTCTGCGTGCGTAAATATATATATAAATATAGATAGATAGATAGATAGATAGATAGATAGATAGATAGATAGATAGATAGATAGATAGATAGATAGATAGATAGATATACAGATAGACAGACAGACAGATAGAGAGATAGAGAGAGAGAGATAAGACATATACAGAGAGAGAATATGTGTATTACATTATATATAATATATAAATAGTTTATTTATAATATATAAATAGTGTGTGTTTATTGAAATCAGACAGACAGACAGACAGACAGACAGACAGACAGACAGACAAAGACAGGTAGGCAGGCCTAAGGCCATGACAAAAGCAACAATCACTGTTTTCTGTCCCCCCGTCTTTCAAAGCTCTCCCTCCACCTCCACTTTACATGTTGCTATGCGGAGCATGGTTATCATGATTACCAGTGATGGATGCTGTGGACCTGCCTGCATGCTGCTTGACTTGTATTACATACAGACATGTAGGAGTGTGCGTGTTTCAGTCACTTTTGGAATCTCTGTCTGTCTGTGTGTCTGTGTGTCTGTCTGTCTCTGTCTCTGTCTGTCTGTCTGTCTGTCTGTGTGTCTGTCTTGTGTCTGTCTGTGTGTCTGTCTGTGTGTCTGTCTGTGTCGTCTGTCTGTCTGTCTGTCTCTCTCTCTCTCTCTCTCTCTCTCTCTCTCTCTCTCTCTCTCTCTCTCTCTCTCTCTCTCTCTCTCTCTCTCTCCTCTCTTCTCTCTCTCTCTCTCCTCTCTCTCCTCCTCCTCCTCCTCCTCCTCTCCTCCTTCTTCTTCTTCTTCTTCTTCTTCTTCTTCTTCTTCTTCTTCTTTTTTTGCTTTCTTTCTTCTTTGTTGTTGTTGTTGTTGTTGTTGTTGTTGTTGTTGTGTTTTTTTTTGGGGGGGCATTTCCTTGTTTTTCTGTCCCCTCTTTCTTACCTTTTCCTTTTCCCTTCAATTCATTCATTCATTCGTTCATTCATTCATTCATTCTTTCAATCATTCATTCATTCATTCCTTTATCTCTTGTTTATCTCTTGTTCATTCATTTCCTCTGATCGCTTTCCTTTTTTCTGTTATGTTTCATATTCTGTGACTAAGCTATGTGTTGTTATGTTGCAGGAAGGACCCTGTCGATGTCTGGCAGATCTGTGCTCATCTTGGCTCAAGAAGCAGACGACTGTTGACACATCGGGGCATCTCTCCATCCCTAGTGCTCCGACCAGACCAAGCTTCACCTCTGAAACAAACTCTGTATTTATACACCCTGGTACCTTGCTTCTAAGCCAAACTCACTTTTTGTTGTTTTTTTCTCAGCGAAACGTCACCTTTTCGTCACTGAAACTGTACTTCATAATCAGGGTGACGAACTGCTACAGGATACAACGTCATAAGCTGTCGTGACGTCAGGGTGGACGAACTACCATAGGATTTACGTCATTTGCTACCGTGACGTCAGGGTGACGAACTACCAAAGGATATTACGTCAAATATTGCGAAGTTACCATCATAAGAGAGAACTAAAATTCTCAACAAAACTGATTCTATTTCTAAGAAAAACATCGATGATCATCGTAGATAGCGTTTTGCTGCGTCGACAAGAACCGTTGAAATGAAGATCTTACTTTTGAAAAGTGTTTTGTGTTCATGATAATCATTGAAAACTACTTTGATCGTTCAGCGTTTTATTCTACTTTTTATTTTTTTTTTAGGTGTATGACTTGCATTGCCTGTGAAGAAAAAAAAAGAAAGGAAGAGAAGATTGTATACTGCAAAAAGCCACGCGTTTCTTTTTTCTAGTCTTTTTTTTTCTAAGTCAGAGAGTTGCAAGAGTGGGGAAGTGGTTCCCTACGCCTCATTTCCCATTGTCTTTCAAGCAGGCGTCAGGTTTGAGGCACAGGCTCTCCCTGTGAGTGTGTCTGATGTGATGTGATGTGGTGTGATGTGATGTGATGTGATGGCACATGCTGTGTTAGACATCATAATCGCCTCTGTGGCTGTACCACATCATTGATTCTCGCGTGCATCATAAACATTCTGCCTCCCCTACCACCTACAGCATTAGGGTTTTTTGTTGTTGTTTTTTAATTCCCCTTGTTACCGAACGAGACAGGTGGAGGAGGAGAGAAGAGAGAAAAAACACGAGTAAAACCAAAAAAGTATGAAAAGTTAAAGTGGTAATTTGTGTTTGATGCGCAGAAAAAGAGAGAACAACAACAACAACAACAACAACAACAACAACAACAACAACACACTAACACTAACACCAGACGCAGTATCTGACCTTTTCAATTTTTTTGCAAGCGTGTGTGTGTGCCGTGCCGCACCGCGCTGCGCTGCGCTGTGCCGCACGTGCATTGAGCGACGAGACTGGTGTTAGGTAGGTCTCCCACTGTGCATGCAGCAAACCCTGCCTGCCTGCCTGCCTGCCTGATAGCCTGAAACAATGAGCGTACAGCAGATAACAGCAGCGCGGAGGTCGCAAGCGGATCAGTCCGCCTTCCCGCGTGCCTCTCTGCCGGCTTTCCCAGACTCCGCTCCCTCTTTCTCAGAGGATGCCGTGGACGACTTGCCGCTTCCAGACCACTTCCCAGAACCTCACACTTCCTCAGACACCATGCCTCACCCTCCGCCTGTTGTGGTGGTCGCCCCGAACATGGCGCAGTGTTTGAGTCACCACGCTGTGAAGACTCAGAACGACACTTCCAGCAGTGCAGGTCACGATGACGCTAAAGAAGGTCTTCGAAGAATCACTGACAAATACGCAGCCCTGCTGTCCTGCACGTGAACGGGTCTGTGTGCTCCAGTGACGCTTTCTCCGTGTCTCCCGTAGAGACTTGGCCGGCTTCCACCCCCTCCCCGTCCACCCACCTCTCCACCTCCCCCACCTCCCCTCCTCCTCCGGGTTGTCCGGCACAAGCCCCGTGATGATGATGATGAACGGCCGGCATGGCGCGGATTCGAACGGCACTCCTCGCTCCAGCGCCTGTCTCCAGCAGACCTCCTCCACGGCGACCACCACCACACACAACGGTTCAGTCCACAACACCAAACTGGCCCCTCTCTCCATCTCCTCCGCCTTTTCCGACGCTCTTCAGACATGTCCGACGCTTCCCCGAGCCCGGCTCTGACCGGCAGTGTCCGTAGGGGTCTGTGAGCGGGAAGGGAGGAGGAGGAGGGGGGGAGGGGGAGTGTTGGGGGTGGGGAGCGGGAGGTACCAGAGCGTGAGCGGCATCGCCCTGAGCACGAGTTTGGGGGAGGGGGTGAAGGATGAGGATGTGCAACAGGTGGAGATGTTCTACCGCTCCCACAAGACGGAGGTCACCGTCTGCAGGTCCCTGGCCAACCTGTACTTCGGATCCGTCAACACAACCACAACCAACAACGCTTTGCCTCCAGGCTCTACCATCAGCAGCACTAACGGGCGAGTGTCTCCCCACAGCGGGGGCGAGCTGTGGGAGTTCGTGACCACGGGCATCCCGGTGTTGGTGCTGGACTCCGGGGATCATCTGAGGTCGCGGCAGCTGTCCATCGTGGTGGCGGAGAAGGGCACGGGCTTCGTGCTGTGGAAGGACGTGGTCAGTCACCTCACTGCCTACTCCTGCCTCCACGCCAACTTCCACACGCTGCGCATCTCCTCCGACAGCAACAAGCTGGCAGGTCTCAGCTTCGATGAAAGTAAGGCAGCGGGTGAATTCGCCGCCGCCATGTTGAAACTGACCTCTGACCCTGATGACGAGTTGCTGATGTTGAGCAAGAAGGGCAAGAAGAAGAAGAAGAAGAAGCAGCAGGAGAGCAAGAAGACCAAGTTCAGGCCGCCCAAGAAGTCCGACATTTCTCAGCCCTGTTGTTTCCAACACGTCACCAAGTTGGAGCGTCCGCAGATCACAGGTTTGACCCCGCTGCCCCCGAATGGATTCCCGCCCCCTCCGGGGGTGGGGGGATCTGTGTCCAGCCTCTCTGAGTCTTCCAGGATCGCTTGACTGTTGCGTCCACGTCCCCTGCTCGCAGTCCCAGCTCAGAACTGTCTGATGCCTCTGTGGAGCACTAGGACTTTGACAGAGAGAGGTTTTTGTGTTGACGTGACCACAGCGGTCATCATTCTGGTTTGTGCTGCTGGTACCGGCTTGTTTGTGTCCGTGGAGTTGAGCAGGATATCTTCAGTGATTCAGACAGTTGTATTGTGTGGATATAATTATGGTGATTATGGACGGAGGATACATTTTTCCCCTGATATGGAAGATAGTTGTGCCATGTGTGTGTGTTTGCTGATGATGATGACAGCTCTTGTCGTGTTTCTTCAAGATTCTCTTGTGGATTATCATCGATGACTGTGAGTGATGCGCACGACGTAGACATCATGAGGTGTGTGGAATATCACGGTGTGTACACCATCTATGAGTAACTGTGTACGGTTTGTTTTTTTTGTAATGTGGTTATTTTGAAAAAACAGCAACAAGGAACAAGCAACGACAAAAATGACGCAATTAACCCACCCCAACAAAACCATGTTTACAGTCTTGGTGCGATTTTTACAACACACAAACACGACTTTCCTTTTATGCTGTGATGCAAGAAATTTTCAGCTGGGAATTAACACTTTTCACGACAGCTAAAACCTAAACATATTTTTCTTATGACGAGAGGACCACTGGTCTATATGATATAATAATATTGACTAAAATACTGTGTAACGTGTTCATTACTAATGTGTAACCGACAGACGGATTAATCTTTGAGTACGTATGCGTGTAGTTGCGATACCAAAAAAAAAAGAATTAAAATGATTGAAAGAACACATATTATGAATTTAAACATATATATTAACGTTCAATGCTGATTTCGCTTGTCTATAACTTCAGAGCCGGAGTTGTTGATGGTTTTGTTTGTTTGTTTGTTTTTTGTTTTGTTTTTTTAGCTCGAAGTCAGTGTATTTGCGAAAGCTTTATATATTCTTTTTTTTTTTGTTGTTAGTGCAAATTCGATGTTAGGCTTATTTGTGACAGATTTATTGGTTTTGTACTTCAACTTCAGAGTTTGAATGACTTATGAAAGCTGTCTCTTTTCGGGTTGTTGTTGTTTTTTTCTCCGTGTGTGTATTCAACCTTTGAATGAGTTACTTGTGAAAGCTTTTCTTATACTTTGGGGTTTTTGAAATTGGAGTGTGAGAGTTGTGTGTTGAAGCCTTGTTTCTAATTCAGACTGAGTATTGTACACGATGGAGAGTGTGTGTATGTGAGCCGTTTAGTATGGAAAGGGGTTCGGCTTTTTGTGGGGGGTTTTGTGGGATGTAAAACATGTGGAAAAACTGTATTTCAAGTCCAATCTGTTAATTAATGACGCTAATGGGTGCCTCTGGCTGGCTGTGTATACTTAGTGATAGACTGTACTAGACACACTGACAGGCCTACTATAGTGATAGACTGTACTAGACACACTGAAGACCTACTTTTATGATTAGACTGTACTAAGCACACTGACAAACCTACTATAGTGATAGACTGTACTCAACACACTGACAAACCTACTATAGTGATAGACTGTACTAGACACACTGACAAACCTACTATAGTGATAGACTGTACTAAACACACTGACAAACCTACTATAGTGATAGACTGTACTAAACACACTGACAAACCTACTATAGTGATAGACTGTACTAAACACACTGACAGACCTACTATACTATACTATACTACGCACGTCTGTACGCACGCTGTGTATGCCTTGACAATAAGTATCAACTTTAACAATCGTTCATATTTTGGTTATGTGCTTAGGAACGCGTTCCACTTTACTCTCATATTTTTTTACAGGCATTTGCGCATTTGAACAAAATGTATGTTCGTATGATTATACACACACGCACGCACACGCACGCACACGCACGAGTGCGCGCACACACACACACCATACACACACACATCCACACACACACACACACACACACACACACACACACACACACACACACACACACACACACACACACACACACAACTCACCTTCAAACCACCCACCCACCCACCTTCGACACCCCCCCCCCCCCCCCCCCCACACCACACACACTTTTTTGGCACATGTTTGATTACGCAACAATCGATCCATCCATCTATGTGTTCATTAGTCTGGTCTACTGGTATTCTTCCCACCGCAGTTGCTAGCGCTCTGTATGTAGCTACTAGCCTTCATAGCCTACAGCAGATAACATGCCTGTCACTGTCAGCTTCTCTCAGATGCTCAGTTGGTGTCAAAACATCGATCACAAATAAGTTATGATATGACTCAATACGTATAACTGGAAGTCCGAATGCTAGTAGTATTGTGTCCTTTTCTATATTAATTTATCTCTGTTTTAGAGATAAAGTATTTTGATTTTGAAGTTTTTTTTAAACGACCTTTTTTTGTAAATTTTAGACCTAATGGTTGGGTTTGTTTTGTTTTGGTTTTTGGTTAGATAAATGTATGTGGTTTATTCGCTTTTTTTTTTTAAAAGGTTTTTATGTACGTTAGTTGGAGTTTGTTTTCCCTCTTGTAGTTTATTAGGTTATTAAGTTTGGGTTTTTTCGTGTCCGTTTTTGTGTTCGTGTCCGTTTCTGTGTCTGTATGTATGTTTGCATGTATATATATAGATATTATTATATATATACATATACATACATTGTGTGTGTGCGTGCGAGCGCGCGAGCGAGTGAGCGCACGTGTGTGCGTGTGTGTGCGCGCGCGTGTGTGTATGTGTCTATGCGCGCGCCCGCTGCTTATAAACTTGAACTAGAAAATAGTGAAAGAAGGGGGAGGGGAGGCAGCAGTGAAGATTGTCTGACGAATATTGTAGGCTGGTTGATTGACTGGTTGGCTTGAGTACTTGGGGTTTATCTTATTTCGAGCCACTGATGCTGCTGTCTTCGGTTTTGTTATCATTATCATCCTAACTACTGGCGCTGCTGCTGCTGCTGCTGCTGCTCCTGCTCTGCTGCTGCTGCTGCTGCTCCTGCTGCTTCTACTACTATTACTGCTGCTGCTGCTGCTGCTGCTACTGCTGTTATTGCAGGTTCCATTAAAAAAATAAAATTGTAATGTCACACTCTTAAACGTGTATAAACATTCATATCCTAGATTGTGTGTATAGTTGGATCACACTTTCTCCTTACAGCAAACATTTTCTGTGTCAAATTTGGGCAGCTGTTCCCTATATATTGTGTCAGAGTATATTGTCTATCTCTTTTAGTTTTTTTCGATGAAGGTGTGTTTTGTGTTTTTGTTTTTTTAAAAATTAAACGTCTATTTAGTGATAAACTGTTCTGCCACTGTGGAAGTTGTTTTGTATGCTCTCACGTTCATGCTGTATGCATACATATACAAGGGGGGACGGGATAGCCTAGTGGTCAGAACATTGCGCTCGCAATTTGACGACCCAGGTTCGATTCCTGTTGGAGGGGATTTTTCTCCTGGAGTTAACATCAGTGCTGACTCCACTCTCCCCAAAAGTCTTTCGGAAGAGACTGTAAACCGAGGCCCCGTGTGTGAACGCACGCAGAACATCTTGCGTTAAATCCTATTCCGCTTTTCGTAAGAGTAGGCCATCGAGTGCCGGTGGGAGCAGATGACATTTACAAAACTGCATACACACGGGGACTGACTGTAAAAAACTAAAGATGCTTATTCCATTATCCTCAATATAAAAAATAAAATGATAAATAGATAAATAAAGTTTTTTGTCACTAATTTATAACACCCGCTGGTGAATGAATGAATTTGTTATTCCACAGTGGGAAGGTGACTATAGTCTTTCCAGCCTTCGCATACTCCCCCTCTAAGAGTGATAAGAAGGTCGTAGGAACGGACAACATTTAAAAAAAAACTGCATACACATGTGGACTGGATGTAAAACAAAACAAAAAAAACAGCATATGAGTGTTTATTCCATTATCCTCGAAATATAATAATAATAACAATCATCATCATCATCATCATCATCATCATCGTCTTCGTCTTCATCATCGTCATCATCTCACTATGAAAGTTTGCCTAAGTCGCCTGGTAGACAATAGGAATTTCATCAAGGAGACCAAAAACAAAACCCCAAACAAATGTCATGTAAAACAAAAAGGTAAAGGTGTCCCGTAACCTAGGCGGTCGTAGGGGAGCGAGGCATCAGAGACCTCAGCTTCTCTCAGGGCCCAGCATGTTGAGGGCGGCGCCATCTCCCCTCCCTCACTGCTTTACCTTCCCTGACCCTAAAGAGGGCAGGTGCCCATTTACAGCTGGGTGAACTGGGGGGACTGTACTGAAGCCAAGGCGCGCAAACAGTTGCCCATCCAACTGGTAACCACGCTGGCTGCTTAACTTGACTTGGGGAAAGCGAGCTCTCTGACCACTAGATCTAATTATCCCGCCCCCCTTTTAATGTAACCATCCACACATTTGAAGCATACATTGTTTAATAAGTAATTAAGAGCGTACTGTTTTTGTAATGCAATGACTTTGTAGCCTTATAACGTACAGCTTACGTAAGCTGTTTTTGAACTAAGTGGAATGTGTTACAGAATGACTCTCTCTCTCTCCTCTCTCTCTCTCTCTCTCTCTCTCTCCTCTCTCTCTCTCTCTCTCTCTCTTCTCTCTCTCTCTCTCTCTCTCTCTCTCTCTCTCTCTCTCTCTCCTCTCTCTCTCTCTCTCTCTCTCTCTCTCTCCTCTCTCTCTCTCTCTCCTCTCTCTCTCTCTGTATTGTCGATAATATAAGTTGATAATTCAGCAAGTGCAATTTCTTGAACGTGTGATACAGGGATTGGTACAAGTATTGTGTTATGGCGGTTATGATACATATATGACTTGCTTTCAGTTAGGTTTGATATTATAATGATAATATTGCATTTCATTGATACGATTGATGTTATGTGAAAGATGCCGAGGTTTCTTTTTTGTGTGAAGTGTGTGTGTGTGTGTGTGTGTGCGTGCGTGCGTGTGTGTGTGGTGCGTGCGTGTGTGCATTCGTGCGTGCATTCGTGCGTGCGAGCATGCATGCAAACAAGTAATACCCCTTCAGGTTTTAAACTTTGTTTGTAGACTTTCCCCCTGCATCATCCGAAAAGTGTGCCTGAAAAAAAAGTATCTCTGTTACGATCCTTCACTACCATCATTGTTGCAGGCTTGTTATCTTAATATCTTAAACCCTAATAGCTTGTCGTGTATGTATTATATATTTTTTATGCTACAATTAGGGGAATTCGTGATAAAATCTCAATTTTTTTGTGGGAGATAGTGAATACCCATTGCCTAGAACTTTAAATTTCTCCCTCTCTCCCATCCCCCCCCCCCCCCCCTCTCGGCCCTCTTTTTTTCTCTCTGTGCATTCTCTTTCTAAAAGAGAATTTCCTGCCAAAAATATACTAGGAATAACTCCTTTGCTTTTACCTGTACGTGCAAACCAGGAAATGGTTTATGTGGCATAGGTAAAAAAAAAAAAAAAGGTAACGGTGTCCCATAACCTCTGTGGTCGTAGGGGAGCGAGGCGTCAGAGACCTCAGCTTCTCTAGAGGCCAGCATGTTGAGGGGGCGCCCATCTCCTCTCCCTCGCTGCTTAATCTTCATTCTCCCTAAAGGGCAGGTGACCCATTTACAACTGGGTGAACTGGGGACTGTACTAGAGGAAGCCAAGGCGCACAAACGGTCACCATCTACTTGGTAACCACTCTCGATGCTGCTTAACCTTAGCTTGGGGAAAGCGAGTGCTCTGACCACTGAGCTATCCAGTATACCCGTTTTAAGTTGAACATCTTGGACATTGGTCGACCTGAATGGGTTTCTTCAGGGTTTAGACCGCAGAGGAAAGT
>CM060327.1:59931569-59941569 GCA_030674155.1 Stramonita haemastoma | reverse complement strand
CTCCGTGAAATAGGGAGCCAGTGAAGAGATCGCAACTAGCAGTGTTGTGTTCGGATTTTTTCTTTCTGAGGACTAGTCGAGCTAGCTGCAGAGTTTTGTAAGCATTGAAGAGGGTGGATGGATGGAGGATGCTGACAGGAAAACAGAAACAAGCTAACAAAGATGTATGTGTACTTCATCCACGTCAAACCTGAGGGGTCTGCAAAATGTACCCCAAAGCACAAAACTTGAACATTAATTTAAACTTTTCCACACAATGAGCAGCATGGACTGGATAGCTCAGTGGTCAGAGCACTCGCTTTCCTCACACTTAGGTTAAACAACATCGAGTATGGTTACCAATTGGATGGGTGACCGAGTGCGAGCCCTGGCTTCAGTAAAGTCCCCCAGTTCACCCAGCTGTAAATGGGTACCTGCCCTCTTTCGTGTCAGGGAAGGTAAAGCAGCGATGGAGAGGAGATAGGCGCCGCCCTCAATACGCTGGCCCCTAGAGAAGCTGAGGTCTCTGATGTCTCACTCCCCAGGCCCTACGACCGCACAGGTTATGGAACACCTTCACCTTTATCTTTACCTAAACAATAACAAAACAAAACAGAACACAGACCTAAAACTAGAACGAAGCAATTTTCATTCAATCAGTTATATATTTATCCTTATAGTTATTTAACTGTTTAAGTTTTCAAACACTTATATGTGTTTATCCATTTACTTATTTATCTGTTTAACTTTTCAATCGGTTTGATATTTATCCTTATAGGTGTTTATTCTTCTGTTTAGCTTAATGACACAATGTGTAAAAGCTCTGTGATATGACTTTGTAGACGTAGTGCCTCATTGTTCGCAAAGCATAAAGCGTTGCTGGTTTGCCACAAGGGCGGAGAAGACTAAAACAAACTCACGGTTTGATATAGGGGGGCGGGATATCCTAGTGGTCAGAACATTGCGCTCGCAATTTGACGACCCTAGTTCGATTCCCGTTCGATTTTTCCCCTGGGGTTAACATCAGTGCTGACTCCACTCTCCATAAAAGTCTTTCGGATGAGGCTGTAAACCGAGGCCCCGTGTGCGAACGCACGCAGAACATCTTGCGCGCACACTAAATCCCGTTCCGCTTTTCGTAAGAGTAGGCCATTGTGTGCCGGTGGGAACAGATGACAAGATTTACAAAACTGCATACTCACGGGGACTGGATGAAAAAAGTACATGATTGTTTATTCCATTATCCTCTATATAAAAGAATAAATAGATGAAATATAAAAAATATTCTTTCCCTCTCCCTGCTATGATAAGTGAGTATTTTGGCAATCACTTTTTGAAAAATAGAAAATGTTGTTCAAACCAAACAAAGCACAACAGAAAACAAAGCAAACTAATCAGAGGAACCGTTGTGAGGGAACAATGGACCCTCTATCATATTTTTATTTTATTTATTTTTTATTTTATACCACTTTATGCTACAGCAGATTTCTCTGCGTGAAATTCGGGCTGCTCTCCGCGGGGAGAGCGTGTCGCCACATGTGCAGCGCCTACCCATTTTTTAATTTTTTTTCTCAGGGATGGTGTCTAAACACGACACCTGTGTGCATGCTGGGTTTTTAAAAAAATAATTTTATCATCCGCTCCTACCGGCACACGATGGTCTGCTCTTCCGAAAGGCGGAACGGGGTTTTAACGTGTGCGCAAGATGTTCTGCGAGCGTTCACACACGGGGCCTTGGTTTAGTCTCATCCGAATGACTTTGACATTCAGTTCGATTTTTTTGTCAAACTGGGAAGAAAGGGCGAGGCTGGGTACGAACCCAGAATCTCACGGTTTACTTGTTGGCAGGCGAACGTCTTAACCATCCTGACACCATCCTTCCTAAAAGGTTGTTGTGACCTTTGGAACAATTTGAACACAGCTGCAATCATAGGTTGCAAACTTGGCTGTTTCCATCCGATGTTGTGTCTGCACTTACTCAAGCAGATGGGTCTGTGATCTCTCATTACTACATTCAGTCACTTTCTCTCTGTCTCTGTTTATTTCTCGGTCTCTCTGTCTCTCTCTGTCTCTCTGTCTCTGTCTATGTCTCTCCGTCTGTCCGTCTGTCCGTCTGTCTGTTTGTCTGTTTGTCTGTTTGTCTGTCTGTCTGTCTGTCTGTCTGTCTGTCTGTCTGTCTGTCTCTCTCTCTCTCTCTCTCTCTCTCTCTCTCTCTCTCTCTCTCTCTCTCTCTCTCTCTCTCTCTCTCTCTCTCTCTCTCTCGGTCTCTGATGGGGAGCTTGAGTGAAGCGGACGTGCGAAATTGCTCTGCGCTTTTTTGCTAAATTGTACCAGTTTGAGTGCAGGAGTCCATGCCATATTTTGCAAAATTGTACATAAAGTGGGTGCACAGCTAAACATGTGATCAGTCTACCGGAAAGGTCAGTAGATTAGTCAAAATTAGTACATTACTAATCATATAAAAATAAGAAGGATTTCAAAATTTGTTCTCAAGTCCAGTGCATTAGGCATCTTGCCCTCAAGATCAAAGCTCGCTTTGCACGTGCCCAATTGCAGAAAAACAGAAGAAAGAAAAAGAAAAGAAGAAAAAAGAAAGGAAAAAAGTTGTTGGTGTAGGTTAGGGATACATTCTAGTGTGAAATGTGAACTCTGTTGAGAAGGAAAATACACAGGTGCTTGAAAAGATTAACAAAAGTTCTTTCCTACTACCTTGTTACATTTTCATTAAGTCTGTATATTGACACTCTTGAACTTGAGTGGGAGCTTCTTGTAAACTAGTTTGCAGCAAAGTGCACCACAGGCGCCTGAAAAATGTCAGAAACTACTTACGTACCCCATCCAGGCAGTTTACTGCAGATGATCGACTGGCGCTTGGCACAGATGCAGCAGGGCTTTGCCCTTCACTCTGCAGCCATCAAATCAAGCATGGACGAGAGATTTTGCTCCCTTGAGGACAGTTTCTCTCGGTTTTTCTCAAAGATCTGCAATCTGGAGGAAATGGTAGTCTGTCACAGTGAGGACTTAAGAGAAATAAAAGAAGACAGCGGAACTATCATGGACAGACTGGATCGATTAGAGAGAAGACTTGAAACAACAGAACAGAACCTTAAAGCGTGCAGTGTCAAGATCATGAATGTGGAGGAACAGCAGTGGGAGGATGAGTATGCCACCACTCACATTGTCGTCGACCTGCTGAATGACCATAGCCGGTACTCTGGATGGAGTGAGAAAGATGTCACCAGAGCCTTCCGAATTGGGCAGCAAAGACCACGCTCAAGTGACCCTCGTCCCATCCTTGTCCAGTTCTACAGGTGGATGGACAAGATGGCAGTACTGGGTGATGGAGACTTAAGGGACAGCCTGAGAAGATATGGTATACGGGTGGCCTCTGACCTCACCACAAGACAACGGGACATGGTCGAATTTCACAGAGGGCAGGGAAGAATAGCGTACATACGTAATGGAAAGTTGCAAGTCAGGGACAGGCAGCCAGCTGCCTCATCCAGATATAGAAATGAATGGCACCACACCCCAGAGAATAAAGGACAGGTGGAGGACTGGCCACAACCACAATCAGACCAGAGAAATGAATGGTCCCGGAAGACAGAAAACCTTCATTCCAACAGACCTACAGTGGGAAGAGCCTACGGAAACCAGAATGGGCACCATCCAAGCAGGTTTGCATTCAGTGAGGTCCCTGAAGACAACATGAACCTGTCTGAAGGAAGACATTCCAGCAAGAACAATTCAGCAACTCATCACCATCAACCGATGCCTCGGGAATCAGAAGAGAGGAGAAACATGACAAAAGGACACTCAAATAGCAGAGAGGCTCATGGCAGCTGGAATGACAGATGGGTTGACAGAGACTGGAAGAACACTCACTATCCGAAGTCAAGAACATCTATTCCAGTGGTTCCTGGTATCCAGTCGTACAGCCAAGCAGCAAGATATGGAAGACCTTCACAGTCTTATGCCACATCAGACCACAGAAGGGTGGTCATGCTGAAAGACAGCCAGAGGAGATCCAGTACCCCAAGATGTCCTGTCCAGAGTGTGAGGAGGCAGGAGCAGGAGCCCAGGAGGAGGCAGGAGCCCAGCTGTGCCAACAACAGGAGAGAGATCCTGTCAGACAGACTGTCAGCCCTGCTGAGGCTGTTGATCATGGTGACTCTGACTACCATGACAATGATCAACTTAACTTGACAGACAAGAATTTCAGGCACTCGGATCTAGAAACTGAGTGCAGTGAAGACCTTGTGCATAGAACTTGGGTCAAACACATGACTAACAAACAAGACAGTGACAGTGATGACAGTGTTACGGTAGAGAACTTTGCAGTGAGAGAGACTGACAGTACTACTGACATCAGAAGAGAGGCAGAGATTACTGATGCTGATGTTGAGGCTCATGATAAGACTCCTATGAACAGTGACAAAGCACAAGAAACAGATGACAATAGTGAACCTCAACAAATCACAGAACAACAGAGCATGGACATGGCATGTGACAGACAAAAGGAAACATACAACACTGACACAGGAAATATAGAAAGACCAGACATGACTGCTGACCAACCACCAGAACAGAGCAATAACTCAGAAATTGATGTATGTGGTAAAGCTGCCACAAATGACAAAAAAACAAGGTCCTCTGCACGAACACTACGTCAGAGACGTACTGTCTCTAGCACTGGAATGAAAAGTCGTAGAGGAGTTAAGACCTCTGCAAGATCCAAAAGTCAAAACAGCATCGTTGACTCGTTCAGGAAGGTACAACCAAATGAACAGTCAAACACTTTAGACAAGCAGCTCGATATGTCTCAGTCTGAGCAGAAAAATAAGGGGGTTCCATGCATTAGTAAATAGGAACACAGCCAGGCCACAATACCCAGAAAGCAGTACAAACGAAAACAGATGCATGATGTTGAACATGATACAGATATAGTGCAAGCAAACAGTTCAGCAACTCAGTCAGATGTATTTGTGAATAGTGTAAATAGCTATCGAGTAAAATTTCTAAACTATAATGTAAATGGCCTCTTACCAAAGCTAGAAAATGACCACTTTTTAAATTTTCTTTTTTCTTATGATTTTGTATGTTTGACAGAAACTTTTCTTGCAAATGATTTTGATTCTCCTATTTTCAGTGATTATATTATCTACACGTCAAAAGCCAAAAAGCTGTCTCGGAAAGGGCGATACTCAGGGGGTGTCATTGTTCTAGTTAAGAAATCTTTTGCCAATTTTGTGGAACAAGTTCACTTAGAAGTTGAAAATACTATAATTGTCAAAATTGATAAAGAACTTTTTTCTACAAGCAAGGAAATCATGCTTGTTTGTTCATATATTCCACCAAATGATTCCCCTTTCTGGAAAAATCAGAAGGGAATATATGGTATGGAAATGTTAGAACAATGCCTAGTAGATTTATATGAAAAGAGGGATGACTTTTACATTCTCCTAAATGGTGACTTAAATGCAAGAACCGCATCAAGAAATTATAGTTTTAGTGGTGATGATACTGACTTTACAGGTACAACTGTTTCAGATGACAACAACTTCCCGCGAAAATCTCAAGATGGTGGGGTCAATCTTTTTGGTGAGCAGTTATTAGAACTATGTAATATGTTTGAATGCATTATTTTAAATGGGCTCAGTGAACAAAACTTTGATGACAGTTGTACTTATATTGCAGCCTCTGGAACAAGTACAGTGGACTATTTTATTGCATCATACGATTTGCTTTCCTATGTCAATGTTGTATCCCTTACTGTTGAAAGCTTAACGGAGTCGGACCATCTTCCAGTTGTTTTGGAATTACAGATTAAGAAAAGGTCAACAGATAAAAATTGGGAGGTAGTTGAAAATGAAAGTTTGGTTTGTGAGAAAATTGTATGGAATGAAGAGTATAATAGTGATTTTATTGCGATGTTGCAAAGTAAGGATATCAAAGACAAACTGATTCTGGCCACACATAGTCTGGATATAGATATAGATCAAGCCTTAGATATTTTTGTAGCATGTCTGAAAACTTCTAGTCAGTGCATGTTAAAGACATTTCATAAAAATAAGAAGAAAAAATCAGAATGGTTTGATAACGAATGTAAGATGGCAAAAAAGGAAAGTAGGAAAAAGCTTAGCTGTTTTAGAAAGTCTAGAACAGATGAAGATAGACTACTGTATGTAGAAGCACGAAAAAGGTATAAACACTTACTGAGAGATAAAAGACAGAAGTTCAAAAAACTAAAAACAGAAAGTTTGGCAAGAGAAATGGATAATTCTTCACAGTTTTGGAACCAGTTAAGAAGTATGGGATGCGGTGGGAAAAAGAGAATCGGTAACAATATTAGTATGGAAGAGTGGTTTAACCATTTTAAAAATCTGTTTCAAAATAGTAATGAAGAGATAGACCATAGGGTAATTGAAGCTGATTTATCTGAAGAGAATAATCATGAGTTAAATCAGCCCATAACAGAAGTAGAAGTCACTCGAGCCATTAGAAAACTCAAGAAAGGTAAAGCAAGTGGCATTGATACCATTTCTGCTGAAATGCTACAGGCTGGTGGGGAAGAGGTATATTCATTTTTGACAAAACTGTTCAATACTATTTTTGATCAAGGTATTTTTCCGCAGGAATGGTTAAAAGCCATTATCATCCCAATATATAAAAAAGGAAATCCTGAAATGGTTGATAACTACAGAGGAATATCACTACTTAGCATTATTTCAAAGTGTTACACAACTATTCTAAACAAAAGACTGTACACATGGCTAGAAGATAATGATTTACTTTCAGATTCCCAAGCAGGATTTCGTAAGAACCACTCAACGGTCGATCATATTTTTACATTGTATGCAACAGTTCAGAAATATTTGTGTAAAAAAGGCAGAAAATTATATGTTGCATTTGTAGATTTTAGAAAAGCCTTCGACTCTGTTCGACACGACAAACTTTTAGAATGTATAGATGCTCAAGGTGTAAAAGGAAAATTCTTTGCCTGTTTAAAAGCTATGTACCAATCATTGTTGTCATGTATATGTATAAACCATGAACTCTCAGAAATGTTTGAATGTCCTATTGGTGTTCGGCAAGGATGCGTTATGAGTCCAACATTGTTTTCAATTTTTATTGATCAGTTAGCACACAACATTAAAGAAAAGGGCAAACATGGAGCACTGTTATCAGATTATATGGAGCTTTTCATATTGCTATTTGCTGATGATGTTGCTTTACTTTCAACTACCCCTATGGGCCTGCAAACTCAACTTAATGTGTTGCATGAATGTTGCAAAAAACTAAAGTTATGTGTTAATTCCGATAAGACAAAAGTGATAGTATTTAGAAAAGGGGGGTACTTAGGAATGCATGAAAAATGGTTTTACAATTCTGAGAAATTAGAGGTGGTTAATAATTATTGCTATTTGGGGTTTAACTTTACAACTATGATCAGTGTTAAAAGAGGTACTATACATCTGGCAGCAAAGGGAAAAAAAGCAGTTCTTCAATTAAATAAGGTGTTTCAAAAGTATAAAGAGATGACCTCGAATGTATTTTTCAAAATTTTTGACTCTAAAATTCGATCAATACTATTATATTCATCAGAATTATGGGGACTGCAGAGACTAGAGCACATAGAAAAGGTTCATTTAATGGCTTGTAAACGTTTTCTAGGAGTCCCAGCAAAGAGCACCAAATAAGATGGTTTATGGTGAGCTGGGAAGATATCCATTATATATTCATTCTTGTGTTAATTGCTTGAGATACTGGCTAAAACTGTTACAGATGGACAGAAATAGACTACCGCATAAGGCTTACGCAATGCTATTTGAATTAGATAGATCTGGAAAGGACTGTTGGGCTACAAAAGTAAGAGAAATTTTATGTGAGACTGGATTTAGTATTGTGTGGATGCAGCATAGCGTTGGGGATGTAAAAATGTTTTTACGTGTATTTAAACGAAGGCTAATTGATTTGTTCATCCAGGAATGGGATGGAACCATTAGAGACCGTACAAGGTATGATTTATATCGAACATTCAAATCAGTTTTTGAAAAAGAAAAATATGTGTGTGATATGGAGACGTATTGTTTTCGTGTTGCCATCACCCAATTGAGATTGAATGTGCTTCCGCTTAAAAATAATGTGAATAGATACAGTGAGGTAGCACAGGATAGAAACTGTCCATTTTGTAATGACAAACCTGAAAACGAGCACCATTTTATTTTTGATTGCTGTCTCTATAAAGACTTACGGGATAAATTTCTAAAAGATTCAGTAAATGTTCCTGTACATGCGCTTTTAAAAGCAACAAATGCAAATTACAGACACAATTTGTCCAGATTTGTTTTCCATGCAGTAAACAGAAGGCAAAGTGTAATTCTTTAAAGTCCTCTACAGATAAAGAAAGTAATATGCTTTCCGTTTATGATAAGTTATTTACTTATTTAATTTCATGTTTTGAAAAGGTGTTCGTTGCCTTGAGCTCTTTTGGTAGGCTTTGAAGTGCAGATTAATACTGTCATGACTAAGAGGGTTGTAAATTGCCGTTTCATATTTTACAACATTCTGATGTATTGTGGCCAAAGGCCAAAGGCTAAAGTACACTAAAATCTTTGAGTTCTCTCTCTCTCTCTCTCTCTCTCTCTCTCTCTCTCTCTCTCTCTCTCTCTCTCTCTCTCTCTCTCTCTCTCTCTCTCTCTCTCTCTCTCTCTCTCTGTCTCTCTGATGTACACTGCATTTTATGTTTATATGTTGAATGCCTGTGTTGACATTGTGCGGTATAACTGTAATATCAAGTTTGATCCCAGTTTTGCTTTGCGCTATGTTTAACCTTGTAACTCTGAGCTAAGATCTGTTTGTATTAAGTCAGCACTTATTTGGAATTTTGGAATATACATTTTCAGGCGTGCAGTTTAGGTACATGCCAAGGTGTTTAATGTGGCAACGTATTACCCAGGACTACGAGAAGTTATGTATCATTTTATCATTTTTTCCCTTGTGAATTGTATTGTGACCAAAGGCCAAAGACCAGTTTGGGTACATGCCAAAGTGTATAATCATAGCAACGTTTTACCGAAGACTGTGTGAAGTTCTAGACTATTTCATTTTCTTTTTTTCTCCTTCCCTTTGAATTGTATTGTGGCCAAAGGCTGAAGT
This sequence comes from Stramonita haemastoma, assembly GCA_030674155.1. NCBI lineage: Eukaryota > Metazoa > Mollusca > Gastropoda > Neogastropoda > Muricidae > Stramonita > Stramonita haemastoma. Next base: position 59,932,431 of record CM060327.1, on the reverse strand, counting down.
ACAATAAATCATTTCAGTGTTCAGTGTTCAGTGTTCAGTGTTCTCTCTCTCTCTCTCTCTCTCTCTGTGATGTATAGGCGGGTTAGCCTAGTGGTCTGAACATTGCCCTCGCAAATATACAACTCGGGTTTGATTCAGCCAGTTTCAATCTCTACGATAAATCACACAGAGAGAGACAGAGAGAGAGAGGGAGAGAGAGAGAGAGAGAGAGAGAGAGAGAGAGAGAGAGAGAGAGAGAGAGAGAGAGAGAGAGAGAGAACACTGAACACTGAAACTGTTTAATGTACATCGGCCTTAGACCACAGTACACTTTCAGGGGCAAAAGATGGAAAAATGCAAAAAAAACAACAAAACATACAACTTTTTCGTAAACTTTGATAGTGCTTTGCCATCATACCTTGGCGTGTACTCAACACATTACACCCTTGAATATATATCTTCCGATATCATGACTAAATAAACAAATAATCAAAGGCTGACATTTTATAACATACAAAATACAAACATCAGGCACATCGTACATCATGACAACAATGGAAATTATTTTACTCACTGACTATCATTGTCAAAATAGTTACAATATTCATACACAATTGTGTTCTCAAAACAATCACCACACCAGAGAAGTGTGCCCACAATATATAACCATGTCAGCCCCAGGCCAATTCAATGTAGCCACAATGTTGTATGCAAAAATCTTGTATTTCACAGAACTTAATCACAACATGTAACATCCATGTCATGAAAACAACAAAAACTAGATGGTAGTCAAACCCTGCAATAAGGCATCCCGTCATAAACAATATTCACTCGTACCCTGTCCTACATGCACATTTTCATCCGATGTTTGTACACAAAGCAT
>CM060327.1:59919069-59924069 GCA_030674155.1 Stramonita haemastoma | reverse complement strand
GGAATGACAAAAAAGTTGATAAAGAAATACAATATGATATATATATATATATATAATATATATATATATATATATATATATATATATATATATATATATATATATATATATATATATGTATAAACAAAGTGAGAGGGAATGAATGAATAATCTTTATTTTTTAAGGGTAACAGACAGATAGATACGATAGATAGATAGATAGAACAGATAGATAGATAGATAGATACATAGATAGATATGATAGATACATAGATACATACATACATAATACATACATACATACATACATACATACATACATACATACATACATACATATATATATATATATATAATAAGATAGATAGGATAGATAGAGATAGATAGATAGATAGATAGATAGAAGATAGATAGATATAGATATAGATATATATATAAGGGGAAAAGAGGAGATAGATTATTTACTTATTCATTTATTTATTCTTTCATATCGAAGATAATGTAATAAGCACTCATGTGCTTTTTTACATCCAGTCCCTGTGTGCATGCAGTTTTGTAAATCTTGTCATCTGTTCCCACCGGCACACAATGGCCTACTCTTACGAAAAGCGGGACAGGATTTAACGTGTGCGCAAGATGTTCTGCGTGCGTTCACACACGGGGCCTCGTTTATAGTCTCATCTAAAGGACTTTTGGGGAGAGTGGAGTCAGCACTGATGTTAACTCCAGGGGAAAATCCTCTCATCCGGGATTCGAACCCGATCGTCAAATTGCGAGTGCAATGTTCTCACCACTAGGCTATCCCGTCCCCAATGAGGGGGAGATAGGACAACCCAGCAAAAGGATGGTTTTAATTTGAAAAAGGTAAAACCGAAACTCTGGCTTATAAATTAAAATTGATTCTAAAAATTCAAATAAACAACAGGTCGTCACTTCAACGCTCTAAGTCATTGAACTACCCTGCCCAACACACAACTGACTCTTTTAAAAGGTTAACCAAGTAAAAAAAATCAACCAAGATAAAAGCACAAACTGATGTAGACGTCTACATCAACTTCTTATCAATTTTCGTTCCTAGCTACACAAGAGCTCTCAGATTTACCAAAAGTAAAAGATTTTTTAGCATACACGATTATTTTTTTGCCCACCATTTAAGGTAGGGGGCAGGATAGCTAAGTGATCAGAGTGCTCCTTTTCCCAAGCACAAAGTTAAACAGCATCCAGCGTGGTTACCAGTTGGATGGGTGACCGTTGGCGCGCCTTGGATTCAGTACAGTTCCCTCAGTTCACCCAGCTGTAAGCGGGTACCTGCCCTCTTTAGGGCCAGGGAAGGTAAAGCAGCGAGGGAGAGGAGATGGGCGCCGCCCTCAATATGCTAGCCCCTAGAGAAGCTGAGGTCTCTGATGTCTCGCCCGCCTACGACCACATAGGTTATGGAACACCTTCACCTTTACCTTTATTGAGACAGCCTGGTGTTCAAAACATTGTGTTCGCAATTTGACGACCCAGGTTAGATTCCCGTTCGAGGCGATTTTTTCCCGTGGGGTTAACTTCAGTGCTGACTCTGCTCTCCCCAAAAGTCCGGATGAGACTATAAACTGAGGCCCCGTGTAGGAACGCACGCAGAACGTCTTACACACACGTTAAATCCTGTTCCACTTTACGTAAGAGTAGGCCATTGTGTGCCGGTAGGAACAGGTGCAGTGACGAGATTTACAAACCTGCATACACCTGTGGACTGCAATGTAAAAAATCACGTGAGTGCTTATTCCATATCCTCGATGTAAAAGAAAAAACAAAGAAAGAAAAGAAGAGAAGAAAAAAGAAAGAAAGAAACAAAGAAAAAGAAAGAAAAATATTAAGGTAGCAAGCACAAACCGCATTCCCACAAAGGGCGGAACTCCTCTCAACATAAAAAAAACTATCAACTAAACTCACATCAAAGCCATGCACACTTCTGATGGTGATGTTGTTGACGGTGGCTGGCTGGTAGGTGATGGTCAGGGTGTGGTGGGCGGGGTCGGGGAGGAAGGTGGAGGGGAAGGGGCCCTGGAACTGCACACTCTGCTGCCCATAAGCCACGTTCAGGGCTCCCAGCACCAAGCGTTCAGACACGTCCTGCTTGTACCGAGGGTGGATCCTGGAGAGAAAAAAAATTAATGGGTACAGGGCGTGGTATTGTGTTGTGTTGGGTTGGGTTGGGTTGGGTTGGGTTGGGTTGGGTTGGGTTCTGTTGAATTGTGTTGTTTGTGCTGTGTTGTGCTGTGTTGTGCTGTGCTGTGTTGCATTTTATAGCATTGTATTACCTTATTGTGTTGTGTTGTGTTGGTTGGATTGGGTTAGTGTTTTGTGTTGTGTAATGGTTGTGCTGTGTTGCGTTGGGTATGTTTGGTTGGTTGCGTTGTTTTCTGGTTGTTTTGTGTTGTATTGGTTTGTTGTTGTGTTGTTTTGGTTGTATTGTATTACTGTATTGTCTTGTGTTGTGTTGTGTTGTTGGTTGATTGTGTGGTTGTGTTGTATGTAGTGTTGTGTTGTATTGGATTGTTTTGTTGGATAATTGTATTACATTGCGTTTGTTAAATTGTATTTGTGTTGTATTGTATTGATTGTATTGTATTTGTGTTTGTGTTGTGTTGTTGTGTGTTGTATTGGTGTGTTGATGTTGGGGATAGATCTGTATCACATTGTGTTGTTTGTGTTGGTTGATTGTATTTGTTGTATTGATTGGATGCATTGTTGTTTTGTTGTACATTGATTGTTTGTATTTATGTATGTATGTTGGATTGAATTGGATTGTAGCGTGTTTGTGTTGTGTTGGTTGCATTGCGGTATTAGCATTGGGCTAGTTGTGATTGAGATGGTGATGTGTGACTGTGATTAGCATGCATTGATGTGATGATGTGATTGTGTTGTGTTGCGTTGTGTTGTGTTGTATGATGATGCATGTATTGAGATGTATATGGTGTTGTGTGTGTGTGGTGTATGTGGATGGGATTGGATTGTAGATGTGATTGATTGATGATGTGTTGTGTTGTAATTGACAAAATGATTGTAGGCTACATTGCGTTGTGAAAAAAATAAAAGTATTGATTAGCAGATGTGTGTTGTGTATGTGTTGTGTTGTGCTGTATTGGATTGTGTTGTATTAAATTGTAGTGTGTTGTGTTGCATTGTATTGTGTTGTATTGGCTGGATTGTATTGTTGTATTGATTGTGTTATATTGTATTGTGTGTATTGGATTGGATTGTGTGTGTTGTGTTGGATTGGATTGTAGTGTGTTGTATTGTATTACATTGTTTGTCTTGCATTGTAATGTATTACATTGTATTGTATTGGATTGGATTGTAGTATTGGTATTGATTTGTGTTGTGTTGTGTTGTGTCAATTCGGGTGACGTAGGCCACCCGTTCAGGGCAGAGAGGAAAGTAGTAAAAGAGTGATATGATGATGATGATGAGATGATGATGATGATGAGATGATGATGATGATGATGATGAGATGATGTGATGATGATGATGGTGGTGGTGGTGGTGGTGGTGGTGTGATGGTGGTGGTGGTGGTGGCGGCGGTGGCGTGGTGGTGGTGGGTGGTGGTGGTGTGTGTGGTGGTGGTGGTGGTGGTGGTGGTGGTGGTGTGTGGTGGTGTGATGATGATGATGATGATGATGTGTAGATGATGATATAGTAATAATAATGATAATAATAATAATGATAAATGGAATTTATATAGCGCTATATCGTGTACAAACAAATCAAAACGCTTTGCATTCAGCAAGGAGTGCGGGTGTGTAGCGTAACAACCAACTGTTATGAAAATTTAAACCCACGCGCCATAAGGAGAATGAACATCAGGAAGGTCCATGGACACCGCCATGAAAGTACCGGGCATGTCGGGATTGGGGCTGTAACCATGGTTACTGCTCTGGGCCCATCTTAAAGCCGGAAAGGCCCCCACGATGGTGGTGTTGGTGGTGTCTCCTATCTGCACAGCAGAACACAAAACGGGGTTGAGTTTTTCTTTGAATAGCTCAGCGGTCAGAACGTTCGCTTTCCCCAAGTCAAAGTTAAGCAGCGTCGAGCGTGGTCACCAGCTGGATGGGTGACCGTTTGCGTGCCTTAGCTTCAGTACAGTTCCCTCCATTTCACCTAGCTGTCAATGGGTACCTGCCCTCTTTAGGGTCAGGGAAGGTAAAGCAGCGAGGGAGAGGAGATGGGTGCTGCCCTCAACATGCTGGCCCCTAGAAAAGCTGGGGTCTCTGATGCATTGCTCCCCTACGACGGGATAGCCAAATGGTCAGAACATTGCGCTCGCATTTTGACGACCCGGTTCTATTCCCGTTCGATGGGATTTTTCGTCTGGAGTTAACATCAGTGCTGACTCCACTCCCCCCCCCCCCAAAAAAAGGTCTTTCGGATGAGACTATAAACGGAGGCCCGGTGTGCTAACGCACACAGAACATCTTGCGCACACGTTCAATCCTGTTCAGCTTTTCGAAAGAGTAGGCCATTGTGTTCCGGTGGGAACAGATGACAAAATTGACAAAACTGCATACACATGGGGATTGGGTCAAAAACACACATGAGTTCTTATTCCATTATCCTCGACATGAAAGAATTCAACACACACACACACAACACACACACACACACACACACGCACACACACACACACACACACACACACACACACACACACACACACACACACACACACACACACACACACACACACGGGGAGCGGGATAGCCTAGTGGTCAGAACATTGCGCTCGCAATTTGACGACCCGGGTTCGATTCCCGGTCGAGGGGATTTTTCCTCTGGAGTTAACATCAGTGCTGACTCTACTCCCCCAAAAGTCTTTCGGATAAGACTATAAACCGAGGCCCCGTGTGCGAACGCACGCAGAACATCTTGGGCACACGTTGAATCCTGTTCAGCTTTTCGAAAGAGTAGGCCATTGTGTGCCGGTGGGAACAGATGACAAAATTGACAAAACTGCATACACACGAGGACAGGATGTA
>CM060327.1:59909069-59911569 GCA_030674155.1 Stramonita haemastoma | reverse complement strand
GAGACATCTGGAAAGGACTATAATTCTACTGAAACAAACAAAAAAATGCAAATCAGGAACATAGGCCAACTTGGTCAGTTAAGGGGAACGGGGTAGCCTGGTGGTTTAGAGTGATGTGCTCGTAATCTGCTGACCTAGGTTCGAATCTCGTTCAAGAGGATTTTTCCTATGGAGTTAACATCAAGTCCAATTCCATCCACCACCCCCTCCCCCTCCTAAAGTCATTTGGATGAGACTATAAACAGAATTTCAGTAAACGAACGTATGCAGAACATCTTACGCACACGGTAAACCCCCTTACGCTTTCATAACAATAGGCCATTGTGTGCCGGTGGGAACGGACGACAACATTGATCAAACTTCATGCACACAGGGACTGGATGTAAAAAAAAAAAAGCACATGAGTGCTTATTCCATTAGCCCTGGAATAAAAGAATAAATATACAAATAAACAAATCTTGGAAGATCTCCTGAGAAGATGCAACAATCATGGTAAATTAATTTATTAAACGGTCACAACCAGCAAGCTGCCAGTTTTCATCATACTTGAACGCACAGAAACTTTGAAGTACGTTGATCATTCTATCTACTTTGGAAATGAATTTTTTAACCAAAGATGGTAGGTCATTAAAAAAAAAAAAAAAAAAAAGAGAGAGAGAGAGAGAGAGAGAGAGAGAGAGAGAGAGAGAGAGAGAGAGAGAGAGAGAGATATATAAACGAGACTCAGTATGGCCGTTTCTGCTATGACAAGACTCGGTACCATCTGGATACGCAGCTCCGTCAGTTTTTCAGTGTAACTTCTTCTTCGTTGTTGAATGCTCAGTCGGCAACTGTTGTCTGTTATGTGAGTGAAAATGCGTTGCGCAGCCGTTAAGAGCCTGGCTAGTCAGGCCCAGCACATCTGACTCCGGCATGTTAACTGTTTTAGACTTTCCGGGGAAAAAAAGGCAGGAGAATGGACCTAGACGGCAGAAAATAGACAAGAAGGAGGTGACAGGAAAAATGGAATAAAGCAGAAACGAAAAGAGGGATAGAAGAGAGGGAATTTCTAGCACATAATTTCTAGTAGGTGGGGGATGTTGTTTATACTGACAGGCCCCCAGCATTCCCACGGGGATTCAGCGTAACTGAAACTGCACACGTCTTCAGTGATCTCGATCCTTCTCTTCTCTTCTCTTTCATAGCGAAATCTGGACACTTACATAATTATGGGTCTATTTGTGTGTGTGTGTGTGTGTGTGTGTGTGTGTGTGTGTGTGTGTGTGTGTGTGTGTGTGTGTGCGTGCGTGCGTGCGTGTATGTGTGTGTGTGTGTGTGTGTGTGTGTGTGTGTGTGTGTGTGTGTGTGTGTGTGCGTGCGTGTGAGTGAGTGAGTGTGGATGGATGATTTAAAGTAACATCGTTCGCAGAGCGATAGGTCTGTGGTTTCAAGTCGGTTTGGAGCCAAATTTGTCTCCATCTACTGGATCTTGTGTGGTATTCTGGGAGATTGTTTCCCTGGTTAAAATGAGCATTCACCGTTCTGCTGTGCGCGGTGTGTATAGAATGCTCGGAAAAGAACCCACAGCAATACGAGCTGCTTAAAGCAAACGACATTTATCTGCCGCATCCTAAAAGGTAAAGGTAAAGGTGTCCCATAACCTAGGCGGTCGTAGGGGAGCGAGATGTCAGAGACCTCAGCTTCTCTAAGGGCCAGCATATTGAGGGCGGCGCCCATCTCTTCTCCCTCGCTGCTTTACCTTCCCTGACCCTAAAGAGGGCAGGTACCCATTGACAGCTGGGTGAACTGGGGGGGACTGTAGTGAAGCCAAGGCGCTCAAACGGTCACCCATCCAACTGGTTACCATGCTTGACGCTGCTTGATTTGACTGGGGGGAAAGCCAGCGCTCTGACCACTGCGCTATCCCACCCCCTTCGCATCCTATCTTTTCAAAAAAAAAAGGGGGGAGGGGGGAGAGAGAACTAGTGGTGTTAAACTATGGTGATGGGTTCTACTTAGCAGCAAACCAAGTGGATTTCATGTAGAGAACATTGCTATTTAAATTTACACACACACACACACAAATTATACCACTTTATATCACAGCAGATTTCTCTGCGTGAAATTCGGGCTATGTAATGGAATACAATACAACGTAAAACAGTACAGTTCTGTATGGTTGTAAATGAGCGGAACATTATTAGAACAAGGAGATACAATTACAATACAATACAATACAATACAATACAATACAATACAATACAATACGATACAATACAATACAATACAATACAATACAATACAATACAATACAATACAATACAATACGATACGATACGATACGATACGACACGGTGCAATACAATACAATACAATACAGTACAGTACAATACGATACGGTACGATGCAATACAGTTACAATACAATACATACAGTACAATACAGTACAATGCAATACAATACAATACCGTGTTATACCATTACAACACATCTCTGAAGATTCATTCGGATGAGACTATAA
>CM060327.1:59889069-59899069 GCA_030674155.1 Stramonita haemastoma | reverse complement strand
TTGTCAGTATTACCATAACTGCGTGAAAAGAGCTACTACAATTAATACCAACACCCGCCCTCTTGTTCAGCGATTTCTGTCTATGCCCATGATATATTATATTAGTTTGATGTATCCTTTTCACCTAAACGCTCTTCGTATGAAATATTGCAAAAATATTCCATGCTTGTGTGGTGAACGAATCACAGTGAACCATTTGCTTGTGCACTGCTCGGTAACACGACTGCCAGTTTAAAAAAAGCTTGGTCATTGCCATCCTCCCAGGTGTGCTTTATCTCTAGTGCATATTCTGAGTAATTATTCTTCCTTAGCGAATTCGCTATTTTATCTTAGTAGCAGTCCGGTTGGTATCTACCTTTGATAGATGTTAGCAGCTATGTGAAGATACTGTCACGTTATTCAAGTTATTTATACTAGTTATGTCATAGCCTGCTAGTTATATTATACAATTTATGTTACAGTGGTTCTTCACACGCGCGCGCACACACACACACACACACGCACGCACGCACGCACGCACGCACGCACGCACACACTCACTCACTCACACACACACACACACACACACACACACACACACACACACACACACACACACACACACACACACACACACACACACACACACACACACACACACTCACACACACACACACACATCTAATATCACTATTTTTGGCGAAGTGCAAGTGTGTGTAACCTTGTCATCTGTTCCCACCGGGACACAATGGCCTACTCTTACAAAAAGCGGAACAGGATTTAACGTGTGCACATGATGCTCACTACGTGCGTTCGCACACGGGGCCTCGATTTGTAATCTCATCCGAAAGACTTTTAGGGAGAGTGAAGTCAGCACTGATGTTAACTCTTAAGGGAAAAATCCCCCTCGAGTGGGAATCGAATCTGGGTCGCCAACGTGCCAGCGCATTGTTCTAACCACTAGGCTATCACGTTCCTCGGCGGTCAGGTCATAGGTCATGTGGTCAGGTTCCATATCAATCGGTTATCATCGGTGGCCTGTCGAAATCTGCCTCGTTTGCATTTTGTTTGCCTCTTTCACCTGTCAAACTTACTTTCTTTTGTGTGATTAACGATACTAGGAGGGACAGCGATCTCGAGAGGGAGTCGGATCAACTTTCGGAAACCCACAATGATGAAAGTAACGATCGTGGATGAACGTCATGACGCTACCGTGCGTGTAAAATATGCGGGTTTTATCTTCTTCTTGTTCAGTCTGTTTTGTGTCTCTGCCATGAAAGGGGGTGTATAGCTGATGAAGAGTGGCGGTTTGAGGGGAGATTACCTGTCTGCGGAGTTTTTTCAATCCGGTTTGTCCGATATCTTCAGCTACGCACTAGCTAATGCCTTTTTGTTATTTGTATTATATTCCGCATTGTATCTACTTTTCAAAATTGTACAGGTTTATCTATCCAGTGTTACTCATAAGCGTATAAAAATCCTAAAACAGAACGTAGGCAGCCACCGCTAAAAAAAATTCTTTGTTTTACGTGCATTTTCTCATTTCCGTGAGCAACAATAATTATACCCAGCGCTCTTCGGGTTAAGCTATGATCACAAGTTATTTATCCTAGTCAAAGTGTTAAAAAGTGAAGGCTTTATCTCATGTGCCTCTGAAGTCCATAGCTTTGCAGATTGCATCATTCCACACACACGCGCGCGCACGCACACACACACACACACACACACACACACACACACACACACACACACACACACACACACACACACACACAGATAGAAAAATATAGTGTTTATCAAAACTGTAGAAGCAGACGATAGGTATCCTTTCTTTTTTGCTGTTGCTTTTATAAGTTCAGAGAGTGACCTCAGCTGAGGTCTCTGACGCCTGGCTCCCCTACGACAACACAGGTTATGGGACACCTTTACCTTCTTTTTTTTCTTTCTTTTAAATTTTTTTTTTTTTTTTTTTACCTTTTATAAGTTTGGAGAGAACTGCTGAAACAACTGATAGAAGGAATGAATCATGAAAGCATGCATTGGGGTTTCAGAGTTTGCAGCATGGGGAGCAGAGAAGACAGGTTGACCGACGTCAACGTGTGTCATTTGGAAAATCACCACTCTTTCAGAAGGTATTCATGATGCAATATTTATTTATTTATTTATTTATTTGTTTATTTATTTATTTATTCTTTCATATCAAGGATAATGGAATTAGCACACATATGCTTTTTTTTTTTTTTTTTTTTTTACGTCCAGTCCCTGTGTGATGGGGTGGTAAGTAGATTACCTCCCATGTGATTGATTACCTCCCATGTGATCAGAGTTCTTTTCTTTTCCTTTCTTTTCTTTTTTTTTGTTTCCTTCCAGGTCCAGCAGCTTCTGTTAGTTGTTTAGAACTGTAAAATAATCAGTATTTTTTTTCGTCATTTCTGTTTTTGATTTGTTTGTTGAGTTGTTGGGGAGGGGGAGGGGGTGTTGCGTTTTTGTGTTGTTTCTATTTTGTTTGTTTGGTTGGTTTTGGGGTTGTTTTATTTTGTGTGTGTTTTTTTTCTCTTTTTTTTCCTTTCCTTTTCAAGAGCTTTTTCTTTTACTCGAAACATCATCGTTACACGAGATATAGATCTGTGACTGAATTAAGTTTCCTTTTAACTTCATAAATGCAACGCTTAATCCATGTGTTATATCTTTTTTTTACTTTCAGTAAATGACAGGTTTTGTAGCAAAACAAGAAATGAGATTTAGTTCAAATTTAAATTTGAAGACTTTTTTTTTTTTTTTTTTTTTGCCAGTGTAACCAGTGGTGAATTTACGCCAAACCATGAATAACCTATTTGTTTGGACAAACACCTTTTTTCAACACAAAAAAAATGTTGTCGTTGCTATTTCAGGAGTCCGAGAGGTTTCTGCCAGAGCGACTCTGGCATCCTGGATCCTCGAACCTGAATCCTCAGGACATCCGTGGCCTCACCCCCGAGAAGGACGTGACAGGGAAGGACATTCTGAAGTCCATGGTCACCTACATCTGGCCCAAAGGCAACCTGGGCATCAAAGTCAGGGTCATCACCGCTCTCTCTCTCCTGGTGGGAGCTAAGGTAGGATTTGGTGATTAACCCTTTTGCTGCTGTCGTATTTTGCTCAGGCACATGCCAAGGTAGGATTTGGTGACGAAACGATCAGTTCAGAATTGTTCAGTTTTGTTTGTTTGTTTATGATGTTATCTTGTTTGTGTGTGTGGGTGTGTCTTTCTGTCCTTCTGGGAGCTAAGGTAAGATTTGGTGATTAACCCTTTCGCTGCTATTGTTCACTTTTTGTTTGTTTATTTATTTATTTTTTTTTATTTTTTTTTTTGCTGCCTCGTCTTCTGTGACGTTCCCGTACTGCTGTTCCCACGCCGCTCATTTCAATCTCCCCGCCACAGCCATACCCAGATTCGTTGTGTCTCACCCCCAGGGTCGGGAGTCCACAGGGAGCTCATCAATATTAGGCCGCCGCGGGGCCAGCCAGAGGGGTCCTGCACTTCTGCTGGGTCACTTTGGTGGTGTTCAGTGGTGCCTGTTCTGAGCTAACATACGCAGGACACCACCTACTAAGCCCCCTACTAACGACAGTATTAGCTCAGTCGCGGAGCCAGACTGAGTGAGTCACCCACCCAAGGTGGCGACCACCACCACGTCCCTCCAACGACCGCCTCCCCACGAACCCCCAACCCCAAAGGCTTTGACACAAATTCACCACAGGCACAGAAGCGTATGGGGAAACCGAATCTGAGGTCACCATGAGACCAGAGCAACGGAGGCCACTGAATCAGAGGCAATTTTTATTATTGCATGATGATCAATGATGATGAGGATGATGTAATGATGCTGCTGTGGAGGTGCATCCGCTTTGAGACTACTTGACAGGGTTGTTCTCTACGCTTACTGTCATAATATATCCCGGCGTCAACCAGGCCCGAGAGATACAGACACCTGCAGTGTTGGTCAGGTAATTTGAGCAACACTCTCAAATTTGCATCCGTAAAGTGGATGAAGCTCGACTGTGTGGTCCCAGTCTCCCCACTGAGCCCACAGCACACTCACTCTGGGTAGGAGCCGGCCGGAGCCCGAAAAAATCCCTGTGACTTATGGGATTCGAACCCGCGACCTTCCAGTCCGGAATCCACGCGCCATGGCGGCTGGTCTGTTTATTTATGTTATCTTGTTTGTGTGTGTGTGTGTCTGTCTTTCTCTCCTTGTGGGAGCTAGGGTAGGATTTGGTGATGAAACTAACAGTTCAGAATTATTCATTTTTTTGTTTGTTGGTTTATGATGTTGTCTTGTTTGTGTGTGTGTGTGTCCTTCTCTCCTTGTGGGAGCTATGGTAGGATTTGGTGATTAACCCTTTCGCTGCTATCATAGTTTGCTCAGGCACATGCTGGTCGAAACGGAGCGTTGAATCATGATGAACAGCGATCGTTAGCATTGCTGGCGACAGTTTCTATGACGAACGCTGTTCATCAACAGCGCAGTAAAGAGGTTAAAGGAACAGTTCAGAATTGTTCAGTTCTTTGTTTGTTTGTTTATTATGTTGTTATCTTGTTTGTGTGTGTGTCTGTCTTTCTCTCCTGGTGGGAGCTAAGGTAAGATTTGGTGAGGAAACGAACAGTTCAGAATCATTCAGTTTTTTGTTCTTTTGTTTATTATGTTGTTATCTTGTTTGTGTATGTGTCTGTCTTTCTCTCCTTGCGGGAGCTATGGTAGGATTTGGTGAATAAATAAATAAATAAATAAATGAAATAATTAAAGTAAAAAAAAATTTTTTAATTTTAAAACACCTTCTTTGCTTGCGTGTGTTAGGTTGTGAACGTTCAAGTGCCGTTCATCTTCAAACACGGGGTGGATTACCTGAATGACTCCAACAACTGGCTGCAGCTGAGTGACCCGTCCAGCACCATGGTGACTGCAGCTGCGGCCATCATGATTGGCTGTGAGTGGACATCACCTGCTCTCTTTTTGTCTTAATAATACTAATAATACATGGAATTTATATAGCACTATATCTTGTAAAAACGAATCAAAGCACTTGCATTCGAGCTATACAACACACAAGCAATCAATGACTATTAATAGATTTAGCAAATTCGTATGTACATACACACACACATGCACAACACACACATGCACACACACACACGCACGCACGCACGCACGTACGCATGCGTGTGTCTCCTTGTTGTCAGTTCTCAATGCTTCAGGGCTGAGAGCATATAGACCTAGTATGTTTCATGCTGGTGACGATTTTGAGTTGATTGAGGATCTACTATACTATGTTTCCTGCAGATGATGATATGTGTTGATTGAGGAATCTCAGGACTGAGAGCACAGATCCACTATACTGTATTTCCTTTAGGAGACGATATGGGTCGATTGAGGTCTACTCTCTTTCATGCAGGATTTTAAAAAAATTTATTCTTTCATTTCGAGGATAATGGAATAAGCACTCGTGTGCTTTTTTACGTCCATTTCCCCTGTGTATAGTTTTGTAAATTTTGTCATCTGTTCCCACCGGCACACATTGGCCTACTCTTCTGAAAAGTGGAATGGGTTTTAATGTGTGCGCAAGATGTTCTACATGCATTTGCACACGGGACCTCGTTTTATAGTCTCATCCATTACAAATTTCAAATTATTACAAATTACATTATTTAAATTTATATTACAAATGGGCCGTCTGTGGGGGAAAAGCAAGGGAGAGAACTGGCCTTTCCAAGTGAATTAACCTATCAACTTTCCAGGGTGGGTGCATGTGTTACTACCTCTTTTTTTCTTTCTTTTTTTGCATGCGTTACTACCATCAGAACACTGGTTTGTCCTTGCCACTGTTTCTGTGTCACCAGTCACTGGAGTCTTAAAAAAAACAACCAAAAAAACCCAGTTGTCTTGTTCCAGATGGGTTGGCAAGGGCAACAGCAGCGGGGTTCAACGAGTTACGGAACGCGGTGTTTGCCAAAGTGGCGCAGAGCTCCATTCGCCGCCTGGCCCAGAACGTCTTCCTCCACCTCCACTCCCTAGACCTCAACTTCCACCTGTCACGTCCAGACGGGCCCTGTCCAAAGCCATCGACAGGGGAACCAGAAGAGGGAGTGAGAGAGAGAGGAGTGAGAGAGAGAGGAGAGAGAGGAGAGAGGAGAGAGAGAGAGGAGAGAGAGAGAGAGAGAGAGTGAGAGCTCAACTTCCACCTGTCATGTCAGACAGGGGCCCTGTCCAAAGCCATCGACAGGGGAACCAGGTAAGAGAGAGAGGGAGGGAGAGGGAGGGAGGGAGGGAGGGAGGAAGGAGGAGAGGGAGGGAGAGAGAGAGGGGGAAGGAGGGAGGAAGGGAGAGAGAGAAGAGTGAGAGAGAGGGAGGGAGGGAGGGGGAGGGGGGGATGGAGGGAGAGACAGACAGACAGAGTGAGAGAGTGAGAGGGAGAGAGAGTGAGTGAGAGAGAGAGAGAGAGAGAGAGTGTGAGAGAGAGAGAGGGGAGGGGTGTGGGTGTGGTGTGCGTGCGTGCATGCATGTGTGCCTGTGTGCGTGTGCATGTATGTATGTGTGCGTGTATGTATGTGTACGAGTATGTTATATGTGTGGTGGGTGTGTGTTTTGTGTCTGTGTTTGTGTATATGTGTGTGTGTGTGTCTGTGTGTGTCTGTGTGTGTGTATGTATATGTGTGAGTGTGCTCGTGCATGTGCGCATGCGTAATGGGTGGTTTGTATGTCTCTCTAACTGTCTGTGCCTGTGTTCTAAGTGTGCATGTATACATGTATAAGAGGAAGAGCTGCAAGGTATGATGTCTTTTTTTCTATAGTAAGAATCATCAGCTGATCAATAGATGTGCATTGATGTCAAACGTTGTCTGTTTCAGGGGCATCAATTTCGTTCTCAGCGCTCTAGTGTTCAACGTGGTTCCCACAATTTTCGAAGTGTCTTTGGTCAGCGGTATCATGGTGAGTGAATTTCTTACCTGCTTATGTTGTGTGTTTGTGAGTGGGGGGTTGGGGGGGGGGGGGGTGAGGAGGGTGGTTGCTGTTGTTTAGTGTATGTGTAGTGTGTGTGTGTTTTTAGTCTCATCGAAGGACTTTTGGAGGGAGTGGAGTCGGCACTGATTGTTGACCCCAAGCAAAAGTATCCCCTTAAACAGGATTTGAACCCGGGTTGTCAGATAGCGAGCAATGTTCTAACCACTAGGCTATCCCCTACCCCCCTGGATTTGCTTGCTGTATGTTGATGACTGCATTGGTCCCTACAAAGATCTTCTATCAATCGTAAAGAAGCGTAAATTTTTATGGTACGGGCATGTCACAAGATCAAAAGGACTTGCTAAAACAATACCTCAAGGCACTATCCAAGGAGGAAGAAAAAGAGGCAGACCAAGGAAGAGATGGGATGACAACACCAGCGAATGGATAGGCCTAGAACTTAACAGAATTTTGAGAAAGGCAGAACAGAGAGAGGAATGGAGGGAACTGGTTGTCAAGTCTTCAGGGGTGCCCCCACGGTCGCCAGATAGATAGATAGATAGAGATAGATCGAGGATAATAGAATAATCACTCATGTGCTTTTTTACATCCAGTCCTTATGTGTATGCAATTTTGTCATCTGTTCCCGCCGGCAAACAACAGCCTACTCTTTCAAAAAGCTGAACAGGTTTTAACATGTACGCGAGATATTTTCCATGCATTCGCTCACAGGGCCTCGATTTATAGTCTCATCCTAAAGCACTTTGGGGGGAGCGGAGTCAGCACTGCTGTTAATTAACCCTAGGGGAAAATATTCCCATGAATGGGATTCAAACCCGGGTCGTCAGATTGCGAGCGCAATGTTCTAACCACTAGGCTATCCTGTCCTGCCCCCCCTGGATTTTGTGTGCTGTGTGTTGTTGACGATCTACTTATCATAGATGTGTAGTGTTGTGGTGTTGTTGTTTTCAGTACTACAAGTGTGGATGGGGCTTTGCTCTGGTGACTCTGGGCTGCATTGGGGCCTACACTGCCTTCACCCTCATCATCACACAGTGGAGGTGACTGCACAGTTGGTTGTTCAGTGTGTGTGTGGGAGAGGGGGGGAGGGAGGGAGGGGGGTTCTGTGTGTGTGTGTGGGGGGGGGGGGGGGGGGGTACGTGAAGGTGTGTGTGGGGGGGTTGTGTGTGTGTGAGTATTTTGGGGGGGGGGGGGTTGTTTGTGTGTGTGAGTGTGTGTGTGTGTTGTGCAGTGTTAAAGTCAAAATTTTATTTCCAGATTTGTGTGTTGTGTGTGTGTGGTGTGGTGTGTGTGTTGGTGTAGTGTTAGTGTGTGTTAGTGTTGTTGGTTGTGTTGTGTGTGTGTGTGTGTGTGTGTGGTGTGTGTGTGTGTGTGTGTGTGTGTGTGTGTGTGTATGTGTTAGTGTTGTTAGTGTGTGTGTGGTGTGTGTGTGTGTGTGTGTGTGTTTGTGTGTTAGTGTTAGTGTGTGTGTGTGTGTGTGTGGTGGTGTGTTGAGTGTGTGTGTGTGTGTGATGAGTGTGAGTGTGTGTGTGGTGTGTGTGTGTGTGTGTGGGGTGTGTGTGTGTGTGTGTGTTGATCATTATATTGGTTTTAAAATTTCAAAACAGAAATCCAGCCAAAATTGCAGCGTTTCTTAAAAGTGAAAGTTTGAAACCTATCGCTCGGATGAAAATGCAAGATTTGCTTTAACCGCTAGGCTACCCTGTCCCCCAGTTTGTCGTTAGTGAGTGTGTGCCCCCTTCAACACCTTTTTGTGTGCACAGGACCAAGTTTCGGGTGATGATGAACAAGGCGGATTCTGAGGCAGGCAACAAGGCCATCGATTCCCTGATCAACTACGAAACTGTCAAGGTGTGAAAGTGTGGTGTACTGTGGTGTGTGGTGTGAGTTATTCCTGCAGGGTATCACCTCTAAGTTTGTTGTTCCCTGTTTTTTTGTTTGTTTTGTTTTGTTCCTCGCTTAGAGCTCCAAGGTAAACCAGTGGTGCGATTTTTTGCGCATGTGACCATTCCCCCCACCCCTTCTCCCACCCCCCACCATTTAGATAGCTGCATTCTGACTTCAGGGATGGTGTCTAAACATGACGCCTGTGTGCATGCGTTTTTGAAATGCTGTCATCCGATCCTAAAGGCTTGAAATGGCCTAGTCTTCTGAAAGGTGGAGCTGGTTTTTAACATGTGTGGAAGATGTTCTCTGTATGTTCACACACGAGGCCTCAGGTTTATAGTCTCATTTGAAGGATTTTGACATTCAGTTTGATTTTATCATCAAACTGGGCAGAAAGGGCAAGGCTGGGAATTGAACCCAGAACCTAACGGTTGACTTGTTAGGCAGGTGAACGTCTTAACCATCCTGCTACCTTCCTTTCTTTGTTGTCGCTCCCATTATGTATTGTGTTGTTCGTCTGGGGAGCCTTGATATGTTGATTCAGCATGATACCAGCACGTAAATGTTGTTGTGCTAATCGTATATGTTGGAGTTTTAAAAATCATTCCACAGGAAGATAGAGTAGGTTCGGAATGTAATGTGTCTGCTCTGGGAGATGAATTTCATTTTACCATGGATTTGACTGTTTGTGAGATGTGCAGTTTGGTTCAAGTATAAATGACTACAAGCTCACATATTAAAGCCTTTCAGATTAATGATTTCGCTGATGAATGGAGAAATGAGCTTCATGACAGTAGGAGATGTCTTTGATATAAAAACTGTAAAATCCATTTTGGTCTGAAAAAAAAACACCAACTAACATTCCTTCGGGGTGTATATGCATTCATTTAGAAAGCCTTTTTATATTTTCTGCCCTGAAAGAAAAGTATATTTTTGTACTTAAACATGTTTGTTTTTTTTTTTTTTGCTTTTTTTTTTTTTGTCATCTGGGGATGATAAATGAAGCAAATAGCTGGCGTCCTCAGCACAGTCTGGTTTATTTGCCTTAAGGAATGAAATAATGTAGGTATTGTGTTATTGAATGTTGGGGTTTTTTTTCAGATGGACGGTGTTAGATATCTGAAAGTATCAGG
>CM060327.1:59851569-59884069 GCA_030674155.1 Stramonita haemastoma | reverse complement strand
TATGAATGAGGGTATTTGAACGTTGTATAGATTATTATCATTTTCAATATTGGTATGCATTCATGAACATACGACTGCAATTAGTCGACGGCTTATTCTCAATGCTAACACTTGTCATGCATATAATATGCTTTTGTAACAACCAAATGAATTTTTTGACAGTTTTAAAAAAATAATATCGACGACCTCAGCGCTGATGTGGTTGTGTTGTGCGACAGGACTGCGTGTTGTTCCACGACACGGTGCAGCACAACATTCACTACGGCAACCTGCGGAAGACGGAGAAGGAGGTGTTCGAAGCGCGCAAATGGCAGAGATCCATGACGCCATCATGACTCGCTTCCCCGACCAGTACCTCACGCAGGTCGGGGAGAGGGGGCTGAAGCTGTCGGTGAGGAGACTTGTTTTTTCTTGGGGGGGGGGTTGGGGGGGGGGGGGGTTCTTAGAGATTTTTTTTTTTTTGGGGGGGGGGGAGTTGGGGGGTTTTTTCTTAGAGATTTTTTTTTTTTTGTTGGGGGGGGGGTTGTTTTTTTTTCTTAGAGACTTCTTTTCTTTTTCTTTTTTTTTTTTGTTTTTTTTTTTTCTTAGAGACTTCTGTTCTTTTTTTTTTAGTCTTTTTTTTTTGGGGGGGGGGGGGGATTTGTTTTTGTTTCTTTTTTCTTAGAGAATTTTTATTTATTTTTTTTTTTTTTTTCTTAGAGACTTCTTTTTTTTTTTTTTACCTTTTTTTTCCTTTTTTTGTTTTTGGGTTTTTTTTCTTAGAGACTTCTGTTCTTTTTTTTTTTTATTTTGTTTTGTTTTTGTTTTGGGGTTGTTTTGTTCTTAGAGGCTTCTTTTCTTTTCTTTTAATTTTTTTTGGTTTTATTTCTTTGTTTCCTTACTTTAAGGGGATAGATAGCTTGTGGTTAGAGCGATGCACTTGTAATCTGACAACCCAGGTAGGAGTACCTCCTCGGCATCCAGTTTTTTTCCCCCGGAGTTAACATTATGTGATGGAGCAGTAAGTTAGATTGCCTCCCATGCAATCAGGGCCCTGTCGCAGCATTGTGTTTCTAAATCGAGACACACCTGCGAATTGTGCCATGCTCTGTTTCTTGGGTGGTGGTCAAAAACCCTCCTTGCATACACTTCGCCTTCATGGTGAAAGGTAGAATTTATGCTGCCTCTTTTTTTTTAGAGGTCACATCCTAACTGTCTGGCTGTGCCCACCTGAGGTATTGTGCAGAGAGGGGACATCACCTATGTCCACTCTGTTACAATTAGTACTAACCCCACTCTTCTCCAAGCCCTTCCAGTGAGATTGTGAATGAAGGTAAGCATACTACACATGCAGAATATCTCCCTCACATAGAATTCAGTATAAAGTAAAACACCAGTTAAGGATAACGAGAGATGAACACTAATCAGAAACAAACTGGGAAGAAGACCGTTAGAAGAAAATAAGGCAGGGGAATGCAGTGCTTGATTTTTTTGTAACAGTATCTCTCTATCTATCTGTCCCTTAGTCTGGCGACCGTGGGAACACCCCTGAAGACTTGGCAACCAGTTCCCTCCATTCCTGTCTCTGTTCTGCCTTTCTCAAAGTTTTGTAACAGTATACAGCCATTAGTCAAGTCAAAGTCAAAGTCAAAAACTTTAATCATCCCTGAAGGGCAATTACAACATAACATAATTGATGACTAAAAAAAAAAAAGGAAGAAGAAGACCGGAGGAAAAAAAAGGTGTGATGTATGCGACACAGGGGGAGAGAAACAGCGCATTGCCATCGCTCGTGCCATCATGAAGGACACCCCCATCCTGGTGTACGATGAGGCCACCTCCTCTCTGGACACCATCACTGAACAGGTGAGAAAGTCTCTGTTGTGTGTGTGTGTGTGTGTGTGTGTGTGTGTGTGTGTGTGTGTTGTGTGTTGTGTGTGTGGTTGTGTTGTGTTGTGTTGTGGTTGTGGGTGTGTGTGTGTGGTGTGTGTGTGTGTGTGTGTGTGTGGTGTGTGTGTGTGTGTGTTGGTGTGTGGTGTTGGTGTGTGGTGTGTGTGGTGTGTGTCGTGTTGGTGTGTGTGTGTGTGTTGTGCGTGTGTGTGTGTGTGTTGTGTGTGTGTTGTGTGTTGTGTATGTGTGTGTGTGTGTGTTGTCAAGTCAAGTCAAAATTTTATTTCAAGATGGTACATTGAGTAAGCAGTTAGTTTGCTTCTTTTTTTCATCAAGCCATCTATCTAGTAAAAAACAAACAAAAAAAACAACATCCCCCCAAATAACCACTTTTGTGTGTGTGTTGTGTATTGTGTGTGTTTGTGTGTTGTGTGTTGTTGTTTGTGTGTGTGTGTGTGTGTGTGTTTGTGTGTGTTGGTGGTGTGTGTGTGTGTTGGGGTGTGTGTGTGTTTGCGTGTTTGTGTTGTGTGGTGGACCTGTCTTCATATCTGTTGGCATAGATGCTTGTGTTTATGTCGTGGGTTATGATGTAAAATATAATGTTTAACAGTGTAAATGTTGGTGTGCACATCCTTGTGCATATTTATCACTAAAATATGTGTGAATGTCTGTGGTATATATAACATTTGTGAAAAATGTACAAATGGTTGTGTATGATCCCTTGTATATAACACATGAATGTGGGTAATTGTTAACATGCGATGGGATCATAACGAGTTGGAGTACATTGGCGTTTTTGAATCTTGTACACAGATATGGTAGATATGTTGATTGCGGTGGATCAGACCTTTGAATACTGGCTGTAATATCATAATTATGAACTACTTGTTCGTCTTTCTTTTTGGCTTAACTTTAACCTTTGATCAAAAGGACTTGCAAAGACAATTCTGCAAGGCACTGTCCAAGGAGTGAAGATAAAGAGGCAGACCAAGGAGAGATGGGAGGACAATATCAGTGTATGGACAGGCCTAGAACTCAACAAAACTTTGAGAAAGGCAGAACAGAGAGAGGAATGGAGGGAACTGGTTGTCAAGTCTTCGGGGGTACCCCTATGGTCACCAGACGACAGGATAGATAGATAGATTAAACCCCGTGTAAATTGCTTACCTGAGATGGTACTACCATTTTTGCTTAATCCTTACAGCACTAATTACTTCAACCTATCCTAAATTTCTGCCCTGGCACTCTCCCCTTAGTCCTGTCAGCGGATATTCCGGCAATAACGGTACGAGAGGAGGGTTTGTTTAGAGTGATCCGTCATGCAGCTAACTGGCATCAATAGACTCTGGAAAGTAGTTTTGATACGGCAAACACTGCCTCTCCTTTCTCACAAGAATGTTTTTAATGCTTCGTGTGTGTGTATGTAAAATTTACCTAACATTTTGCACTCTTCTGCACCTCAGAAACCCAAGGAATTGAAGGAAAATTGGGGTCACACCAGTTTTCCTCCTTACAGGACTGAAGGGTAGCAGAAAGCTGAGGCGGAAAACAGGCTTGCCGTATGTGAAAGGGTTAAGAAGTAACCAGTATGTGCAGCCATGCAACGCACTTACAAATTCTGTTGTTGACATTGCCGCAGAACATCCTGCAAGCTCTGAGGCGAGTGACCAAGGGCACGGACCACCATCGTCATCGCCCATCGCCTCTCCACGGTGGTGGACGCCGACGAAATCCTCGTCTTGGCTGAAGGGCGCGTGGCAGAACGCGGCACCCACGCCTCTCTGATGGACAACCCCCTCAGCGCCTACTACGAGCTGTGGCACAAGCAGAGCGCCTCTCCAGACCTGGGGCGAGAGCCTGGGGCCTTGGGGGAGAATGGGGAAGAGGTTGTGATCGACGAGAAGAGTTCTATACCTCACTCCCATTGAGGTTTTGCCCAGCATTGAGGTTTTTGGGGGGACATGGTGATAGTAGTTGATGTGATTTTGTGTGTGTGTGTGTGTGTGTGTAGGAGATGTGTGTGTGTGGGAAGTGTGTGTGTGTAGGAGATGTGTGTGTGTGGGAAGTGTGTGTGTGTGTGTGTGTGTGTGTGTGTGTGTGTGTGTGTGTGTTTTGTGTGTTGTGTGTGTGTGTGAGGAAGTGTGTGTGTGTGTTTTGCTTGCTACCTGAAGTTGTTGTGGTGTTTTTTGTTTTTGTTGTTGTTGTTTTTAATTATGGTGATAGAAAAGGTGTTGATTTTTTTTTCTGAGATGGTATTGTTTTGTTTGGGGGGGGGGGAGGTTGGAATGGGGACTGCTTTAAGGGTGATTGTGGTATTTTGTTACTGTAGAAAGACTCTGTGTGTGTGTGTGTGTGTGTGTGTGTGTGTGTGTGTGTGTGTGTGTGTGTGTGTGTGTGTGTGTGTGTGTGAATGTGTGGATTGTATGTGTTTATGAGAATGTGTGTGCTCATACAGGCATTTCAGTTCAGCATTAGAAGACTTGCATCTGTGCCTGCATGTTGGGTGTGTACAAGAGAGAGAATTCTGTATCTGAAGTGAACATGAATTAAGAATTTTAATTCTAAAATCAAAAAAAAAAAAAAGGTCATTGCATTTTATATATTTCATGTCAATATTTCAGGGAGACATGGATGTTTTTCAGATTCTTGAATCAGTAAATTGACGTGTAGGTCCTTTTAAGTGTGTGACTGTGTGACGGGGGACGGGATAGCTCAGTGGTCAGAGCACTCACTTTCCCCCAGTCAAGTTAAGCAGCATCAAGCGTGGTTACCAGTTAGATGGGTGACCGTTTGCGTGCCTTGGCTTCAATACAGTTTCCCAGTTCACCCAGCTGTAAATGGGTACCTGCCCTCTTTAGGGTCAGGGAAGGTAAAGCAGCAAGGGAGAGGAGATGGGCGCCGCCCTCAACATGCTGGCCCCTCGAGAAGCTGAGGTCTCTGACGCCTCGGTGCCCTACGACCACACAGGTTATGGGACACCTTTACCTTTTTGACCTTACTGTGTGATGAGGTGTGTTTCCTGTCGTGATGCTGCCCTGCATCTGTCAGACCTCAGAGTTACAGATACCTGCAGTGTTGGTCAGGTGAAATTTTTTTTTTGGTAGGATTACGTTCACATCTATATCCATAAAGAGAAGGATACTGTATGATCATCCCAGTCTCCTTAAGAGCCCGGATTGCAATGTCCCCCACCCTCAAGCCACAAATAGCCCAAAAAAATGCATACCAAAGTACCAGAATAAAAGAATGAACATTATCAGTGATTGCAAAATATTTTCTAAACTGTTGTTTTAATCTTTGTGTTATATGCCAATTTGAAATTAAGCCCTTTTTGATTAGTAACTTTTTTTCTTTTTTTTAGAGTATGGAAATAACATATTTTTCAATATTATCCTCTCTAAGTCATATACGTATTTTGATTGTTTAAACAACACCAGCAAGGTTCTATTGGTGATCTTTCCATCGAGTGATATCATCAATGTAGTACCATTTCGACAGTTCTGTTAAGATCACAGACTTCATTTTGTCTGAAATTTTAAAGTGATCAGAATTTTTTGGAAGGATAATTTGTTTTTTTAAAATATCTTTTATATCAAGGATAACAGAATAAGCACTGCTGTGTTTTTTTTTCATCCAGTCCCCGTGTGTATGCAGATTTGTAAATATCAGGTAAAGTGTATATGTATGTCTAGAATGGTATCATTCAGAGGATGTGGTTTTATGCCATTAGAATATGTTTGTAACCAAGTGTGGTAATGCCTGCACTTCTGTGATGGAAGGACACTTCTGTGGGTTTTTTTTTTTTAGATGTTTCGTGTTGTTGTTTTGATATGCTGGTTTGTTGGATGTCGGTATTTGGAAAACGACATCCTCACAAGGTCACTGTTTTCTTTACTGCAGGCATTCAGAGATAGGCATTTGCACGAGGGGTTTGTTTTCAGTACGCAACACGTCATTTTGAATGAAGATACCCTGTGGTTGGAAATGTAAAGCCTTCGTTTTCCTTTACCCCCATCTGTTTTGTATTATTCCTGTGAATGAGGCGTGTGTGCGTGTGTCTGTCTGTCTCTCTGTGCATGGGTGTGTTACCCAGAAAAAATGTATTATTTAATTCTTTGATTTCTGATAGAGTACTTTATATTGTTGTACATATTTTGAAGATTAAATGTTTTTGAAAGACAAACCAGAAAATAATTAAAAGAATATTTCATTTTAAAAAAAAAGTAGATGTCATGTTTGATTAAAAGAATATTTCATTGAAAAAAAAAAAAGGTATGTAATGTTTGAGACCTAAAGGAAAAGGTTGAGTGTGCCTTCCCTATTATCAGATTATGGCTGTCACTTTTCCAAGTGGGAGGATGCATGTGAAGAGTGATGAACACCATAAATATTTTGACACAGTTTTCTGAGAAATATATGATCATAGGCAATGCTCTGCTGAGAGTAGGAAACTCTCATGATCTCTCAGATAGATACACTAATACAGCTTCCAGATAGTGAGTTCGAGTAAGATGAAGAAATGAGGTCAGAAAAAAGCAGGGTCTTGTTATGATCATGTCTGTATTCTGTAGTGTGTAAACTCTAAATTATCCACTTCCATTAGTCACTCACTTACAACACGTTTTGTTTTTGATAACAAGTGCAACTTTCTTTTTTTTTTACCTCGTTCCTCCTCTCCCACTTTTTAGTAAATCTTTGTAGTAAAATTATTTTAGGTGTAAAGTGAGGTTTGTGTGTGTGTGTGTGTGTGTGTGTGTGCACGTGCATGTGTGTGTGTGCGGTGTGTGTAAAGTTTGACTTGCTGAATGTTGTAACCAAAATTTTTTAATAAATTCAGTTTATTAAAGAAGAAATGGGATTGTCTACCAGCATTTATGTATTCTGCCCTCCTATGTTGTTCAATTCTATCAGAAATGTCTTCCATTTGTGATGATCTTTGCACGTTTATTGATATTAACAGATTTTCTTGTTTTCCAAAATTCCCAGGACTGCAAATAAATCCAGTGAATGCATGTTATTTATATATTATATATATATATATAGTATATTAATATATATATAATATAGTTTATATATATATAGTGTATGTAAGAGAGAGGAAAGAGGAAGCTACTTTCTGATATTTTGTAACAATTGTGAAGAACATCAGAAAAAAAAATGCTTTACTGCAGTCATCTTGTAGCCATCTTCATCAGTTCACAAGTTTTATTTTATCTATTTTTTTATTTATTCTTTTACTTCGAGGATAATAGAATTAAGCACCCATGTGCATTTTTACATCCAGTCCCCTGTGTATGCAGTTTTGTAAATGTCATTTGTTCCCACCGGCACACAATGGCCTACTATTCCAAAAAACGGAATGGTTTAAATTATGCCTAAATGTACTCCATGGGTTTGCACACAGGACCTTGGTTTATAGTCTCATCCAAAGGACTTTTAGGGGGGAGTGGAGTCAGCGCTGATGTTAACTCCAGAGGAAATCTCCTCTTGGACGAGATTCAAACCTGCGTCTGCAGATGAGTTGCAGCACTCCGACCACCAGGCTATCTCGTCCTCCCGTTTAATTGACACTCTGTGCTATGAGGTGGATAGCTGACGAGAATGTTCACAAGACAGCAGTAATATTATGTATCTTTATGATGCCTGACCAGGCAAAAGGTAGATCTTTTGCTTTTCTTGTTTAGTTGTTTGGTTTGATTTGGGGGGGGGAGGCTATGTGTTTGTTTGTTTGTTTGTTTGTTTGTTTGAAGGGTAGGTAGTTTGGGGGGGGGGGGGGGGTCGTTTGTGGGTTTTTTTTGGGGGGGGGGGGTTGTTTTTCTTCTCGGGACGGAGGGGAGGGGGGTGAGGAGGGTTTATAGTTTATGCCCTATTTCTAGCAGGATGAGTTGGTTAGAATCAGATCATGTTGGGCAGCTGGTGATTTGTGTTAATGGTTTTTTAGTATTTAATGATATTGATTTCATCATTGAAAAGGAATAAACAAAATATTTCTTTACTTTTTTGTACTACTATGACAGGATATTGGCTAATTTAAAATAAAACCACAATCTTGACTCTGCAACATCTATCTTCTCCCTCTCTTCCCGCAACACATACACACACACACACACACACACACACACACACACATTATCCCCATATAAGATTTTTTTTTTTTTTTAAACCACATACACACACACTCTCTCTCTCTCTCTCTCTCTCTCTCTCTCTCTCTCTCTCTCTCTGTGTTACTTACCCCCTGCTCCCCTTTCCAAAAATCGAAAGCAGGAAATCCTGTTAAAAATCTCTGTTTAAGCCAACGGAACCAATTTTTCTCTAAATGCAACACACTACACACAAACCAGCACTACCTCACCCCACCTTACACTGCACTACACTACACTACGCTACTATCCAATCCTGTCCTCTACTGCATTTTAACATTGTAGGGCACTGCACTGCATTCTACATACAGTCCATTGCACTGAACTTCACTGCTTCAATAAACTACACTACAATACGCTACTTTAATAAACTTCTCTACACTACAATGCACTAAATGATATGACACAACACAACACTGCACTACTTAATGCACCCTGGTAATACCTTACCTTATAATTACAAAACTTTTTATTTATCTCTTTTTAAAAAAAAATCTTTTATTAAGATGATAATAGAATAAACACTCATGTGCTGTTTTAAATCCAGTCCTTGTGTCCATACGGTTTTGAAAATTTTGTCATCTGATCTCGCTGGCACAAAATGGCGTTCTCTTCCGAAAGGTGGAACAAGTTTTATCATGTGCACAAGATGTTTTGCATGCATTTCCACATCAGACCTCGGTTTATAGTCTCATCCGAAGAGTTTTCAGGGAGGTGGAATCAGCACTGGTGTTACCTCCAGGGGGAATCTCGGTGTGGCTCAAACCTGCAATCAACCATGGGCCATCAGATCACAAGAAAAATGCTCACAGGTGGATCGGTGGTCTAGTTGGTAATGTGCCTGCCTAGAAAGTGAAAAGTCCAGGTCAGAGTTGCGGTGGTTCGAAATCCAGTTTGGGCCCAAAACTTTTCCCCCATCCATTAGACCATGAATGGTGGTCTGGGTGCTAGTCTTTTGGATGAGATGATAAACTGAGGTCCCGTGTGTTACACATCATTATTTAGCGCACGTAAAAGAATCCACAGCAACAAGGGGGTT
This sequence comes from Stramonita haemastoma, assembly GCA_030674155.1. Taxonomy (NCBI): domain Eukaryota; kingdom Metazoa; phylum Mollusca; class Gastropoda; order Neogastropoda; family Muricidae; genus Stramonita; species Stramonita haemastoma. The sequence continues at coordinate 59,875,018 of CM060327.1, read as the reverse complement.
GTCCCTGGCAAAATTCTGTAGAAAAAAGCCACTCTGATAGGGAAACAAATACAGTTGCACACAGGAAAAGGAAACAAAAAATAATGGGTAGGTGCTGCACTTGTGGCGACGCGTTCTCCCCAGGGAGAGCAGCCCGAATTTCACGCAGAGGAATCTGCTGTGACATAAAGTGGTACAATTTTTTTTAAATAACCACCAAGCTATACTGCACCACACTATACAGTATATTGCTGCACCACACTCCATTCCAAGCCATTATGGGGCGGATAGCCTAGTGGTCAGAACATTGCGCTTGCAATTTGACAACTCAGGTTCGAGTCCGGTCAAGGATATTTTTCTCCTGGAGTTAACATCAGTGCTGACTCCACTCTCCCCAAAAGTCCTTTGGATGAGACTATAAACCAAGGCCCATGTGCGAGTGCACGCAAAACATCTTGCGCACACGTTAAACCCTGTTCCGCTTTTCGTAAGAGTAGGCTATCATGTGCCGGTGGGAACAGATGACATTTACAAAACTGCATACACATGGGGACTGGACTAAAAAAGCACAAGAGTGCTTATTCCATTATCCTCGATATAAAAAAATAAATCAAATCAAAAATAAATCAAATCAAATCAAGCCACTGCACCACACTGAACATTATCCCGTCATTATCTGCACCACACCATACAACACCCCACCAAACACAACACTACACATCCTTACACTATGATGCAAAATATAGAAAAGGCCAACAGGTAAAAATTTCAAACTTTTATTCTTCTGGATACAAAACGAGGCTCAAATTAAAAAACAAACAAAGCCGGTTCAATGTGAAATTTGGGCTGTAAAAAAATGTTTTAGTATATCAAGTCACATGAGAGGAAATCACTAAAATAATTTTTTTTTTTTTAAAAGAGGAATGGACCAAAGCAAAATGGACAAGAATAATGGCAGGGGAAAAAGAAAGAAAGAAAAAAAAAAACGATGAAAATATCAGGAAGGAATGTTGTTATGTTGAAATAAGCAAAGAAAAGGAGAAGTATCACATATGAGACAACATACACATTGTTCATATTCTAAATGACGCTCTTTGTATGCAAATCAAACTGTTACTTACTCAGTGTCAAATGTTCAGCCCTGGGCATGATTGAGCTTTCAACGTAAATCATGGAATCTTTCAACTCAACTGGGAGTTCTTGTGAACTCAGGGCGTATCTTCTTGCAAGTGGGTGGGGACAACGTGGTGAAACTCCTTGACTATATATAAAGCACCTAGCAGGGTTAGCACCTCAGTTCTCACTATCTGTGGGGAGATGTGCTAGAAGATTCTTTTAATAATTATTTTAAAGATGCAAAAAAAATTCTAGTCACTGAAACTAACAATTCCTTAAAAAAAAGATTTTCTTCAAAGAAAAATCTCAGATGTTTGTTAAGGAAACAAAAACAAACAGGATTCTTCATATAAAATTGTTCAAAAGTGTAAACATTTTAAGTGAAACTGGAATCACCCAAATAACTGTTTGTTTGTTTGTTGTTCTTTTCATTCAATTTTTAAAAACTCTTCTTTCTGAAGTAAGAGACACACTTCCTTCCTTCACCTGTCCCAAAGTCCCGTGGACCATGGGGCACAACTGAAGATTTTGAAACCAGCTTCCTCCACACCCACTGTCCTCCGCCCTCCTAAACGTTACAAAGCACAATATGAGGCAGGAGACATGCTGTTACCTCCCTTGTGGCCCCACAATGCACTTGACACAAACAGGTCTTGAGACCAGAGTTGTTGCCAGAGCTCAACATTTGACACCTGCAGGTAACAGGTTGGGTTTTTTGTATTGTTTTTATTATTAACACCACACAGTCAAAACACAATTTCTTTTCCACAGCTCTCTCAACAGTACATCATGACTAATCACTTGGTGTCAGCATTTATTCATATTTTCAATATCAAAAGTAGGGCAAAAAAAATAAAATACTGAAGGAAAACTTTGAAACCTGGGCAGGAACGCAATTAGCATAAACAATATGCAACACAGCCACCAATGAATAATGCATGCTCCAACCAATCAACCAAAGCAAAACAAACAAGAAAACCACTGAGCAAACCACTGTGAATCGAGAGATACATCAGAATAAAAAAAGTGATAGGGACTTTCACCTGCACAAATAGTTCACTTGTATGTCTTATGGCTATGTCAATCCTCCTTCTAGAAGACCAACAACTGAAGCTGACTATCTATCTATCCATCTATCCATCTATCTCTATCTATCCATCTATCTCTATCTATCCATCTATCTATCTATCTATCTATCTATCTATCTATCTATCTCTATCTATCTATCTATGCATCTATCTCTATCTATCTATCCATCCATCCATCCATCCATCCATCCATCCATCCATATCTATCTATCTATCTATCTATCTATCTATCTATCTATCTATCTATCTATCTATCTATCTATCTATCTATCTATCTATCTATCTATCTATCCCTTAGTCTGGCAACCATGGGGTTCCCATGAAGACTTGACAACCAGTTCCCTCCATTCCTCTCTGACAATGCTTCATTCAAAATGGTTCAACTACATGGTTTTAAAGTCAGAAATGAGCAAAACATTTAAAGTACCTCTGCTACTTTGTGATCTCGCTCTTTAATTCATGCTGAGAGAGAGGGAGAGAGAGAAGCAGGCTAACAAGACTCTGAAATAAGAATGACAGCTGGTGAAAATGACATTATGACTGAACTTGTCCAAAAAATTAACAAGTCAAATGTAACTAGAGACAAGAGGATGAGGTGTACGAGTGTGTGTGCGTGTGTGTATGTACGTGTGCGTATGTACGTGTGTGTATAATATATATATATATATATATATATATTATATATTATATATATATATCAACATAAATGAAAAACAAAATTTCATCTCAAGTTGCACCAACAATACAGAGATCAGAGTAAGTTTCTGGAGCAAGAATTCAGCTGAACCCTGTTAACAAAATTATCAATATACAATCGATTTTAAACTCTGATTTTAAATAAAAGAGGAGTGGAATGCAAAAAAAAAATGCATGAAAGATCCGTCTCTCAGACAGCTGGTAAAACCATGAACAAAAGATGAAAAGCTGGAATGACGATATATTCACTGGAAACGGTTCATGAGCAGGAAAATATCAGATAAAAGTGATATCTGACTGACTCTGCCAACACCAGAAAAACACCAGAAAAGTATTGCCCAGCAGAGTTGATGGTCATTCTCAGGAGAACAGACATCACTCCATCCAGGATCGGAGCCTGTTGGGTCAGCAAGAACCAGCTGCTGAGAATGGCCAGAAGACTCCCCTAAAGGAGGGCGCTTTTCTCATGTTCATACTGACGGAGACAAACCACCCTTCACCTCAATTTCTGACCAAGAAAATAATCGGTTCTCAAGACAGCCAAGTCTGAAGTCGTTAGTTGCTTACAGCCAAGTCTGAAGTTGTTAGTTGCTTACAGCCAAGTCTGAAGTTGTTAGTTGCTTACAGCCAAGTCTGAAGTAGTCAGTGGCTTACAGCCAAGTCTGAAGTAGTTAGTTGCTTACAGCCAAGTCTGAAGTAGTTAGTGGCTTACAGCCAAGTCTGAAGTAGTTAGTCGTTTACAGCCAAGTCTGAAGTAGTTAGTGGCTTACAGCCAAGTCTGAAGTAGTTAGTCGTTTACAGCCAAGTCTGAAGTAGTTAGTGGCTTACAGCCAAGTCTGAAGTAGTTAGTCGTTTACAGCCAAGTCTGAAGTAGTTAGTGGCTTACAGCCAAGTCTGAAGTAGTTAGTGCTTACAGCCAAGTCTGAAGTAGTTAGTCCTTACAGCCAAGTCTGAAGTAGTTAGTCGTTTACAGCCAAGTCTGAAGTAGTTAGTGGCTTACAGCCAAGTCTGAAGTAGTTAGTGGCTTACAGCCAAGTCTGAAGTAGTTAGTCCTTACAGCCAAGTCTGAAGTAGTTAGTTGCCTTACTTTACTTTACTTAATCTGTTCTCTTGTAGTACCATCTTGGGTGTCAAGGAGAGAAAGAGCTTTCTGTCTGCGGCAAGTTTGAAGGCCTGGGTGGGTGGGATGTTGCGGGTCTTCAGTGTTTCTTTCACACCCTCGATCCAGGTCTTCCTCGGTCTTCCCCTTGCAGATAGTCATACCAACTATAAATGCGGTCTCCTCTGCTGATAAGATCCTGACAGTGAAATCACAGTATATCTGGTCAATTTGGCTGGTTGATTGATAAGTAGGTTGACTTCCATTAAACACTGATAAATTGAAAAGAAATCAACTTCATTTTTGAAGTCCTAGTAGTTGGTGGGAGGAAGTGATGGGAGCAAAATACACAACAGCCTTGTTTCATTTTATCAGATGAGAAGCGTGTTTGGAGAGTTGAGAAAAGTAAAATAAGTTTAAGTGTTTCACTTACACTCTCTGAGATTTTAACTGATCTGTCTTGAGAAAACTGGGGCAGAATTTAAGAGTTGCTGAGACCTGTGTGACCTCCAGATTTTGCGGGGCATTCTGTTTCTGTTGTTTGTGAAGTACCAGTAATACTACTTGAAAATGAGCACGTAAGCCATAGCAGCCAAGAATCCAACTGCTTAGGCTAATCATGTCAAAAATAGACTCTTTATTGGGACAGACTGAAATAATACTGTCAATTATACAAATAGGATTATCTCAACTTGAATTTCTAACCAAAAAAAAAAAAAAAAATCCATCGCTGTGGTTTGAAGAACATTTTTTCAAATTCAAAGCCAGTATTTCCTCTGAAAAAATATCAATGTTTCAATTTTTTAAGCATTACAACTGCAAACAAGCCTTCTTTCATGCTTTAATTAAAAACAATTTGCCAAAGTGCTCTGGCTAAAACCTTGGAGCAAGTAAGTACTGGATTTTGAGGGCACGAAGCAGAAACATTACACACAACCTGCACAATGCTGACCAATGCAAAAAAAACATTTCTCCAGAGTGGAGAATCTTTTTGAGACCTTGATGTTTGTGGTCATTACAGGATGTCCAAAACTGTCCTCATAAAAGTCCTGATACAAAGTCCCTGTTTACCTTTAATTAAAGTACCAGCTTCTGTCATTCAATGGAACCTTGTCTGTCACCGGTTTATCAGATTAATTCATGAAATAAATCACATGCATGCAAACAAAGCACACAAAAACCATAGCTACAACAAATGAACATTTTACAGGTCATACTCAGAACACGGTATAAATATATATATATGTGTGTAAAGCTCACTCGAGTTCTGCACCTCCATCTGGTAGATTATTGTGGCCTGTGACTAGAGATTTGTTCTTGTGTTGTAAGAGTGAACGGTTCTGTAAAAACTCCATTCCTCTATATATATATATTATATATATTCCACTTTTTCATGGCACTGAGCAACAGTGTTGATCACTATTTCCTGAAATCTGACCTCAATAAAACCTCTTTTAAGGTTCTGTTTTACTAAGGCTGGCAAGTTTTTAAATGTTTATTCTACTAATGTATGTCTGTATGCAAAAGTACAAACAAACTCTTAACAATATTTTAAAAAGTCATTTTCAGAAAAAAAAAACCTGTTGTCACTGTTTTCAAGAAATTTGACCTATTACTTTCATGTACGTTCCATCCTCCATGAACCCAATTTTACTGTGTGACCCAAATTAAAACAATCATCCCTGCATCATCACACCATCACAATGTCTCAGGAAAAAAAACAACATGAGCAAATGAAGAGTCCTTTTTTTTTTGTCCACATTTCTACGGTTTCTTTTGATTACCACACACAAAAAAACACAAAGCCAGATACAATTTTTTTTAAAATCAAGATTAGCACCAAAAAAAGGAAATAAATATAATTTAAAAACCTTGTATTTCCAAACTATAGCGTAAATATTGAATAAGGCACACATACACTGGAGGCAAGAGAACATAAAAAGCACACACACACACACACTCTGCGAAAAAAGAACCAAAAAAAAACAGAAAAAGATGCGCTGGATAAAGCAGAACAGACAGTACCTTTTAGGGAGGCACTTTACATTTCACAAAAGAAAAAATCCAGGGAGACAGAGTGAGAGAACAGGCAAGACAATTGAGGCAAATATCTTCACATCCAATAACTTACCAAAAACTTTTTTTCAATAACAAACAAAAAACACTCACAAAAAAGCAACAAAACCATGATGTATCACCGGTAAAACCAGTACAAGCAAAACAAATCCAAAACAAAAAGAAGAAAACTTATGTTCTATCACGCATGAAAGGACAATGTAAACACAAGACACAAAAAAACTCACTGAACACACTCAGCTTTAAAAAAAAAAATGCAAAGCACATTTCAATGGCAAAACAAGTATCAACAACAAAACCCCAAAAGCCTAAATGTACATCTTATCATAAAATGCAACAACAGTGTAAAAATGAACAATGCAATATTTCCCTATCTTCCTTCTTGTCGTATGCTTGTGTCTTCGTAGTCAAGTTAAAAATGTAAGTTCTGGTCATAAACCACTCACCTAGATTTAAATCATTTCACCAAAAACTCACAACAACAACAAAAAAGAGAAAACAAAGTCTTAGTTAACAGGTATAAATTTGTACATGACCGTTACTGCATGTGGACCAAAATGCAAAAAAATAACAACAACAACAACAGCAAAAGTTGTTCAGAGGTATCTTCATGAACAACTGTACAGGCTGAACTTGTAGTTTACCCAAGTTTCATCCATGTGTGCCTGTGGTTTGTTTCATGGTATTACTGAGAGTGACAGTGGTAGGCACAGGAATGTAAAAAAAACAACAACAACCAAACATTCTAACAGTATCAGTGATAGTAGTAGGCACAAAACAGAAGCATTTTCACTCTCAAACCGCCAGATAATAGCAAAATGAAACACTACAATTTCTGCTGAAACACACTAACTATCACACAAGCTTTGGAGCACTCATCTAAAATCTCTGATATATCCATTTACCCTGTCAGAAAAATGGGGGAGTACTGGAAAAATGAATGAGAAAAACAAAGAAACAACTACAAAAAAAAACAAAAACAAATAAAACCAAAATCATTAGCTCCAAGAAGGAGGTATGAAAATTCTCTCAGATTCTCAGTCAAGACAAAAATACCTCCTGCTTTTCAAAAACTTCTCATTTACAGTTCATATAGTTGACATTCACTTCTCTTTTTTTTAATTTGGGGGGGGAGATAGCTACATGATGATATACATGATATATTACGTTGTTGTTGGGGTTTTTGCATACCTCCAATCTTTCAATCTCACAGTTTCCAATGTGAAGATACAATACTGAATTCTCTAAACTGATGATATTGCAAAGAAACTGACTAGTACACACACACACACACACACACACACACACACACACACACACACACACACACACACACACACACAAAATTCAGCAAACATCAGTAAACAACTACTGACCTGCTGCCTAGTAACTAAACAGCTCAGGAATGAAAGTGTTTCTCATTGCATAAACTTATCAGAAGTTTTTTCTTGTTGTTTGTTTTAACTCTTTAAATATATGTTATGCCATTTATGTCAGTGTTTGAATTGTGCAATCTTTTAACAAAACGACAAAATGACAGGACAATTATAACTGACATCATCATTCAATCAACTCCAAAGTTACACTTCCATGAACAATGCATGTCTTTCATTAAAAAATGATCCTATCTGATGAAAGTCTATACAGAAATATGCTGCTACATTTTGGCCACCTTGTTCTTCCATAAAGTAAGTACTACATTTTATTTGCCACACTTTTCTTCAACATTCAAAACATTGTTTACTGTATGCAGCATTTTGAGCTATCTTAATTTGAAATATATTTGTAACATTTTTTTTCTAAACGCTACATCTGAAGTATGGTCATTTTTGTCCATTTGTAACTTTACTTTTTTTTTCAAGCACAAAAAACATATAATACTGGATTTTAATACTTTTACTACAAAACAGAAAAAAAAAGTAGAAGTAGAACAAAAACAAACAACTACAACAAAAAAACCCAAAAGAAAGGAATATTTTTCAAAGCTTTAACAAAGTATGGACTACCCCTCCCACCCACCCACCCACACAAACACTCACACACACACTTTCCCCCAAAACTCCTGGCTACAAATATACCAGTATTTATAATCATGTATTCTCTAAATCTCCTCTCATCTTTCTCTTCTTTCCCCCCTCCTCAAAAAAAGCTTTTCTTCCCCTCCCTCTTTTGTGTGTGTGCGTGCGTGCGTGCGTGTGTGCGTGCATGCGTGCGTTCTTTTCTTTTTTTTCTTTTATTCTTTTATATCGAGGATAACAGAATAAGCAATCATGTGCTTTTTTTCATCCGGTCCCCGTGTGTATGCAGTTTTGTAAATATTGTCATCTGTTCCCACCGGCACACGATGGCCTACTCTTACGAAAAGCGGAACAGGATTTAACGTGTGCGCAAGATGTTCTGCGTGCGTTCGCACACGGGTCCTCGGTTTAAAGTCTCATCCGAAGGACTTCTGGGGAGAGTGGAGTCAGCACTGATGTTAACTCCAGGAAGAAAATTTCCTCGACCGGACTCGAACCCGGGTCGTCAAATTGCCAGCGCAATGTTCTGACCACTAGGCTATCCGTCCCCCTAGGCTATGCGTGCGTGCATGTGTGCGTGCATGCGTATGTGTGAAAATCAAGCACATGCTCCTTACAACATTTTTTATCATTCTGTATGTTCTGTAAGAAGTAAAGAAGAGAAGGACCTTTCCTTCTTTTTGGCTTTTTTTGTGATAAAAAAAATATATTTTAATATTTTAAAAACCAATTATGTTCACCAATCCAAAACAATTTCCTTCGCACTGAAGTAAAAAGAATATGTACAATAGCATACAACAGATTATGTTTTCAAAACATTACATATACATATATATACACCATTTTCTGTAAAAGAAGACAACATCAAAAATAAAACCACAGCATCCCCCACCATTTCCATAGTGCCCCAAAATGCACAAACTTAAGGCAAGGTGAGTATATTATAAAATAATCTGAACTGTAAAAGCATGTAAACAGCACAGGCCTTGATAAACGCTGTACACTGTCTCCGTGGAAATCAATTCAAGGCAAAAATCAGACATTAAAAATCAGATCATAGAATGGAAGGCAGGAAAAATTGCATCCCCAAAAAGTTATAACTCCTTGCATTCCATCTGGGACCCTTCCATTTTGCAACAAGGGGGGCTAAAGAAATCCGCTTTGCATTCATGATTTAAAATCCAAATTCTTTAGCGTAGCTACTACACGTATCACTTGCAGTTGCCTACTTCATCCAACGCAACACGACGGTGCAAACAGCAAAGGCAGGAAAGAGAGATACAAAAGACAACTGCTGGACTCTTGAATATCAGACAACAAAGAATTTGCATACAAACTGTGACGATTGCAAATCATAATTCATCAAACGATTAAGCATTGTTCTTTAAGATACTTTTTGAGCAAACCCCCCCCCCCCCCCCCCCAAAAAAAACCAAAACAACAACAACAAAAAAAACATGTTACGGTATAATTCTTATCCCTGAAGATACAAAAATGATGACCTTATGGTAGGGATGAACATGGTTATCATGTGTGTAGCTATGGAAAAATCTTACCGATGAGACCTTACGAAAACTAGTCAGAGGAGGACAAAAAAGGATTTACTGCTGACCTGAACTGAAGGTACATGCAACCCCATAAAGATGGCTGGCGGACGACACCCTCAGTACAAAAAGATATGCTCACCCATGTCATTCTTCTTAGACATCAAAACATAAACTATAGATGACAGTTCTGTTTTCCAAAGCATTACAATTTTTTGACACAATGGTTGGCTGGTCAAAACAATCTTTCACCACAGTTTTGAATAGGTTTTCAAACATCTATGCTATTGTTGGTCATAGAAAACTAGAGCTGTGACATAAATAGCATCAACACTACAGTTGGCCATAGAAACTGTGACATAAATAGCATCAACACTACAGTTGGCCATAGAAACTGTGACACAAACAGCATCAACACTACAGTAGGCCATAGAAACTGTGACACAAACAGCATCAACACTACAGTTGGCCATAGAAACTGTGACATATATAACATCAACACTACAGCTGGCCATAGAAAACTAGAGCTGTGACATAAACATCATCAACACTATGTTTGGCCACAGAAAACTAGAACTGTAAAATGAATTTTCCTGTATCTTTTCACCCTGTATTAAGTGATGAGCTTTCCTCAACTCCACGTCCTCTCGCATGTACTACAATCCACCATCCCTCCATCTCCTACTTCTCGTCAGTTTAATGTCCTTTTTCACTACAGTGTCATTCACGCGATTATGCACTGATTAGAGTGATATCATGAATGCAAGAAAAGATGGATGGAGGATGAAAAATGAAAAAATAAGGGATCAGTAACTTTCCTATTGCCAACTGACAGAAAACCTCAACACATAATAATAATAATAATAATAATAATAATAATAATAATAATAATAATAATAATACATGGAATTTATATAGCGCTATATCTTGTAAAAACAAATCAAAGCGCTTGCACTCGACCCTCACAACAAACAACCAATGACAATAAATAATTCTAGCAAATTCAAAAGCACACATGCGCGCGCGCACGCGCACACACACACACACACACACGCACACACACACACACACTTATAGAGGTTATACATTTCGACAGGGTGAATGGAATTTCAATTGTTGAAGGCAGGGACAAATAGGAGATGAAAACAGAAGGCAAAAATCTTAGGTTTGAAACAAGTGTGTCTTGAGGTTGGATTTAAAAGTGTCATATGTAGGCTTTTGCCGAAGGGAGAGAGGGAGGTCATTCCAGATTGATGGACCAGAAATAGAGAAAGAGCGGTGGCCAACGGTAGATAGGTTGAATCTTGGAATTTTTAAGGATAAGGTATCTGCAGCCGAGCGGAGGGAACGAAGAGGTGTGTACACGTGAAGACATTCACAGAGGGAATCAATATCTTACAGATCATTGCCAGATTTTTCACTTATATTTTTATTCCTTTGTCCTTATCCAAAAAAAAAATCGAGCTTTGGGAAACTAAATGATAAGGGGTGAACTGCAATAATATCAGAACATGTACACATAATATTTCTGGAATATTTAGTATTCCAAGTGTTTGTGTGTAATTCATAAACTATTTCGGTATTTTATGAGCTACTCATAATTTCAACATGATCTGACTTACTTTATACATCATAAAACATCAAAAGGTGTGGGTGAGGGGGGGGGGTTATCAAAAAAGGGGGGAAACCCTGAATGCCGTAGACACAGACCTCAACTGCAGGAAAAAATGCAGAACCCTTTTTTGGATTAAAAAAAAAATTTTGTCGCGTTTTTTTATTTTTATACCCAGTGTCATAAAATATCGGTCAAAATCTGATACCAAAATACTATGATAAAAACAAAACTTATGAGAAAAAAAATCAATTTTACCCAAAGTATCTGCAATGCTCTGATCACTGTTGGCGCGCATAGCAGTACATGTAGCAGATGACATATACAATGTTTTTTACACATTGTGTGCAGTGGTTGTGTATACATGTGAATACAACACACATGCTGAATCAGAAGGCTTGAAATATGGTCACACATCCCCCTACCCCAAGCTTAATGATAATTTTGATCACGATAATAACGAAACAGTGAGATTGCATTCGCAACTCTCACCTTGAAGCGCTTGCCAAGGAAAGGAGGGGAAAAATAATGACATAAAAAAGCATATAAATCAATACATAACGATGCTGCTGATGGCGATGATGAATTATATTGATGAGGACAATATCAACAGCATACACTCCTTTCTGCTTTCAGGGCCAATTATGACACAAAACTGTTTTCCTAAAAAGCATGGGGAATTTCCAATATCTTTCAGTGAGTCAGGATGGTAGATATTATCCCCCCAAACTATTAGCTCACAGGGTTCATACTAATCCACGGATTCAAACATATATATCATTAACCAACCTTGCTTGCTCCCTGGAAGACAAAACAGAAAATAATTCTAAAATATCTTAACATTATATTCAGGTTAGTGATAGGTGTCACAGAAATGCTTTTAAAAGAAAACAATTTAACAAAACCTCAGCGGCTTCAAATCTGAATGACTGACTTACACAGGATTTTTTGCCTGTTCCAGAAATATGCGGCTCGCATACATTTTCACAACACATCAAGAGAAATTCTCACAGTTAGAGCTATACTCTGGCTTCTAGACATACCTAAAAAAAACAAAAAACAACTAAACACTGACCTCAAACACAAAGCACTGGGTTTCAGAACAAGTAAGGCCAAGCCATTTCTGCTTGCATTATCTGACAGCGTTTCAAATTAGAATATATAATATATTATACACACAAAAACACACACACATACACCGTATGCCAAGGTGTAACTTTCGCTCCACAAGACTTTTAGTTTTATATACAAGCAACTGGCATGCAATGGCAGACAGGTGTGACTGCAATTTCTTTTCCAACTATATCACTCTTTGGCAGTTTGCCAGCTTTTGATATATTCAACTAGACATCCCTTTTCTGACTGCGATCTTTCCTTCACAATGTTCAACAGAGACATTATGCATACAAACAGTACAGGATTCTCCTTGCATCTTACACACAGACAGTGTGACTGACTTCTGAAGGAAGCCACACCTTTACACTAACAGACTTGATCAGTTCCCACTTTCCCTCTCTCTCTCTTTTATCAATGCTCACAGACCCTCTCTCTCTTTTATCAATGCTCACAGACCGTAAACCCACCCGAAGCCGCACGGCACAGCACGGTATCCAAAACACTGACCTGCGGTCACAGCACAGGATCAAACTCACTCCTGATCGTGTACTCAAACACCTGGATGTTGTCGCGACACACCACCCACAGCCGGGAGCTCTGCTCCGTAGCCCGCTCCCAGGGCCACCAAACATCGGGAGTTGGACACCCTCCACCTTGTTGCCTTGTTGGGGAGCAGGACCTCGCACCTGGCATGCGGGTGTCGTCGTACTCCATACGCAGCACGGCATGGTTGTTGGGGTCGGCGATGACCAGGCGGCCGAAGCTGTCGTGGCAAGATGCCTCGCGGGGCGAAGCGGGTGTTCATGTCATCGCTGGGGTAGGGGTTGAGGAGGCGGAGCTTGTCGCACAGCTGGGGGCTGAAGATGAGCACGGCCCCGTCCCTCTCGTCCGTCACGCAGATGTCGCCGTTCACATTCACCGTCACATACCTGCTCCAACAACACAACAGCGGTACCCAGGTCAGGGTTCAAAACCACAGAATTACAACCAGGTTTTTGTTGTTGTTGTTGTTGTAGTTGTTGTTGGTTGGTTGTTGTCTCGTCATCTGTGATGTCCCTCCTCCCCTAGTCCTGATGATCCCATGCCACTGATTTCAGTCTCTCCATCATATCCACACTCAGATTCATTAGGGTTAGAGGTTTGACACACACAACACACTCTGTCTCTGTCTCTCTCTCTTCTCTCTCTCTCTTCTCTTGTCTCTGCTCTCTCTCTCTCTCTCTCTCTAGTCTCCTACCTTCGGGTCGTCTGGTATCACGTAAAGTGGAAAGACATTATAAAACTGACACTTAACACACTGACTGACGACCTGACTTTTACACCACACACACACACACACACACCACACACACACACCAACACACACACACACACACACACACACACAACACACACACACACACAACACACACAACACACACCACACACACACACAAACACACAAAACACACAAACACACACACACACACACACACACACAACAACAAACACACACACACACACACACACACACACACACACACACACACACAACACACACACACACACACACACACACACACACACACACACACACACACACACACACACAAACACACACACACACACACACACACACACACACACACACACACACACACACACACAACACAACGCGCACACACACACACACACACACACACACACAACACACACACACACACACACACACACACACACCACACACACCACCACCACATGGGGACTGGATGTAAAAAAAGCATATAATTGCTTATTCCATTATCCTCGAGATAAAAAAGAATAAATAAAAAAATAAAATAAATAAAACACAAACAACACATACACACACACACACACACACACACAAACAACACACACACACACACACACACACACACAACACACACACACACACTCACACACACACACACACACACACACACACACACACACACACACACACACACACACACACACAACAAACGCACACACACACACACACACACACACACACACACACACACACACACACACACACACACCACCACCACCACCACCACCGACCGACCGACTGACCGCGGGAAGTTGACAGAGGTGTCCCGGCCGGCCCCAGGCATGTTGAAGGACCTCTCCCGCACCACGTCGCCCTGCAGGGTCAGACCAGGATGCGACTCTGCCGCCGCTGCGACGCTTCGTGGGCACTGGAGTGGTGGTCCTCAGCGGTGCACACCACCAGCTGGTTGTGGGCCGTCACGGCCAGCCCCCAGGGAGGCAGCCTGGTCTCCCTCAGCACCCTCGTCTTCTCTTGCGCTCCTTGGGCTTCCAGCGCCGTCATGCTCACTCCCAGCGCTCTCTCCCAGAACAGGATCTTGGAAATAGGATTTTGTGTGTGTGTGTGTCTCAAGCGTTAACCCCATTTTTATTGATTTATTTAATATATATATATATATATATATATATATAATATTATATATATTATATCAGTTTAGCTGCCGCAGTGTCTAGTGGTTAGGGCGTTGGACTCGTAATCTAAAGGTTGCGGGTTCGATCCCAGCTTTCGGCTATGGCGTTGTGCCCTTGGAAAAGGCACTTTACGGCTATTTTCTCACCCCACCCAGGTGTAAAAGGAGTACCAACCTTGTGTTGGGGGTTAACCCTGCGATAGACTGGCATCCTATCCAGGGGGGAGTTTATGACTCTCAGTCGCTTAACGCCACAGAAACCGGGATAAGCACTGGCCTGATGAGCCTTAGGCTCGGGACAGACTTTAACTTTAACTTTTATATATATATCAGTTTGGGAAAATTGAGAGGGAGGAAGGGGGGGGGGGGGCAAGGGTGAGGAATATATGGCAATGTAGAGATATTTGGTGATTCATTTCCGTTATCTGTTTTTTGTTTTTTAATCTGTTCAGCATATATATTATATTTCACCATTCACAAAAAGGCTATCTGTTCATAATATTTTTTTTTTTACTTTCCTTTAGGATTTTCGTCTTGGGGTTTTCATTATACTTCTTGATAAAAACTTCCCCTCCACCCTGTCTGCCTATAACTATATATGGATGTAAAGACACTCAATACTTCATTTCTATAACTTCTTGATTAAAAAAAAAATTCCTCTTCCACCCTGTCTGCTTAATATGTAACTTATTCAGCACTTTATTTGTATAATTTCTTGACTTTCACTTTAACAGAACAGTTAACATTGGTAAATTGTTCAAATCATGTCTGCGCCCACCCCTCAGAAACATGCAACACATGTTCAAAATAAAATTTCAGTATAAATCTATAAATTTATTTAGGTGCTTTGAAACCAATTACACAAAAGGAATGATTTTTAAAAACCTACCTAAAGATATTCATAAACTACTCATATAAAGATGCAAAACGTTAAAAAAAATTAAGAAAACTACATACTATCACATGAAATTGTATGTGAAGGTAAGCACACACACTACTAAGTACACACACACACACACACACACACACACACACACACACACACACACACACACACATACACACACATACTTTCTCGGTCTGCTATTATTATTAATGTTCTGTTAAATAGGATTTCTTTTTCAAGAATTTATTCGTTTTATTTGTTGGGTTTTGTTTTACCTACTTTTAATGCTTGTTTAAGTCTAATATCGCCTAGAGTGAACAGACTTTAAATGAAAAACAAACAAACAAAACACAAACACGGTCACACACCAGTATACACACACACACACACACACACACACACACACTGCTACTTCTAGTACTACTACTACACACTCTCACACTCACACACACACATTACCACCACCACCACCCCTCCCAACCCCCCACCACCCTCCCCCACCCACCCCACCTCCCCCGACACACACACCCACACCCCCCTACCTGGTTTTTCCCCTGAGCCTCTCCACAGCCTCCAGGGGGCACATAGAGGGTGGCCACGATGCCCTCGCCAGGCACAGCGGTGGTGCAGTACACCCCCCCTTCAGCCACCTTCACGCTGTGGCGATGCGGCTCCACATTGCTGTACTGCACCACCGAGGTGTTGCAGTCCCGCGGCTTGCATGACACCAGGGCCTCCGTCTGCGTCAGGGGCAGGATGCTGTAGAAGAGCAGCAGCTCTCTGTCTGCCTGTGTCGTGGGGGGGGGGGGGGGGGGGGGGGGGGGGGGGGGGGGGAAGAAAGAAGGCAGAGATTTCATGAATAATAATATCAATAATAATGATAAATGGAATTTATATTATAGCGCTATATCTTGCAAAAACAAATCAAAGCGCTTGCATTCAACCAATTCTTGCACATGCAGCCAATAACAATTTAGATTTTTAACAAAGTTTATATGTACACACAGACACACACATAAATATACACTTGGGCAGGGTGGTGGATATTTCGGCTGTTGAGAGTAGGGGCAGAAGATGAAACAGGAGGGGAAAATCTTAGCTTTGAAATAAAGTGTGTCTTGAGGCTGGATTTGAATGTGTCATAGGTAGGCTTTTTACAATGGGAGAGATGGAGATCGTTCCAGATCACTGGACCAGAAATAGCGATGGCCAACAGTGGATTGATTGAATCTAGGTATTTGTAAGCGCAGGGTATCTGCAGCAGAGCGGAGGGAACGAGAAGGAGAGTAGGGGTAAAGACATTCACAGAGGTATAATGAGTAAGCAAGAAAGAAGGCAGAGATTTCATAGGTCTACTAGGGGGCGGGATAGCTAAGTGGTCAGAGTGCTCGCTTTTCCCCTGAGTCAAGTTAATTAAGCAGCGTCAAGCGTGGTTACCAGTTCGATGGGTGACCATTTGTGCACCTTGGCTTCAGTACAGTTCACCCAGCTGTAAATGGGTATCTGCCCTCTTTAGGGTCAGGGAAGGTAAAGCAGCAAGGGAGAGGAGATGGACGCCGCCCTCAATATTTATTTTATTTATTTTATTTATTTAATCTTTTATATCGAGGATAACAGAATAAGCAATCATGTGCTTTTTTTCATCCGGTCCCCGTGTGTATGCAGTTTTTGTAAATATTGTCGTCTGTTCCCACCGGCACACGATGGCCTACTCTTACGAAAAGCGGAACAGGATTTAACGTGTGCGCAAGATGTTCTGCGTGCGTTCGCACACGGGGCCTCGGTTTAAAGTCTCATCCGAAGGACTTTTGGGGAGAGTAGAGTCAGCACTGATGTTAACTCCAGGAGAAAAATCTCCTCGACGGGACTCGAACCCGGGTCGTCAAATTGCCAGCGCAATGTTCTGACCACTAGGCTATCGTCCCCCCCCAGAGAGAAGCTGAGGTCTCTGATGCCTGCTCCCCTATGACCACCTAGGTCATGGGACACCTTTACCTTTACAAGAAAGAAGGAGAGGTTTCATAGACAAGAAAGAAGGCAGAGGTTTCATAGACAAGAAAGAAGCCCGAGGTTTTATAGACAAGAAAGAAGACAGAGATTTCATAGACA
The DNA here is from genome assembly GCA_030674155.1 of Stramonita haemastoma. Classification (NCBI taxonomy): domain Eukaryota; kingdom Metazoa; phylum Mollusca; class Gastropoda; order Neogastropoda; family Muricidae; genus Stramonita; species Stramonita haemastoma. The sequence continues at coordinate 59,857,217 of CM060327.1, read as the reverse complement.
CGAAAGAAGACAGAGATTTCATAGACACGAAAGAAATCTCTTAGACAAGAAAGAAGGCAAAGATTTCATAGACAAGAAAGAAATCTCTTGTCTTAGACAAGAAATAAGGCAAAGATTTCATAGACAAGAAAGAAATCTCTTGTCTTAGACAAGAAAGAAGGCAAAGATTTCATAGACAAGAAAGAAATCTCTTCTAAAGACAAGAAAGAAGGCAAAGATTTCATAGACAAGAAAGAAATCTCTTAGACGAGAAAGAAGGCAAAGATTTCATAGACAAGAAAGAAATCTCTTAGACAAGAAAGAAGCCAGAGATTTCATAGACAAGAAAGAAAGAAGCCAGAGATCTCATAGACAGTCTATCACTCTATGTGTTGCAAATAGGATCTTGATTTATTATTGTCTCCATCAAAAGATCAGCAAGCACCCATACCATCCATCACTCAAGGTCTGGTGGGAGGTGGGGGGTGGAGGAAAGTTCAGGCATAACTAAACCAGGATCGAACCCACACTTCTCACTTTCTAGGCTGGTGCGTTACCAGAGCTTGTCAGTCTAGACCACCAATCCACATAACACACAGAGGAGGGAAAGGCTGTTTAAACATTAACCTTGGGAATGAGAATGATTTTTATGAAGAAAAAAAAATAAAGAAGAAAAATCCCTACCCCAAATGATGAATCCACCAAGGACTCCTGACATCCCAACCTGTCACTGATGACTTCAATTCAAAGCCATTAGGATCAGACACTTGTCCCACAATTCACCAATATCAAATTATCAAAAAGAGCAATTACCTCAAGGTAGCCAAATTTCACCTAAAGGCCAAAGGAAGAAAACTATTCTGTGCCTTTAATTAGCAATGGTGCCTGCCTGCTTGGAAATAGAATACCATATTGTATCTGAATACAAAGAGCTTTCCTGGAGACCTACCTCCAGCTCAAAGGCTCGACGCAGCTCCTTGTTCTCCACCCCCACTTTGCGCAGGATCTGCAGGTCAGGGTTCATGCAGGACGGCGCTGGCAGCACCAGCTTCTTTTCCACAACCTCCTGAGGCAAGACGATGTCAGCATCCTGGTGCTTCTTCCTGCTGCCCTCGTCCAAACCCAGGTCTTCTAGGATGATTTTCAGGCCCTTCCACACCCGGACAAACTCCAGAGCAGCCCTGGTTTCATCCCCCTCTTCAACGCTCTCTTCCAGAACTCCCTCGGCCAGCTGGATGGCCGTCTTCAGGAACTGCAGCTCCTGCCCCATCTCCTCGCTCTGCTGGTTCAGCTCCACTTGTTTGCGCCCAGTCCGCTCTATCAGGTCGAAAGCAACAGTGAAGGCTTCTTGCACATGCTTGTGCATGGAGGCTTTCCGAACGATCATTTCCTGCTCCACCCGAGCGATGTGTCGACCAAAGTCCTCTTCAGCGTTTTTACACCTTTGGGCAGCCTCTTCAAAAATGTCCAGGTGAAAGGTTAGCCCCTTCTTCAGGGAGCTCAGATCAGAGAGCTTGTCTTCCATCACTCTTGATATGTCCATGGTGTCGTGCTGTTTATGCTCAATCATGCTGCAGTTTCTGCAGATAGGTTTGTTGCAATCTGGATGAAGACAGTAGGCAATGAGCCTGTTTCCATCCTCATGGCCAGGAATCTCACAGATTTCACTACTTCTGAAGCTGTCATCCAAAAGATCTTTCAGCCAGTTTTCATGTTCACACTGATCTGTGTTTCGGCAAATGGGGCATTTGTACATGGGGGAAGAAGCCATGTCAGGTTCATCCACTGACAATGCCATACCAGGACTTGTGTTGATGCTGACAGTCTGCGTATCTGGTGTCTTAAACAATGTCAAGACAGAGTGATCCCTGAACTCGCCACTATGGTCGCTCTGGCATGTATCACAAAAATTTTTCCCACACTCAAAACAAAAGTAGCAAGCTCCGTAACCGTCCTCGTTCCCACAAACCAAATCCCCCGACTCCATGTAAACGCCGATGTGGCCCTGGTGAGAAAGGAGGTAGGTGTCGCTCCTCAAAGCCTTGGAGATGTCATCTTTCGAACAGCTCCTGCGACAGTACTCCAGGGGACAAGTGACAAAACCACCCTGAGCACTGTCCACAAAGGGCTGCAGGCAATCCCTGCAGAAAATGTGGAAGCAGCCTTTCAGCTGCTTGGGCTGGACCAGATCCCGCAGGCAGTTGGGGCAGGTCAGGCGAAAGTGACTCCCCAGCGTGCTGACAGCCATGGAGCTGGAGGAGGGGGACACCTCTCTCGCTGGGGAGCCTTGCTCCTCGCGACTCACTTGCTCAATGGCCTTGCCCAGGTACAGGGACTGCTGATGATGGGGCGGCTCGCTGTTCTCCTTCTCAGCCATGCCTGGCGTCTGTGCTCAGTCTGCAACTGAAGTCGTCAGAGATGGAAAAATATATCACCACTTTTTGGGTAAACGTAAAAAAAAAAAAAAAATTTTAAATACCAGATTTTTTCATGTCAGTTACTGGTTGCCACAGAAAGAAAAAAAAACACAAACAAAAAAGTAAAGAATAAAAAGGAAAACCAACTTTCGAGTCCGCACTTTTGATTAGAACATGATCTGAGTCCATGAATGACAAAAGGATCTAGCAAACCCCTATTTCGTTATGAATTCATTAAAAATGTTTCATAATTCAGTTTAACCTGTACGGAACCACAGTGTTGTTCTTGAGTGTTTAATCACTATCAGTGACTGTGCACAGCAGAAGTACCACAACCAATACAAATCAGCCAGCTTAACAAGTCACACCAGTATCACTTTCACTTCAGTTGAAAAGACTTTGTCAAACATGAAATTATTATTATTATTATTATTATTATTATTATTATTATTATTATTATTATTATTATCATTATCATTATCACTATTATCATTATTATCATCATTATTAATATCATCAAAGTGAGAGACTGGAAAGCTCAGTGGTCAGAGCGCTCGCTTTCCCCCAACCAAGTTAAGCAGAGTTGAGCGTGTTTATCAGTTGGATGGGTGACTAACCAATTGCGCACCTTGGCTTCAGTACAGTTCCCCCAGTTCACCCAGCTGTAAAGGGGTACCGGCCCTCTTCAGGTCAGGGAAGGTTAAGCAGCGAGGGAGAGGAGATGGGCACCGCCCTCAACATGCTGGCCCCTAAGAAGCTGAGGTCTCTGACGCCTCACTCCCTTACGACCAACAGGTTATGGGACACCTTTACCTTTGTTTTTATAATGATATCATATATCATTATCCTATTATATATTATTATTATTATTATTATATATTATTATTATTATATTTATTATTATTATTAATGAAAATGATAATAATCAGTAAGTATAAAACTATGCTTCTGAATTTGATTCACAGGACTATGCAGATTCCTAAAAAAAAAAAAAAATTTTAAATGCTTGCTTGCTTTCCCCACCTTTTCTTTTTCAGGAGAGTAGGGACTCAAAGATTTTTTTTTCTTTTTTAGGGAATAATTATTCATTATTTATTATTATAATCATGGTCATCAATTATCAGTAGTATTTTATTACTTATCATCATCATTAATTATCAATTATTATTATTTTTATTATTTTTTTTATTATTATTATTATTATTATTATCATTACTCATCATCATCATCATCATCATTCATATTTATCATCATCATCATCATCATCATCATCATCATCATCATCTTATCATTACTGTTGTTGTTGTTGTTTGTCTCATCATCATTTCATCATCATCCTCGATCATATATTTTTTATATTATATTATTATTATTATATATTCATTATTATAATATTATTATTTTTATCATCATTTATTATTATTCATCATCATCATTTTCATTATTAATTACTACTATGTGTTGCATGTTGTAGTATGTATTATTATCATCATTCATCCATCCACATCTGACCTCGTCATCAGTTACAATCAATCAATTCATTTCAATCATCATCATCTATCATCACGTCAATCTGTTACCACATTTAGATCATTATTATATAATTATTCCATCATAACATGCACTGGGATCTTATACTTATTCATCACTCCATCTCTGCATCATCATATAATTTAGTTACCATTCATTATTTTGATAATTATTGACTTACATCATAATAATCATCATTATCATAATCTGTCAACTAAGGAACTTTTCCCCTCCCCATCTTATGACAAAGAAAACATTCAACTAGGAGCTTTTTTATAACTAGTTACAGTACACCAGCCTAAGTCAATGTCCATGTGGTAATGCTGAATTATGTAAACCACTCTCTATCACTGCTGCTTATCTTGAAGGCACGCAGTCTCTCTAGTATTCTTGAAAACAAAATGGTCTCACCACTGTCTTGGCACTGCTTACAGAGTTCTCCATGGAGGGAGAAAAAAATCTACTGGCACAATTTCAACTTCGCAAGAGACAGCACTGATGTTGAATTGTTGGGCATTCCCAACCATGACACCTTGGAAACCAGGATTATATAATCACTCTGACTCAGTCTCTGTCTCACTCAACCCACAAGTTTTTGTGAATCTCTGTGAGACCATAGGTACACACACTGGATGAGGAGTTTGTGTGTATGGCTGTTTTCAAGTATGTTGCCACGTAGGCAGCCATACTGATATTGTGAGTCAAATATCAGTATGGCTGCCACGTGCAACATACTTGAAAACAGCCATACACACAAATGTTCTCCTCTGGTGGAGAATAGTAGTTATAAATTTATCCTTGTCTGAAAATGTCATGGCTAAATATAATCTCAGCACAGCATTCCAAAGCTTAACATCTTAATTGATGTAGTCTTTGCGATTAACAGCAGTGCAATGCACTTTCTCTCAGTCTCATGGCAAAAAACAATAGCTGCTGTCTGAGCATTCAACGAAAATGAAGAAGACACTCACTGACTCAAGTCTGCATACAAAAAAATGTCCTGCAAACTGCTCCATCCTTATATAATATATAATATAATAATGCTAGTTGCCACATAAACTTTTCTACCATAAAATATGCACCCAACTATCCATAGTTCTGCATAGATCTGTATTATAGTCATGGTATACTGGCCTTCAGGTTACAACTTATGCAAGTGTGTGTGTGTGTGTGTGTGTTGTGTGGTGTGTGTGTGTGTGTGTGTGTGTCACTGTGTGTTGTGTGTGTGTGTTGTGTGTGTGTGTGTGTGTGTGTGTGTGTGTGTGTGTGTGTGTGTGTGTGTGTGTGTGTGTGTGTGTCACTGTACAACTCATATAAAAATAAAGGATGCAACATGAACTAACAAAATGTTACAAGGCTGTGTGATTACAAAAAAAAATACAATAAAAAAACTTTTAAAAACCCGATTGAATGAGTGACTCACTGGCTGACATGTCGACTGTCACTGCTGACATGTCGACTGTCACTCAATGTCGATCATTACATTATGATTATCTGTCACTCATTCAACCAATTCATCGATCAACCATTGCATGACGTTCTCTTTAAACCAAAACGAAAGACAAACAAGAGTCAAATTATTTATCTTGCATGCAGACTGTATGTGCTGTATGCGTAACAGAACCGATTCAGCTCGTTTTGTTCCAGACTGACAAGAAGTCTGCATTTATTCCATAGGCCTACTCACGGCAAAATTCTTGACAGACAAAAACGTACGGCCAA